>CM062816.1:1964300773-1964900773 GCA_031772625.1 Pinus tabuliformis | reverse complement strand
CATCCTTTGAATAGCTGCCACATCTTATGTTGTAGGTAACAAGAAGATTTCATTTCTCATTACTAAGAAAAGTGTGCATATGGCACTAGGGCTTGTTTGATATGTATAGACAAACTATGGGACTCCATGGAGAAGAGGTAATGTATTGTTTCTGAGTTACTCCACAAATGCATATGTAGAATCTTATGCACTATGAAAGAACCTATGGCAAGTGGTTGTGGTACACTAACCAAAGATCTCTTTAAGCAAACAATGTCACCCAAAACCTACTATTGAAGCAACCAATATACAATAATAGCAGGATTCTTATAATTTTTCATCCTTTGGGTCGAGTTCAACTTGATGGAGAGTAATAATACATTGTCTTGGTTTACAACAATTACAGATAATTTCCTAAATAAGATAATCATCAATAATAGAGAACACTAATGAGAATAAGAATACAACATACATTTTGAATGTCACCATATCAGACAGGGAATTTTTTTTATTAAATGTCCTTCATCAAACGACATAGAACACCTAAAATGAGGCAAAAGTAATTTGTACCTGTTGTTTTCTCTTAGTAGAAATTGCCCATTCTAGAAAATCAATATTTATTCACAATGGTTTTAAATGTTTCATTGGTGAAATAAGTGGTAAATTATTTCTCAGTCAACTTTCATCATGTCAATATTTCAATTATTATTTTAATTGTGTATTACCAACTTAAGACAAACACACTAAAGAACCTAAATCTAATACAACAATTATTATTTCAAATCAAAGTACAAAATTTCCAATTTTCCAATCTTATTAACTATCAAATACGTAACGATCCTATTATTGAGAGTTAAGAATAAAGTTATCACTGGCATGAGGGTTTTGTTTTAGGGTTTTGTCGTTGGTAACCATGGCGGGGCATAGAGGAGGGAGATCAGCTCCCTCCTACAGTCAAATGACTGCAGACAGAAGCAAGGGAGTTGGATCGCATTGCTTCAAGAAACCAACGGAGGAGGTAACAAAGGCTAAGAATACAGAAAAATCAGAAACTATCAGACCTCAAGGATAGGAAGAGAATGATGAGGAAGCTAGTACGGAGAAGAGAACAGAGGTTAGCAGTCCGAAAGTTGCTCCTCTGAGTACATCAGGGGTCTATAAACCCAAGTCGACTAATATTCCTCGAGTCGTTTTAAGTGACCCAACACTACAGGTACACAGAGACCACATGGTGGAGCATGCTATTATCTGTAAATTGATGGGGATTTGGTCGACGGAGAAGGCTTTGCAAGCATGGATAAGGAACCACTGGAAACCAAAGGGGGATATTGACCTTCACCTTGGGTCCAAGGGATTCTTCACGGTGGTGTTCACAAGCTTAGAGGATAAAGACAGAGTATTCGAGGGAGGACCCTTATTTTACGCTTCTGCAGGCCTTTATATGAGACCATGGGTAATGAACTTTGTCCCAGAATGAGAAAATTTCACCTCGGTGCCAGTATGGATAAGACTCTATTCCCTTCCTTTAGATTATTGGTTGTCGAAGTCTCTAAAGGCTATCGGAAACAAGCTAGGGAATTTTATAAAGATCTCAGATGCTACTCTAAGAGACAAATACACTTCCTTCGCCTGGATATGTGTGGAAATGGACTTATCTGCGGCACTTCCAGATGCAATCATTTTAGAAGTGTATGATGAGGAATGGGTGCAGGCAGTGGACTATGAACATGTCCCATTTAGGTGTTGTAAGTGCCATGAGCACGGGCACCTATACAGGGACTACCCATTGAACAAGCTAGAGAGCAACATGAAAGACACTACAAGCAAGGATCCCGAAGGTTTTACTCAGGTTCGGGTAAAGGGAAAGGAGGCAAGCGGTACCAAAAGAAAATTAATGAAGACGGACAATCGATTCACAATAGTTTTAATATCTTAGATGAAGAAGGCGAAAAGAATGGGACAAACCAGGAATCATAGAACATTTCCATTGAGAAGGAAAGGGATACTAATATGGAGGATCTACCAGAAAACAACAAACAAAAGGATGATATGCCGAGCATTATGGAGCTCAGTAAGGACCACGAGATGACCCCAAGTGACGCTGGAACGGAAGATCATGAATTGCAGGAGATTCTAGAGAGGGAGAATTTAGATCTAGAAAAGTTTTTGGAGCAGGGAATCACCAAAGGGGTAGACTCTCTGCCAAAAGAGGAGTTTGACAAGGTTCAACAACTCTTCCTTTGGAGATCACAAACGAAGGTTTCTAGAGTCAAAATAAACCATGTTAGCCAGGAGAATATGGGAGTGAAAACGATGGAGGATACAATGATGCATGCTTCCAAGAACCCCGCTAAGAAAAGAGGAAGAAAAACGCAGAATGAGTTGTTGACCGAATGCAAGAAACTTATGATTAACTTAGGTAAGTTGAGGGATCTTACCAGTTACTCCTTTACAAACCTTTCTTAATGAAGCTAACAACCTGGAGCATTAGGGGTCTAGGAAGTAAAAGGTAACAAAGAACTCTTAGCAGTATAATGAAAGAAGAGAAATTCGATATGGTTTTTATTCAGGAAACAAAATGTTCGATGGACAAGATCAGAAAGATACACGGCAAATGGTTAATAAAGTATGAGTATCTAGAGGTTAAAGCAGATAACATGGCGGGTGGGATTCTTACTCTATGGGATCCTCAAAAACTTGGAATCCTAGATGTTGAAGCTTCTAGGAACTATCTATCGCTGGTGATTCAACCTTTGGGTGATAAGGAGATCTACATGATCACTAACGTCTACGGTCCTCAAAAACTAGAAGACAAACTTAAGCTTCTCACCTCCCTTGAGAAGTTGAGAGAGAGAGATCTTGATATGCCCTGGATTCTGGCTAGGGATTTCAATATGATCAAATCTCTTACAGAGAAAAAAGGCACTACCAGAAAACTAGGTAGGGATTCCATTACCTTCCAGAACTTCATGAATAACATGGGACTAGTAGACACCGAAACAGTAAATGGCGCTTTTACTTGGAATAATAAGAGGGGAGGGGCTTTTTAAGTTGCCTCTAAACTAGATAGATTCATAATCTTAGAGGACCTCTTTTTCAAAGGCCTTGATATGGCAGCTTCAATCCTACTCTTCAGAGGCTCAGACCACTGGTCTGTCCAGCTTGAAGCTACTTTCATGGGCACACCAAGGAACAAACCTTTTAGGTTTGAAAATATCTGGCTCTCTCACCCTGACTTCACTAGCAATATTGACAAATGGTGGGTAGAAGATATTCTCGTTTGAAGCACTAAAATGTTCATGTTGCAGCAAAGACTTAAACACATCAAAGCTAGGCTTAAATATTGCAACAAAAAAGAGTTTGGGAATATTTTTAAAGCCAAAAGAGAAGTTGAGCAGAAACTCCAGGAGATTAATTAGATCATCATCTCAGAAGGTTTTACCAAGGAATGAAAAATTCAGGCTGACTCTCTTCAGAATGAATGGGATGATCAGTGCATGCAAGAGGAGATTTTCTGGAGACAGAAATTGAGGGTGAAGTGGATTAGAGAAGGAGAAAAAAACATGAAGTTTTTTCATAGATCAACCTTGGATCACAAATCTCATAATAGAATTTCAAAACTTAAAGATTCTCAAGGGAAAGAGCTCGTCTCTCACAAAGAAATGGAATATGTCCTAGTTCAACACTTCCTTAGCATAACAGAGGAGCCTCTCGTTGACAGATCTTAGTTCATTAACAAATTCACCAAGTTCATTCCTAAGCTTGTAACCAGGGAAGACAACCACAATCTTAATAGGCTAGTGTCTGAAGAGGAGGCAGTGAAGTCATCAATGAGATGCAAAATGAGAAAGCTCTTGGCCCTGATGGATTCAATGTGGACTTCTTCAAAGCTTGCTCAAGAACAGTCAAACAAGATATCCTTGATGTTGTGAAGGACTCTAGAAGATCCAAAACTGTTTGAAAGCTCTTAATGCCTCTTTCATAGCTTTGATTCCAAAGCAGGAAAAAGCTATGACACCGGACAGATTTAGACCCATAGCCTTATGCAATGTGGTGTACAAAATTATTTCAAAAGTGATCGCTAATAGGCTCAAGCATCTTCTTCTTGCTCTCGTCTTAGAGGAGAAAACTGGATTTTTGGAAGGAAGACAGATTCTCAACAACATCATACAAGCTCACGAGGTGGTACACACTCTTAAGAGCAATAAGCAAGCTCGTATGATCATGTAGCTTGACCTAGTGAAAGCTTATGATAAGCTAAGCTAGCCTTACATCAGGGTAGTACTAAGAGCTTATGGCTTCGACCATGACTGGATAAGATGGGTTATGGCCCTTGTATCCACGGACAACTTCTTCATTCTACTTAATGACTCTCCCTCTAGAACTTTTATGCCTTCTAGGGGTCTCAGACAAGGGGATCCACTCTCCTCCTTCCTCTTTGTTCTCATGATGGAAGGGCTAGGCAGAGCGATCAATATGGAAAATTCTGAAGGAAAAATCCAGGGTCTGAAATTTACTCCGGATGGTGCTGCTTCTACTCATCAAAAATTTGTAGATGAAACAATGCTGCAGGGCATTCCTACGATCAAGGAAGTCAGAGCCTTCAAAGAAGTCCTGAACGACTTTTCATCGGCTGCTAGTATAGAGGTAAGCCTAGACAAATCAAAGGTGTTCTTTTTTAATACTGACATTGCTATTCAGAGGAACCTCACCAGATTCTTGGGTTTCAAAGGGATTAGTTACCTTCTAAGTACCTTGGAATGCCTCTTACTGACAAACCTCTGAGCAAGGGAGTGTGGGAGCCAGTAACTAATAAACTTCATGACAAAGTCGGGAAATGGTCCTACAGGTCTTCGAATATGGTGGGGCGTCTTGTGCTTACTAAGGTTGTCCTACAGGCTATACCCATTTTCATGTTTTCAGCTCTTCCTACTCCTAAAGGAGTTATGCAACAAATCAGAGTATTCAACGAGATTTTCTTTGGGGCAAGGGGAAAGAGAAAAATAAGTGGGCTTTGGTAGCTTGGGACTAGCTCTGTAAACCTAAGGCCCGTGATGGTTTGGGGCTACATGACCCTGAAATCCTCAGCAGAGTTTTGGGGCCAAACTTTGAAGGAGGTGGCTCAAGGAATCGGCCACCCCTTGGGCCAAGATTTGGAAGCAGAAATATGCAAATAATTGGCAGGAGATGGATCATATTCGAATGTCATGGCTCATCAAGGGCTCCCACATTTGGAACCTTGCTTGGAAGAATTGAGCCATTGTTCAGAAGCATAGTTTCTAGGAGATCCGAGATGGGAACTTTGCACGGTTTTGGGAGTATAACTGGCAGTAGGAACCAAATTTGTTTAGGGAAGGACTAACTGCTTTCAAAAATGACACTGACAACAAAGGTTTACTTATGGTAAGTGACTTTTGGGATCAGGTAAGGAACAATGGTAAATGGAGGAAGTGGAAGGATCTTGGTTATAGTGAAGAGAGTCCTTTGAAGGCCCAGGCAGAGTCTCTTGCTCTTGAATTGGAGCAAAGGAAGATTTTGGTGTCATCCTCGTCTGACCAACTAATATGGGGTCGAAACACCGAAGGAACCTTCAACCTCAAATAAGCTAAACGCATGACCCTAGGTTTCGATTATCGAAACCCTGATCAAGTTTGGAATGACCTTTGGCAGAACTCGCAATGGATAAAAATCAAGTTGTTTATGTGGTTAGTTCACCAAAAGAAAATTCTCACATGGGAGAATCTTCTTAAAAGGGGCTTTGTTGGCCCATCCAAATGTCATCTATGTGGCTTACACGAGGAGACGATGGAACATTTACTAAACCTCTGCCCCTTCACCTCTACCCTGTGGGACTAGGCGGCCTCAGTCTTTAGGCAAATTGATAGGGACAGACTCAGCATCACCGACACTTTGAAGAAATGGAGGAAACACTTCTTAGGTAATGAAATCATTAACATGGCTTGGACTCTAGTTCCTGGCTTCATCATCTGGGATGTCTGTAAAGAACGCAATGGCAGGATTTTTAAGAACAAAATAGGCTCGACCCAGGACATCATTATCCAAATTTTACCACAGCTCAAAGATACAATAGGAGCCCTTATGTGGAAAATTCCTGAGGGCCCTCCTTTGCCCGAGGATGCTCACATATTGTTGTAGTTGGGTCTCCATTCTCTGGTTCCCCAAGGCATTGTCAAGGGTGTGAGCAAAACAACTACTGGTAAAGATATTTGGCAGCCTCCTCCTCATGGTTTTTTGAAAATCAATATAGACGGGGCCTCTAAGGGCAACCCAGGGATGGCTGGATTTGGCGGTGTCATAAGAGATGAGCAGGGGCACATAAGAGATATCTTTCACAGTCATTTGGTGACTGCCACTAATAACATGGTGGAGCTTATGGCCTTAGAGCAGTGCCTGGAAATCCTGATGGAGTCAAATTTACACAACGCCATCATTGAAGCTGACTCTGAATTGGTCATTAATGCGGCCAAGAAAATGTGTAATGGAATGGCACCTGGAAAAGTGTCAAAACATTGAAGGCTCTCGTAGGACTTTCAGTGTATGCATTCCCACTTGCGAATCGAGATAACCGTCAGCTTCTTTCATGTGCGAAGAAAAGCCAATATGTTAGCTGATCGGCTAGCGAATGAATGGGTGATATGTAAGGAAAGCTATATTTGGTATGACTGGGAGTCTATACAATAATGTAAACTTTGAAACGGGAACTATAAACTCAAAATGGGAACTCTGGCCAAAAAACCCCGAAAAACATCAAAAACAGTGCTAAAAATGAAAAGTGTGTATACTGGAACGATGATTTTATTTTTTAGGGGTCAATTTTGAACATGTTTTAAAAATGGCAGTGACTACGAAATTTTCGTGCAAAATATAGCTTCAAAACGAAAGTGATGATACTGGAACAATGATTTTTTTTTTAGGGTCAATTTTCAAACTTTTTAAAAAATGCTAGTGAAACCAAATTTTTATATGCCAAACAAAGTTGTTTATGAAGAAAAAAACACATTAATGTTTTTGGTAGGATATCATTTTTCTTTCCAAAGTATAAATTCAACATGTTTTCAACCATAACATGTTAGATACAAAAGAAAAATGATTTCGGGAATCGCCCAGCCACTAGCAGGGAGGGAGGGCGAGCCGCAGGGGTGGCGCCAACCCAGGGCGCGCCACCCCAGCGGCCAGCCTGCCCACCCGACTCGTGGCTGGGAAATTCCGGGAATCGCCTATCCACTAGTTGGGCAGGCCACCGAGGTGGCGCGGCTGGTGGCTGGACGATTCCCGGAATCGCCCAGCCACCAGTAGGGCGGGCTGACGGGCGGGCAGCAGGGGTGGTGCCAGCCCAGGCCGCGCCACCGCGGCGGCCTGCCCGCCGGCCCAGGTGGTGGCTGGGCAATTCTCGTAATCGCCCAGCCACCAGCTGGGTGGGCGGGCGGGCCGCCGGGGTGGCGCAGCCCAAGCTGCGCCACCCCGGCGGCCTACCCGCCCGCTCGGCTGGTGGTTGGGTGATTCCCGGAATCGCCCAGCCACTAGCCGGGCGGGCGACTGGTGGCTGGGCGATTCTCAGAATCGCCCAGCCACTAGTCGGGTGGGCAGGCAGGCAGGCCGTCGGGGTGGCGCCAGCCCAGGCCGCGCCACCCCGGCAGCCTGCCCGGAATCGCCCAGGCACTAGCCAGGCAAGCAGGAGGGTCGTTGGGGTGGCGCCAGCCCAGGCCGTGCCACCCCGGCGGCCTGCCCACCAGCCCCGGTGATGGCTGGGTGATTCCCGGAATCGCCCAACCATCAGCCAGGTAGGCGGCTGGTGGTTGGCCGATTCACGGAATTGCGCAACCACGAGCCGGGCGGGCGGGCGGGCCACCAGGGTGGTGCCAGCCAAGGCCGTGCCACCCCGGCGGCGCGCCCGCCCGCCTGGATGGTGGCTGGGTGATTCGCGCCACCCCGGCGGCCGCCCTGCCCGCCTGGCTGGTGGCTGGGCGATTTCGGGCGAAATCGCCCAGCCACTAGCTGCCCGCGCCCGCCCGTCCAACTGGTGGCTAGGTGATTCTAGGAATCACCCAGCCACCAGCCGGGCGCCCAACTGGTGGGAATCAACCAGCCTCCCGCCCGGCGGGTGGCTGGGTGATTCCCGGAATCACCGAGACATCAGCCAGGTGGGTGGCTGGGTGATCCCGGAATCACCCAGCCACCAGTCGGGTGGGCAGCTGGAGGTTGGGTGATTCTCGGAATCATCGAGCCATCAGCCGGTCTTGCCTGGCGCCACCCTGGTGGCCCGTCCGCCAGCCTAGCTGGTGGTTGGGCGATTTCGCCGCCCGCCCGGCTGGTGGTTGGGCGATTCCGAGAATTGCCCCAGCCACCAACCAGGCGGGAGGGCGGGCCGCAGGGTGGGCGCCACCCCGGCGGCCCGCCCGCCGGCCCGGCGGGAATCACCCAGCCATCGCCCGGATGGTGGCTGGGTGATTACGGGAATCACCCAACCACCAGCCGGGGAATCACGCAGCCATAAGAAGGGCGGCCGCCTGGTGGCTGGGTGATCCCGGAATCACCCAGCCACCAACCGCCCACCCGGCTGGTGGCTAGGTGATTCCGGGAATCACCCAGCCACTAGCTGACTGGGTGATTCTGGGATCACCCAGCCACCAGCCGCCTGTGTGATTCCCACCAGTCGAGCGCCCGACTGGTGGCTAGGTAATTTCGAGAATCACCCAGCAACTAGGCGGCTGCCTCGCTGGTGGCTGGGTGATTCCCAGAATCATTCCTGGAATCACCCAACCACCCATTCTGGGAATCACCTAGCCACCAAGCGATTACTGGCTGGGTGATTCCGGGAATCACCCAGCCACCAGCCGGGCAGACGCCTGGTGGCTGGGTGATTCCATGAATCACCCCGCCTGCGGCCGCCTGGTGGCTGGGTGATTCCATGAATCACCCCGCCTGCGGCCGCCTGGTGGCTGGGTGATTCCGGGAATCATCCAGTCACCAGGCAGCCACCCCGGAATCACCCAGCCACCAACCGGGCGGATGCCTGGTGGCTGGGTGATTCCCGGAATCACCCAGTCACCAGGGGGCCGCCTGGTGGCTGGGTGATTCCGGGAATAATCCAGTCACCAGGCAGCCGCCCCGGAATCAACCAGCCACCAGCTGGGCGAACGCCTGGTGGCTGGGTGATCACCCAGTCACCAGGCGGCCGGGTGGTGGCTGGGTGATTCCCGGAATCACAGGGCGAGCGGGCGAGCGGGCGGGCCAGCGGGGTGGCGCCACCCCAGGCCGCGCCACCCTAGGCTGGGCTAGCGCCACCCCGGCGGCCCGTCCGCCCCCCCTGTTGGTGGCTGGGTGATTCCCGTCGGGCAAGCGGCTGCTGGCTGGGTGATTCCTGTCGGGCGAGCGGCTGCTGGCTGGGTGATTCCCGTCGGGCGGGCGGCTGCTGGCTGGGTGATTCCGGGAATCACCCAGCCACCTGTTGGGCGGGCGGCTGTTGACTGGGTGATTCCGGGAATCACCCAACCACCTGTTGGGCGGGCGAGTGAGCCGCCGCGGTGGCGCGACTTGGGCTAGCACCACGCCGGTGGCCCGCCCGGCTGGTGGCTGGGCGATTCCCCAGAATCGCCCAGGCGGCTGGGAATCGCCCAGCCACCAGCCGAGCGGGTCATTGGGTTGGTCGCGCCACCCCGGCGGCCCACCCGCCGGCCCAGCTGGGGGCTGGGTGATTCTTGGAATCACCCAGCCACCAGGTGGCTACCCCGGTGGTGGTTGTGTGATTCCAGGAATCACCCAGCCACCAGGCGGTGGCTGGGTGATTCCGAAATCACCCAGCAACCAGGCGAATCACCCAGCCACCAGGCGGTCGGCTGCTTGGTGGCTGGGTGATTCCCGGAATCACCCAACCACAGCGCGGAATCACCCAACCACCGCCCGCGCAGTGGTTGGGTGATTCCGGGAATCACCCAGCCAACAGGCGGCCGTAGGCTGGGTGATTCCCGGAATCACCCAGCAACCAGGCGGCCGCCGAGCTGGTGGCTTGGTGATTCCCGGAATCACTTCCGGGAATCATCCAACCAGCAACTAGGTAGCTGCCTAGTGGCTCGGTGATTCCGAGAATCACCCAGCCACTAGCCGAGCGGTGGCTGTGTGATTCCCGGGCGGCTGGTGGCTGGGTGATTCTCTAAATCACCTAGCCACCAGCCGGGTGCCCGGCTGGTTGGAATCACCCAGCCACCAGCCTCCCGCCCGGCTGGTGGCTGGGTGATTCCCGGAATCACCCAGGCGGCTAGTGGCTGGGTGATTCCCGGAACCACCTAGCCACCAGCCGGGTGTGCGGCCAGTGACTGGGTGATTCTCGAAATCACCCAGCCACCCACCCTGCTGGTGGCTAGGTGATGATTCCCGGAATCACCTAGCCACCAGCCGGGCGGGCGGGTAGGCCGCTAGGGTGGCGCGGCCTGGGCTGGCGCCACCACGGTCCCGGCGGCCCGCCCGTCTGCCCGGCTAGTGGCTGGGCGATTCTAGGAATCGCCCAGCCACCAGTGATTCCGGGAATCGCCCAGCCACCAGCCACCCGCCCGACGGCCACCACGGTCCCGGCGGCCCGCCCGTCTGCCCGGCTAGTGGCTGGGCGATTCCCGGAATCGCCCAGCCACCAGCCACCCGCCCGACGGGAATCAGCGAGCCACCAACCGAGCGGTTGCCTGGTGGCTTGGTGATTTCTCGAATCACCCAACCACCAGCCGGATAGCCGCTTGGTGGCTAGGTGATTCCCAGAATCACCCATCCACCAGCGGGGCGGTGCCGGGAATCACCCAGCCACCAGTTGGGTGACCGCCTGGTGGCTGGGTGATTCCGGGAATCACCTAGTTCCCGCCGGGCGGGCGGCTGGTGGCTCGGTGATTCCAGGAATCACCCAGCCACCAGCGGGGCGGGCGGGCGGGCCGCCGAGGTGGGTGCGCCCGCCCGCCCGGCGGGGAATCACCCAGCCACCAGGTAGCTGCCCAATTGGTGGCTGGGTGATTCTGGGAATCACCCAGCCACCAGGCGGCCGCCCGGTTGGTGGCTGGTTGATTCCAGGAATCACCTAGCCACCAGGCGGCCGCCCAGCTGATGGCTGGGTGGTTCCCAGAATCACCCAGCCACCAGTCGAGAATCACCCAGCCACTGCCTGGCTGGTGGCTGGGTGATTCTGGGAATCACCTAGCCACCAAGCAGCCGCCTGGCTGGTGGTTGGGTGATTCCCACAGGGCAGGCGGCTGGTGGCTGAGCGATTCCCGGAATCATCCAGCCACCATCTGGGCGGCCCACTGTGGTGGGACCAACCCAGGCCGCACCACCACGGCGGCCCGGCCGCCCGCCCGGCTGGTGGCTGGTTGATTCTCGGAATCACCCAGCCACCAGCCGCCTGCCCGGCTGGTGGCTGGGTGATTCTGGGAATCACCCAGCCACCAGGCTGTCGCCCGGCTGGGGGTTGGGGGATTCTAGTTAGCCATTTTTAGAAGAACCTTTAATTACATGTTATACTTTGATATTAACTGTTTGTGTTACAATCATTTAAAAATCCTATAATTCTCATGGCTACAGTTGATATCTTCTTGTTGCATCAAAATCATTTCAAAATCTTTCTTTATTTTCCAATTCACGGATTGGGGTTTTCCTTTTTTTCATATTGCATTGTTGAAAGATAGTTTCCTTATAACTATAGGGTTAATTAAATATGATTAGTGTCCAAATTATTTGAATCAAGAAGAAAGGTTTAGACCTATGAAGCTATAAATCAAGGAGTGATTAATTGGTCCTTTTAGCTGCACTAAAAATAGCAAGTTTTCCTCTTTATGGAGGCAGAAAATGTGACAATCCACAAGAATACATCCTACTTGAGTATAGCTTAAACAAATTTTTAGCTTTCTTGGTCCTGGTCTAGACTCAAAATGGTTAATGATCAAATTGCACAAAACCATTGCATACATCAATTTGGATGGTTCAAAGTTGGACCAAGTCTGACTAAGTTGTATGACCCGTGTCCACGGGGTATTGGACAAACGGTGATCGGGTGCGCTGTTAAGGCACTCCTAGATGTTAAGTCACTGATTCAATTCCCCACCCTATTTAGGTGTTAATCTTGGACATGACCATGATGTCGCCTCACCATTGCCGAACTTACAAAAAGAAAACAAGTAGTAAGACCTGTAAATGAATAGATGAAGAACAACAGGGACTCACAGATTCCAACTTAAGCTTCAAGTTTGCAATTCTCCTATCCAAATTTATCTTTATTTTCAAGGGAGTGCACAAGTAATCCTAACTATACAGAGCGGGTTCAGAAATATCGACAAACCTTGATGTGTGTATCTTTAAAGAAAGGCCAGTTTGTATTACGTTTGAAAGGCGTACAACCTGTTCCTGTGTAAGCAAATCTTTATTTAGCATGCTCTTCATATAATCCGACATCTAATGTTGCAGCGATTCTACTTTCAGAGACACACGTTCTTGCTTTCTTTCAGTTATTTTCTGATGGAGGTATTTTATTTGAACCAAATTCTGAGTTGATTTGCTTCTTGCAGCTAGTCGATGCTACCGAGCAGATGGTTTCCCTCAACAGACGACTTCCACTTTCTCATGGTGCTCTGAAGAGCTAATCTCTCTTAATTTGGCTAAATCAAGAGAAAGGCCCCATTGTTTCTCCAACATAGACTTCTGAAGAAGAATTAGAGCCTCCAATGAATGTTCTTCCTGAAAAATCACATCGATTCCCAGGAAAATGGATGTTGTGCATGTTGTTTCATTGCTGGAAGGTGCCAAAAATTCACGAGAATCTCCCAGTGCCCTGGCAGTGATGAAAGTGGCGAGCCAAACCCACGCCGATTTCAATTGCAAATTTACCACATGCCTACTCCGTGACTTATCTGCGATGCCTACGTTTGCTCGTCTTTGAGAGGTTAGCAGTGCGTCAAAGATTAAGGGTGATGGTATACAAGAATACAAATTACTACATGAGTATCTCGCCGACGAGCAGGGCCGAAGCCATATGATGACCACATCTCTCGCGCCGTGAAATTGTAAAAAAAATACAATAAATTATAGACACCTCGCTTACTCTTACAAGCTTTGGACAAACGACGAAACCTGCGAGAGAAACTTCCCCTTATAAACGCCTTCAATGAAAATATAATTATTGGTAGTTATTGTTTCTATTGATAATAGCACATATTCATATTAATTACACATTTCTCAAGTAATTATATAAAGAATAAGTTCAATAATATACCAAAAAACATGCATATCAGTAATGGTTAGTAAAACATCGCTGCGGCTATATGTGTGTGTTTGTGTCTAGAGAGATAGAGAGAGAGCAACCTTCCAATGTGTTGACAAGGTTCTATACATCCATACATGTATGCGTATAACTCGATGGAGTATCAAAGAGATGCTTCCCCATATTCGTGGATGGCATCCCTATTAAAATTGTCGACCTAAACTAGTGTGCTTGTAATAATCCTCAACCCTTGAAATTGAGCGATGAACAGGTTGTTTGTAGAAACATAAATGAAAAATAGCATATACAAGTGAAAAGGAGATTGAACCGACAAAATATAACCCTCGTATCGACGATTTCCAAAAGGGAGAGTAATTTTCATTACCGTGTTTGAGCAGGTAACCTATTATGAGCAGAGCTCCAATTACAATATCAATTCAAGAAAGCATTTCAACGCTATTAATAAATCCTTAATGACAAAACCATAACTACTTATGGTCCCGTCATTAATGAGTTCCAACCACCCAGTGTTTCATATTTGGTAAGCACGACTCTTTTAGATTAAGTAACTACTCACAAACTATCTTATGGGCCTTATTAGACAAAGTTGGCCTCATACTTGAATTGACTAACTCCTAAGTACCCCTAATGTAGGTAGGTTGGGTCAATACCCTAACATGTCGCCCTCCTTTAGATGCAACATTGTCCTTAATGTTGGAGGCATAAAAACTACTGCAAAATCGTTGTTTATTCCTATGTGCCATCTTTTGGTTGCATATCTTTCCATTGGATATGTACATCTCAAACGATGTGGTAGCATAGTCGACATTATATGGTGGCCAATACTACTTCTGCCTATATCCAAATGGACCCTTCTTCATCAAGTTCCATTGGACTATTTTGCAATTTTTGGTCCAATCACACTTTCATCTTCAAACAAGGCACGTGAAACACGACATGTATCTTGAAGTGGGTTGCAAGAACCAATCTGCAAGAAACTTGTCTAATCTACCTGAGGGTCTAATAGGGTCCCTAGAATTTTAGCGAGAGCCTCTGTCTTTGAGAGTTGTTTATTTATAGGGTTGAACGTGAAGAAACACCTAGTCCCCTTCTCAGAGCGATGCGAGTCGGCTTTTTGTTTCGTGCCATCTTTTGAGCCAGAACCAAATTGTCCTTGAGTGTGTGGAGAATAGCTACTTTGGTGCGAAGCATTTGTATGTGCAATCCGGTTCAGGGAGTTCCGATGTGCTTTGTAAATATGAAGCCACTACTAGTAGTTTTTGGCAATAGACAACTTCATAAGGTGTTATTTTGGTAGCGCCATGCTAAGAGGCATTGAACCACCATTCTGTGAGGGGCAACCACTTTGCTCATTGGTGTTATCTATTTGAAGCGAAGCATCTTGGATAAGTTTCTAGGCACTTATTGACCACCTTTGCTTGGCCATCGATTTGAGGTTGATAAGCGATGCTCATTTCCGAGCGTATAACCTAAAGTTCAAACTGCTCATATATAAATTTGTCAGCGAATGTGGGATCTTGATTCGACACAATGGAAGCGAACATGCAATGTAACTTGAAAATTGGGTCCATGAAAACATGGATAATTGTAGAAGGCATGGGTGGGTGTGATAGGGTACAAAAGCGTGCACATTTGGAAAGGTGGCTGACAAACATCGTGATGATCGATTTGTTATATGCTTTCAGAAGTCCCATTATGAAATCCATGGAGATTTCGGTCCAGATATTGGCCAATATTGGCAGTGGTCGTACTACCCCAATGATCCTCATTATCTCACCCATTTTCCTTTAACAAGATGTGTGATTCCATCCCTTCCCTGAAGAAAGAGCGCATAGCTCCTTCATAGGTATGCTATAACCAAAGTGACCATGGTAAGAGATGAATGTGGCTCCATTAAGACTCGTTGTTTCAAAGCGGAATTTTGCACCGAAAGGACGCACCCTTTCTACTTGGAGGTATCTTGTTTCCATGTATATCCCTTGGGAGGATTGGGACCCTCCTAAAATAGTTGCATGGGTGGAGCCATTGTGTCGGTTACCTACCATTCTTGACAACATTTAACCAACCAATTCGATAATGATTTCCTTTCTCCTCATAATTCAACAATAAAGCAGACTTCACATTGCCTTTAATTTTCCCCAAGGAAAAATCGTAATTTTATTCATAATGAGAAAAATCACAGGTTGTAGACGCTAAAGAGCATATGCATAATGACCAGATCCCGATTTCTCAGGATCTAAAGAAAATCATCCAACAAACTAATCTATTCTTTTCTACCTTTCTCTTTTACCACTTTTCACCAACCACCAGTGTTGTGTGTGGATGTTACAATAGACCATTTGACTCTCTTTTGTAGTTGCTGGGAGTTCTTTGTGAGAATCAGAGCCTTATGATCCATGTATTCGTTTGTTGCCACTTACCCCTTTCCCAGGGGTGTGCTGCTCACTGTGCTGTTGTGGGATGGATTCACATTTCCTTTCTTATCTACGATCTCATAATCACACCAATCCATCTTAGTGACCCATGTGTGTTGCCCCATGCATGACAATGTACGGTCCAAAAATACTTCAAACTATGATGATGATCTTGATTTGGAAACACCTCCTGATAAGATATGTGTTCCAAGTCTCAACTACATGAAATACGGCCATCATCTCTTTCTCACAGACGGATTCACCCAAATTTATGTCAACTGCGTCAACATAGCTCCCCGACCCCTACGTGATGCACTGCATTCCAGGACAAAATTCTTAGTGAAATCGGGCACTACTAAAATGGGTGTAGTGCTTGCGACTTACTCTAAAGCTAAAAAGATCTGCTCGGCAACGTTATTCCATACAGACGCGTTTGTTTTTAGCACGGTTGTTAAGGTGGTTACCATAGCTATTCACAAACTTTCTTTAGTAGCATGTTAGTCCGAGGAAGCGGTGCAAGCCCTTCGAAGTCTTAGTCTGTTGCCAATCCTATGTAGCTACAACTTTCTTTGGGTCCACTTGCGGGGCCTTCCCGTTGACACCGTGGTAGAAGTATTTGACCTTTGAAGCCCCAAAGACATATTTTCCAGAATGTGTAAGGATCAACTGGTGGCCTTCAAGGAGTTACAGGGCGTATCAACATGTTCCACATGGGAGTCCCAAGTTTTGTTGTAGATCAAGATATCATTAAAGAGTTCAAGCAAAAAAGTGCGCGGGAAGGTTCATAAAATCTTGTTCATGAGGCTCCTAAAGGTGGATGAAGCACTACAAAGTCAAAAGGGCATCACTGAAAAATCATAATGGCATTCATGTGTGTGAAAGGTTGTTTTAGGGATGTCCATTTCCTTCATCTGTGTTTGGTGGTATCCTAAGTAAAGGCCCAGTTCAACGAAGAACTCGTCTCCATGAAGCTCATTTAAGAGATCGTTGATAACCAATCTGGCAAATTTGTCTTTGGGGATCAACTGGTTGGGAGCCCAAAAGCCAAGGCACGTGTGCCAACTAACTTCATTCTCAAATACCAAGACCACGGTTAGTGAGGAAGGGATCTTATTGGGATGTATGACTCCAATCTCTGATAGTTCATGAATGATCATTTTCTATTTCATTCTTCTATGCAAATGGGTGTTTACCGCGACACATATTGGGTGGTTGACCACCTAGAACCGATAGGATGCCATGGTCATGGCCACCACATGAAGGTGGCAATGCACATGGCGTTTCAAATACCTATCGATGTTTAATTAGTATCATATGCAAATCATTGGGAATCTCTTGTGGGGGACCATTCACAACTCGTACGACGTTGAATTGGGCAATGAAATTGGAGTGGCCCTTCTCCAATAGCTTCTCCATACGACGAGAGTTGATGATTTCGAGGGAGTCAAACTTAATCCCTTTGAGTGCGTGCTCATGCCCTTTCTTATCGAAGATCATGTATAATTCCTTAAAGTCCATTGTAACATGGCCCAAAGTATGTGATCATTCGACACCGGGCATTGTGTGGCAGTGACCCATTTCAACAACAAACATGTGAGATTTGAGCTACTAGCCTACGATATGAAGTTTTACATTTTCGCATCGCCCTCCACACTTCACTAGCTTACAAAATGAGAGATTAGTGACTACACGACTAGACAAGTTAGTCACCACAATTATTTCAAGTGGATTACTACCAAATTCGAGCAATTTTAAGTGACCCCACTAAAAACGACTAACTTGAACGAAATCCATGCACGACATGGACATAACAATTGGTTTCCTCCGCCACTCTTCTATGGATAAAATTATGGGTGCCGCCGCGGTGAATGAAAACAATCACCTTGCGGTTGTTGACGCAACCAATCAACTTCAAAAGTTTGGGGTGCGAAAAAATGTCGGATAAGGCAGAGGGGAAAGTTTGAGGATCGTCACGAGGAGCTTCTGAAGTTGTTTATTCCCGAGGAGGAGGGCCCCAGGCATTGGAACTCGAGGTCACGAGCATAGCGTGATTAGCCTTTGAAGGAAACACACGTTTGAAATAGTTCATGTCCTTTACATTTATGCCTGGGGAAATTGCTACCCATCGCGATTGCAGCAAAGTTTGAGGCATTAGTGTTCTACCATTTCTGCCTAGTAAATGGGAACCGAGGAGGGTGTTCCGTTTTATTGCCCTTGTTCTCTTGTTCCAATCCCGGATGATTGTCTTATAAAATTCTTCAATCTCTAAATTGGAAGGATCTGTAGGGTTGAGAATGACAACAACTTTTCCCGCTTGCCCTGGTAAAAGTGTAAAATTCGTAAAAACATTATCCCTAGTTGACTTTGGATTTTTTTTTTTTTTTTTCTTTCTTATCTTCTTCCCTCCTTTTGGCTTTAGACTACTTTGATTTTTGGTTCACTGTCGATTGTGTCGGTGCTGTCTCCTATGGAGTTACTTCTGCGTGTGTGTGTGTAAAGATGAAGGAAGCCTTTGGAGGATCCCCCTTGTGCGCCATAACATCTGGATGAGGATTGGCGCAAACCACTAATTGTAAGAGTTACTAATAACTCTAAGGGACTCACCTTGATTTGAACATGTGATCTCCCTATTGACAACATGCCTTTGGCAGATGGTCCCACCGATTGCGCAAAGCATTGGGGCTAAAGTTACCAAGATCTCGCGGCTAGCCCCAAGAAACACTGTGTAGATAGGCACATATCGAGCCGGAAGGATTACTGTGCAGAAAGGCACACATCCTGCCCCAAGAATTATTGTGTAGAAAGGCACACATCCACAATAATAAACACCAACACTAGCATGTTACTAGAAATGAGGGCCATATATTGAATATAATAATAATGAAGTAGGAAATTAGAGAGGGAACAATTGATTGGATATTAATAGAGGTAAGGCTATATCCCACATGCAAAGCGTGGATGAGAGTGATGAGAGGAAGGGGTATAGAAGGGGAAGATGGTAAGTAACAAAACATACTTACCTAGGCGGGGTCAATCGATGATCAGCGAGGTCGATGGCCTAGGAAGGCCACCTCCATTGCACTTGGGAGGGGGGTTTACCTAGCATCTCCCATTGAGGAGAGTGCACGTCATAATTTATGGCAGCGGAGGCTCGCGTTCGCGCGGCCTCCACACTATACTAAAAACGAAATGGTGATCCAACATCTGGTTACTAAAAACGAAATGCGACAGCTACTCGGACGTGTTCTAACATCTGACGTGATCTAACATCTGGTTACCAAAAACGAATTGCGACAGCTACTCGGACGTGATTTATCGCTTCCTACACTTGTCGCTCAACCCTAGTCTACTTGGTCAGCCCTCTCCCCTGGGAGCAATGCTGCAATTTATTTATTTGTACACTGTAACTCGAAAAGTTTCACAGCAAGGCAAACGTTTCTTGTTTGTTTGCATTTTCCTAGTAAACTTTTGGATCGTCAAGATGTGTTTTCCGTGTTAAGGGGACGCAGTGTTTCTGCTCCTAATCCTTTTCAAGGAAAAAAACACGATATTTGTGATTCCTATTTGAAATAGAAATTTGCATATATATATATTTTGTATATTTAGTATTTGAAACAGGAATTTGAATATCGATTGTATATTTACTGTTTTAAATCGAAATTTGAATTTGAATATGGATTGTATATTTACTGTTTCAAATCGAAATTTGAACATACGTTGCGATGCGCCGAGCAGTGAGAAAAAGGTGTGTCAATGTCAAAGCCTATCCCAAAAGGGCTATAATACTGCTTCTTGTTCTTCCTCCAGAAAGCCCAATTACTTCACACATCAAACGGATTTTGCCATATAGGCTCCTCTAACAAAAACTTGGATCCAGATCTTCCCCATGGAAAAAACCAAAAAAGATTTATCAGCATCTGTGCTGCAGTTTTAGGCCGGTTGCTGTGGCTAGTCTCCTCATTGGGTGTTAACATGATAGGCCGCTCCCCTCCCTATGTGGTAAAACCACACCTGTCCAAACAGATAAAGGTTGCTTAGAAAGCTAACACACCTGTCCAAACGGATAAAGTTTGCTTAGGATGCTCACCAGCGGAAAGATTGAACTCTACATATGCGTGTTGAAATTTTCTTTTAGTTGCTTGATCCTTTCCAAGAAGATTGGGGAAATGATCTGATTCTGGAGATTTACACGTTGCTATTGATTTAGGCAGCTATCTTGGAATCTCCCAAATTACACCCTAATATTGATCTAATCAGCTATCTTGGAATCTCCCAAAATTTGAAATCAGCTATCCAGTTGCCACCCTTATCCGCAACCACTTCTCGACGTTGTTAAATAAAGCTAAAATGAAAAGTGTTGGAGCAATGCTCCATGTCTTTGAAATCAAAGCAAGTCAAAATCATCAATGTTGAACTTGGAAAGGGAGGTGATTTTATAAATATGGATGATACAGAATTTGATGGAAAGCTGAAGAAACAGGACAGATGCCCAGTAAAGGAGGGAGACCTAGCAATCATATGTCAAGATTGGGTTTTGTCAAATGAGGAGCTCAAGAAGAGGGTATGTATCATATGTCAAGATTGGGTTTTGTCAAATGAGGAGCTCAAGAAGAGGGTATGTATAGCTCCCAAAAATCTAGCTAGGAGTGGTATCGTTCTGTTTGTTGGCAGCGAATGATAAAATTATATCTCAAAGTACCAACAAGGAAGGGTTGCTTCCAAGATCTAAACAGATGCCTAGAGGAAAGAGGAATATTCAATCATTCGCTAATACACTAAGGAAGGAAACCTAGATAGGATCCTGCATGATAACAATCACAAAACACTCGCTCAAACAGAGACAGAGATGGACAATATTATGTCGAGAGAAGCACAACATGCGATGATGCGAGTAGAGTTCCATTACATATGATGTTGTCTCTTCGTTTTGTTTTTGTGGCTGTAGGATTATTCTTCAGTGTCTCTCCTCTGCCTCTTTATGAGTTTTGATGATGGCTATTAGCTTAATTATCTGCTGCTTTCATGGCTTCATATTTCCTTTTTTGGTTTTTATCCCTCCATGTCTTAATATGTCAGACTTATATCATTTATATGTTATTTTCTGTGGAGGGAATATCACTATATGGGCTATATGAGTCAGATGTTGCTTCAAATGATTGTACTTTCTTTCTTTCATGCCTGTTTATATTTCTTATATAAATACATCAGGCTTTTTTGTCCTGAAAAAAAAGCTCGGGAGCCTGTGTAGATCATGTGGGGATACTAAGGCGTACATCTTAAATATCTCCTTGTCATCGACTTTACGCATTAGACCACTCATTGTGCTCCGCTGTGTGTTTCCTTCTCCAGTGATGATTAATTTGATCAAGGGGTTTCTATGCCTCTCAAATGCTCTCGAGTGCCATGATGGATGGGCTCCAACCTCCAATGATTCATGAAAGATTCTTGATTCCTTAATTGATCCCGGTTGCGTTTAGAGTCCCCTTCCAAGTTTATGCTTCTAGATGCAAATTTATGGACGCTTTAGTTCCTTCTTGGCGGGTTAGTCTATATTTCCTATAACAGCAGAGGATGGTTCTTCCATGTGTTTTCTAATTACAAACCCAAAACCTGCATTGCCAGGGCAACCCCTCGAAGAACCCATGAAAATGGATTTTAGGATGGAGACTTTTGCGCAACTGGACATACTTTCGTTGGAATTCTGGGATCTACAGCGTGAAATGTAAGTTTTCGATTCCGGAGAAACACTTCACTTATCATCAAGGGTAATGGTGGAAGAGTAAACAACAATGTCACAGATATTTGGCTCAGCGATATTACATGCATTGGAAACCAAAAATCCAATGTCAAATTGATTTTGTGTATCTTGAAAGGAAGGGAAAGACCAAAGCTCCAAATTTTCATGTCTATGTTTCCACCGAGTTTGGATTATCTCGAAAGAATGGGGAAGACCAAAGTTCCAAATTTTCATGTCTATGTTCCCACCGAGTTTGGATGATGTTCAAAGTGCCATTTGCCTTTGCCCAAAATGACTTCACCAATCCTATATTTGTGGAGAAAATGCAGAAACAGCGTAACCATAATTCCTAGTTTTAAAAGGAGCCATTGACAACTATTTGGAACAGTGAATGCGAGTTGTGAGTGCAACCGAGACCGAGACCAATGGGCAACTCGTGAGGAGGAGGACTTGATCATGTTGCAGTTTTAATTGTTGTTTGTGGTTTCGAGTTTTAATTGTTGTAACAGCAACCGCCCTTGGAGGTTGCAAGCAATGTAATTTCCATTACCAGGATAACTAATAAAAAGGAAAACCTGATGTGTCTGTTTCTTTAGATTGTTGAGTGCATGCTTGAGTTTGTGTCTGAACTTCCCAAGATGAGCTTCAAAATATGACATTATTATTCTGCAGATATGGCGCACTGTCGTCTGCCTTACGGACAAAATGAGTTCAACAATCCTGTATTCTTGAGCGCGCACCCTGAGAATCCCCCTATTCTGCCTTTTCGCAACAACAAGAATTTCACTCTGTAAAGCCCAGCATCATCTCACTAACAATGAAAAAGCACCCGCCCTGCACTCTCCCTGCCAATCCCCCTATTCTGTCTTTTCGCAACAACAAGCATTCCACACTCTGTACAGCCCAACAGCATCTCATTGACAGTGAAAAAAAAATATCCTTGAATGCCCTAAATACGTTGAAATTTCTGATAGAAATCAATCAAATTCACGCTGGAAACGTCGAAATTGCTGATAGGAATCAAAATCAAATTCACACTCGAAATTGCTGATAGGAATCAAAATCAAATTCGCACTCGAAATTGCGGATAGGAATCAAAAATCAAATTCGCACTTGAAATTGCGGATAGGAATCAAAATCAAATTCACACTTGAAATTGCTGGCTGATAGAAATCAATCAAATTCGCACTGGAACGTTGAAATTGCTGGCTGATAGGAATCAATCAAATTCACACTTGAACGTTGAAATTGCTGGCTGATAGGAATCAATCAAACTCACACTGGAACACGTTGAAATTGCTGGCTGATAGAAATCAATCAAATTCACACTGGAACGTTGAAATTGCTGGCTGATAGAAATCAATCCAATTCACACTGGAATACCATAAAATTCGCTTCACGGCGTACATACATATATCTGGATTAAGAGACATCTACATACATATATATCTGGATTAAGAGAAAAGGATCACTGTGCGTGACAGACGTGCCATAGACAATTGATAATCGAAAGCAAGGAGGAGGATATAAATTCCTTGCACAGAAAGAAAGCGAGGCGAGGAGTTGATTTAAATTCAGCGCAGAAAGGAGAACCGGAAGCAAGCAACGAGAGGCGAGGAGTTGATTTAAGTTCAACGCAGAAAGGAAAGCAACGGATTTAAACGGGGGACTGAACGACAAACCCTCCAGAAAACCAAACGCTCAGAGCACCACCATAACTTCTCTTCAACCGATTAAACAACCGATTAAACAAACAAACAATTCGATTAATTAATAATATTTGTGTTGGTGTCGTTGGGGTGCGCCAGGCTGGTGCTGTAGTGCAACGCACAAGCGACGCCCGAGAGCCCCAATAGCAAGCTATTGTGAGTGGGCCCTCCCCCTAGAAAAATACATTTAATATCATGTGGTTCTATGAACCACGTATCAGATATTAAACTGATAAGAACAGATACTACACTTGATCTTAGCCAAAAGGCCGAGAAAGGTATGCTTTATCCCTTCTCTCTCCCTCCCTTTTCTACTACTCCCCCTCTCCTCTCGTTTACACCTCCTTGCATGTGGTATATATATATATATACCTCACTTATATTCCCCTCCCATAATACTTCTAATTTAAATAAATAAAACATGCCATGTACCATCAAATTTATAAGTTAATGTTTTTTATATTCTTACCATTGGATTGGTTTTTATAGGTTAATGTTTTTAATATTCTTACCATCTCCACTCTTTTCGCCTCATTGATTTCCGGGTGCTTAAATATCCTCTTTGATTCACTTTTGAAACACGCAATGCACTTGGAAGAATGAAAAAAAGTTCATCCAACACTATGCCCAAATAACCCATTAATGCCATCCACATTAGAATCTCGAATGTGCCATGTGAGGCCCATGTTACTCTTCCCAGGGTGCAAATAATGGAGGAGTACATGGAATTTTAATTTTATTTTATTTTTCCCCGGATATTAGAGACAAATGCAAATCTTGATGCAATGTGGGAGGAGAGTTCTACATTACCAACCTTAGATCTGAAACAAGACCTAATGCGGGAGTGCTTTCCTCTTCTTTTTTCTTTTTCCCACCACCGCCACAGTGAGCAAAAACGATTCTCGATTAAGATGTGTCAAGCCTTGCCTGCTCAAATGGGGAAAGAAATTCGCATTCACACATCCACATCTATTACCACTGATGTGATCCATTCCACTATTTGGACCTTCTCGACCATTGTAGCAACTCTGGGCAGCTCAGTGCTAATTTGAGATTTCCACGTCTTGCGTCGTTTGCGGGCATCAAACATCATTTTCGGCCCCAAAAAGTCCTATTTAAAATACGCACCATTTTATTCGTTCCTCGTCTCATTGTGAGCTCTTTTACGACCTTTGGACCCGATTCTTTTTTCATGCACAATAGTTATGGCCCCGACAAATTGGCCATCGATTTTCCACCTTAGCCCATGTGACTCTTGGCCTTCCATGCTTCATCTGCTCCCCTTCTTGTCTTCATTTATGGCTCAGTTCTTTGTAAGCACGATGAACGCATTCTCGCCTTTTGGGGAGGGTGTCGCGCATGAGAGTAGCTAAGCATCTCTCCTTAGAGATCGTCACCGCCATGCAATCGCCCATTTGATAATAATACTTTCATTCTCCCACGAATGTGTGTCAGTTGTGCTTCATTCTATTTCCTTGCTTCTACCATCCAGGTTATTTAATTGTTCACACACAGATTAATTTCCATCAATTAGTGTGTGTCCACGGATATCCACCTCCATCTGAACCAACGACGTCGGAGACACGTGCTGCTCGATGCATGCCCCTCTAACAAGATTAGGGTAGAAGTAGCTTGGTCAATCGACGTTGCTTGCCTAGATAACATCCTATGGTAGAAGAAAACAGAGCGACATATCCCATCACGTTGTTACTCCAAGGCATCGTGAACAATCAAGGAATCTAGACGTTGAATTAGTGAGCTAGGATATTGCAACAACTCTCCACCATCATGGGTTCCTCTTCTTCATCGAGCCTTCCCATCAACAGAGATACGCATTTCCAGATATAAGCTAATATGGACATCCCTCTATTTGAAGGAAGGAGATGCATATGCCTTAAAGCAGTCGTTGAATTACCTATAGTCGCTAATAGCTTCTCGGGTGAGGAGAAAATTAGAACCACGCCCCCTGTGTCCAACATTAGTGGGACACCCATCGTCAACGAGCACTGTAGACGAAGAAGTGTGAATAAGGCACATACATTGCATGGGGTGATTTTGAGGGTGCCCTCAAGGAGGAATATCACCACGTGGGGAACTGCAAGGACCAATACCCCAGATGGCTACAACGCCACCAACGTCAAGATAAGGCTATATAGGACTATACCAACAACTTCTATAGCTCGCCTACAAAACCACAAAACAAACCAGTGTGGAGTTCTCAAGTGCAGTGGAGGCTTGCAAAAGTATATGCGTATTATCATGTAGTCGTTGGACATCTCAATGTGCTTGGGAGCGACCTATAGACATGTGGTTAAAATTAAGGAGAAGTTTGAGACAAAGGTAAAACAAGGTTTTGCCTTGAAACAAATCACGAGCACCTATGACTTGGAATCAACAACTTGATCGCTCGTATTCCTTTCACGTAGTGTACTTTCCCACTCTCAGCACACGACAGTCTTGAACATTGCAAAAACATCCATGATCCTTGACTTGGCACAACCAAATCCCCGCGGACTCAAGAAAAAGGTTCCAGAGGGGAAGAGATAACCCTTGGGCTATGAGAGCACGAGCTCCGTTCAAAGTTATCCATCACATAGAAATCTCAAAGGACCACTTTCAATCTGAAGATGAAGATTCCCACAATATGTCTTTGGAGATGAAATATAAGCGCACGCTCACTAACGTGGACAAGATCAAATTGACCTTCAAGGTGCAACATATTTACAGTGGTACAACATATTGATAACATAAAAACAATGAAGTAAACAATGACTATGGTTATTCAAAGTCTCCCCTCAAAGGATTTGTATCAAGCACAAACAGTAAGCGTCCCCTCGGTAACGCAAACACAACATCATCATCCAACTATTCATTACAAGAAGACAAGGAAAAAGATATTCCCCTTGTTGTGAAAGCTCAAAAGGTGATGAGTTTACGGTCACTGTAAAGGCATTAGAATAAATGTTGTCCTCCTCGTAAAAGCTTTAAAATGGAAGATTTTTTTGGTATTGTAAAGGCGTTTTTGAAACAGATTCTCTTGCTTGGACTCGAACATGGGTCTCTTTAATGAGACTTGAGTATCCAAATCAATTTAAATACAACGACGCGCATTTAGATATAAATGGAAGTAATTTAAAAGACATTTAAATTTAAAACTTTAAAAATTCATAGATGTTGTAGTTTGTTTGCATCAATAATTAATCAGCGAATCGCTAGAATTTGTCCAAGGCAACGCAACCCAGATTCCCAGTGGATGTTTGTCATTGAAGACCAACAAGTGTATATCTGCAACTTCTGGAAGCATCCTAAGCGGCCATGCTAGGTGCGATGATGATTTGAAATATGACTACATGGCTGAGATGAAGATCCCACCAACAAACCGAAATCAAAGCCGAACCTCGTCGAGGACATGAGGCGTTGTAGGAAGTACATAAGGTGTTATTATGGCATTGCTTTTATTTATGCATAGACTTCACTAAAAGGATGTTGAGTTTTTATTCTCAAATGACTCCTGGGAATCTTTTTAATTCGTTGAAGAAGAAGCTAGTGAAAGCTCTCACTCTAGGAATTCCTAATGTGGACATCCAGTTTAGTGCGCGAGTTGACGTTGGGAATATTGGTGTTTATGTCATCTTACCTTAGCCCCGGGAGCGAAATATTGACCTCCCTCATTATCATGTCAAGATAGAGCATTACACGAATTATAAATATCAAAGAAAGTAGTCATTCCAACGATAAATGAGGGAATCTAGTCTTTCTGCTCGTCAGAGGCAGATGTAACGGGAGCAGGATCTTCAGCAATAGCCCCTGGCATTCCATATAGCTCCAGAGTCAAGGTGTAAGGACCTGCGGTTCTTACCACGAACGAAATGCGAAGTGCGAAGGTTTGGCAAGCAAAAGTGCACACGAGCTGGCAAATACAACCGAATGAACACTTGGAGCGCGCGTACAAGTAAGGAGCGGTTGCATATATTTATAAGGAGGGACGAGGGCATTCATCCTTGACAAGCCAACGATGGAAGTTTGCAAGTTCGGGCGTTGGTTGGATAGGCCGATCGGATGAATTAGCTAAACGACGAGTCGGCTGGATAAGAAAATACAGGTCGGCCATCAATGGCACGACCATCCATGAAGCGTATATATTGGCGCGTTAAGGATGGCATTTGGGCATCATTCGAACTTCGCTCATCCAACGAAGGAGAAGTGCGCAGAACAAGTATAGCCGCAGCAATAGAAGGGAAGGCGCAGAACGGTGATGCGCCCAACCTTGGGCGAGGCTACACGAAGAAGAACGCATTGTCTCGGTTTTGGGTGAGGGCGCGGGTAGAGGTGGCCCGCCGCTCGGGTGAAGGTTGACACGGGTTCTTGGGTGGCTCGGGTGAGCGCCCGCCCGTCGTGTAAACATAAAACGGTGGAACGTTGGTGAAGCCGGGTGAACAGTGGAACGTTGGTGAAGCCGGTTGTGCGTAGGAAGGGGGTGTCTTGGTGACTTGGTGGAGTCACCCGCCCGTCGTGCACGAAAGCAAGGTTCGGTTGTGAAGTGCAGAAGGCAGCTCGTGTGAGGGCGTGCCCGCCCGCCTTGGGCAAGGAAATCTTGGTTATCACACGAAGGTGTGATGAAGTTGTAAAATTGGCTAAGTATGAAACTTGGTGTTTCCAAGTATACTTGTAAAGCTTTGTAATATTGAAAGACTGTATAATATATTATTCGGGCAGACTCATTGTTTAGCGAGTTGCCCCTCCCTTTATACTGTGCAATTGTGTTCTCATTTATAATTACTGATGATAATGAATGTGTATGGGTGTTCATTAGTATAAAGGAAACACTAATAATACTTGGTTGCAAAACACAAACTAAGTAGGATAAGTGGTTAGGCATAGTCCACGAACATCAGTATTGGTGAAAAGAAAGTGTTCGGTGGTGCCGCACCTCGCCAAGAGCGGTTGAAAGACTACCACCGACTTGGGGGCGTGACAGTTGGTATTAGAGCAAGGTTGCTCGTGACGAAGTGACAGATGGTATTGAAGCTGATTCGGGGTTGAGGAAGCTTGATAGTTGGTGATTGAGCAAGGTTGCTCGTGACAGGTACTTGCAAGTGAAGGAAGCTGATTTCACATACAAGTGGAACAAGAGCTAGTTCATGTTTTGCAGGGAACTTGGAGAAGGCTGAAAGGCGAAGATGGTGGATGAACCTACGATAGGTGAATCTAGCCATAATGCAGGTGAAGTCTTCCGGTACAAAGTGTTGGAACAGATGAGTAGATGGAGTTCTAACTGGGTTTCGATGAAGGCTGAGAATATGAAGATTCGGGAAAGTTGTTCGAAGCTAAGGAAGGAACTTGAAGAACTCAAGTCCCAATGCAAAGGTACGATGGACGATGAACTCAAGGAACTTGACAAGGAGATCCAACAGAATGGACTTGATCTTCAAGAGCTCTTGGATGAAAGAGCCCGGTTGAGGAAAGAAAGTGCCATGGTGGAGACCGAAATCAAGCAACTCGAGGACGAGATGAAGAAGAAACTTCTTGGTAAGAAGGTTGTAATTGAGCAGGATGAGCTCGACTACATTGACAGGCTGGGGACTCATTACCGAGACAATCCAGAGGATGTTCGGAAGCTTAGTTCCATGAAGGCAGTCGATGGACACTTGGTTGGTGCACTTAAGCAGGATGCGATGGAGGACAAGCTTGAAGGAAGTCAAGCTGATCCAGGATCGAGTTGCTTAGAAGAGCCAAGCAAGGAAGTGAAGTACCTTAGGAGGAATGTCAAGTTGGAGCACAAGCCAATTGACACTTCTGAGGTCGAATTCTTGAAGAAGGTTGCTGATGTCAAACACAAGATAAAGCCGACAGAAGGAGGTGATGCCTTGAAGCTGAGTTTTGTGCAGGTGACCATGAAAGGCAAGAGATTTGCAGCTTTGGTGGATACAGGGGCTACTCATAGCTTCTTAAGCAGGAAAGCAGCAAAGTCTTTTGGGAAGAAAGAAAAGATGGAGAGGGAATGGAGTGCTTTCAAAGCAATCAACTCTACCATGAAAGCTGTTATTGGTGTAATGGAGAACACTCAGGTGAGAGTGGGATCGTGGTTTGGAAAGTTGGACTTGAGGATCGTGGACATGGATGATCATTCTATGGTACTGGGGCAAGATTTCATGAGGCTTGCACAAGCCATACCAATGGTGGACCGGGACATTCTCTTGATCACAGCTGGAGGAAGAACTATGTTGGTTCCGATGAATAGAAGGAGTTGCTTGGGGTATAGACCGAGGATGAATTCTATGACTTTGTATCCCAAAGATCCGAATGTGAAGCATGAGGATGTGGAGCAAAGAGGACTTGGGAGTATGACTCAAACAACGAAGGAAGGGAAGTTGATTGACTTCGTTGCAAGAGCGAGGAAGAAGGAAGGAAGTGAGAGGACAATCTCACGAATCAGGGAGCACTTGACAGAGACATCTTCTACTGATGATCTTCACAATGGAGTTGCAGATGAAGGGAGTCCGAGTACTACTTCAGAAGCAGTGGTTGGAGAAGATTATGCAGGTAGAGATCCGACTGGTATAGTGGATTTTTGTAGGTATGCCATGGGCATATATGACTTTCAGTTGATGAAGGACAAGCTAGGTGAGATTGGGTGCACATGTGAGGAGGTTGAGGCTGTGCATAGATATTTGAAGACACAGTATCAATCTGATACATGGGTGGATGAGAGTCAGGGAGGAAACTTGTTGGCCCTCCTTTCTCTTTAGACAACCTTGGATATGGGTTGGTGCAGGGACCTTGATAGGAAGGGGCTGCACCACCTTAGCAAGGGGCCTTGGGAGGAGGCTTCTTTATGACAGATTTGCAGACTTGGATGCGGATGACCAAATGTTGGGATGGAGTCTACATGGGTTGGACATCATGGACAACTAGAGTCATGGACATCAGGTTGGAGACATGGAGCATGACAGTTATGCAGGGACATTATGCAGGAGCATGAGTAGATGTGTCATTCATGGACATTCTATGGGGAATGCCGAAGCAAAGGATGTTGTGCAGATGCTGTTGTGACATGGAGATGTATGAGCCAGTGGAGAGGTTGTACACTCTTGTGCAACAAGGCCATGGGCTGAACATGTTGCAGATGGGATGGAGTTTCCATGGACCTGAGCATGGGAATTCGACAGGTTCTTGATGAGTCCGAGATGTGGCAGAAGTCAGGGAAAGACTGATGGTGGCATAAGGATGTGCATTCTTGTGGTTTGGGCGTATGGTTGGATTAGCTACCCAACTAGTTCGAGTCATGAGGGGTACCAGTGTGCAGAGGTATGTTGGCATCAGGACGAGGCAATGTTGGCACATGGTAGAAGTGTGTTGGCATATGATGAAAGACTACAGGATGAGGACGAGGCATGATAGAGACGGTAGTTCTACATATGTTGCAGGGATGTTTGCAGTATGTGGAGGAGTTGATATCATGGATAAGACTGTTCGGATATGGAAATCTTGATCTTGGTGGATGGCTACCGAGATGGCATGTTGTCGAGGATGACAACGACTTCAGGTGGAGGAGGATGTAAGGACCTGCGGTTCTTACCACGAACGAAATGCGAAGTGCGAAGGTTTGGCAAGCAAAAGTGCGTACAAGCTGGCAAATACAACCGAATGAACACTTGGAGCGCGCGTACAAGTAAGGAGCGGTTGCATATATTTATAAGGATGGACGAGGGCATTCATCCTTGATAAGCCGACGATGGAAGTTTGCAAGTTCGGGCGTTGGTTGGATAGGCTGACCGGATGAATTAGCTAAACGACGAGTCGGCTGGATAAGAAAATACAGGTCGACCATCAATGGCACGACCATCCATGAAGCGTATATATTGGCGCGTTGAGGATGGCATTTGGGAATCATTCGAACTTCGCTCATCCAACGAAGGAGAAGTGCGCAGAACAAGTATAGCCGCAGCAATAGAAGGGAAGGCACAAAACAATGATGCACCCAACCTTGGGCGAGGGTACACGAAGAAGAACGCATTGTCTCGGTTTTGGGTGAGGGCACGGGTAGAGGTCGCTCGCCGCTCGGGTGAAGGTTGACACGGGTTCTTGGGTGGCTCGGGTGAGTGCCCGCCCGTCGTGTAAACATAAAACGGTGGAACGTTGGTGAAGCCTGGTGAATGGTGGAACGTTGGTGAAGCCGATTGTGCGTAGGAAGGGGGTGTCTTGGTGGCTTGGTGGAGTCACCCGCCCGTCGTGCATGAAAACAAGGTTCGGTTGTGAAGTGCAGAAGGCAGCTCTTGTGAGGGCGCGCCCGCCTGCCTTGGGCAAGGAAATCTTGGTTATCACACGGAGGTGTGATGAAGTTGTAAAATTGGCTAAGTATGAAACTTGGTGTTTCCAAGTATACTTGTAAAGTTTTGTAATATTGAAAGACTGTATAATATATTATTCGGGCAAACTCATTGTTAAGGGAGTTGCCCCTCCCTTTATACTGTGCAATTGTGTTCTCATTTATAATTACTGATGATAATGAATGTGTATGGCTGTTCATTGGTATAAAGGAAACATTAATAATACTTGGTTGCAAAACACAAACTAAGTAGGATAAGTGGTTAGGCGTAGTCCACGAATATAAGTATTGGTGAAAAGGAAGTGTTCGGTGGTGCTGCACCTCGCCAAGAGCGGTTGAAAGACTATCGCCGGCTTGGGGGAGTGACACAAGGGATGTGGCGGTCGATCCTATCCATCCCGATGTCCTGTTTGTGTAGCTAGAAAAGAATTTTCTCCATATTGTTTTTGCTATGTTGTAGGAAACGTAGGGCAAGGGGGTGTTTCCGTACGTAAATGAGTACGAAACGCTGAAACGCGTGTGGTACGGCCCTGAAACGCGTTTCAGGCCGTACTGCAATGTTTCACGAAACTGAAACATGGCCAGTACGGCCTGAAACGCGTTTCAGGGCCGTACGACTCACGTTTTAGCTTTTTACTTGTGTTCTTTTTAAATTTGTTTTCTAATTTATTTTTAGGTTATCCTAGTGACTTCTAGTTGCTTCTAGATGCCTGTCTAAAGCTATAAAAGTGAACTTTTGCCCTAGTGTTGATATGCAGTTCATGGTAATGTTAAATTCTTAAAGTAAAAGTGATATTCTCCTTTATTTTTCATTTTCATCCTTTTACTTAAATTTTTAACATTACCATGAAATGACTCAGGATGTTTGACAGTGGTTTCGCCCTAATTGGATTTCATATGGAGAAAGTAGAATTTTAGATCTCACTCAAAATCCAGCAGACTTATCTGTTTTTCAGGATTTCAGAATTTGGGGGATTGCAATGTTTCCATTGGATTTTATCATGCACTAGGGTATGGAACTTGTATTTAATCAAGATAACCAAGCCCTCTATGCAGGGGAGACTCCCAACAATGAAGAGCATGAAGGGTACTAGGGTATGAAACTTGTATTTAATCAAGAGCACTAAGGTCGTTCGACTACGTAGGAAGAGACTCCCAATCAAGCACGAGATATGAAATTAGAAATTTCTCATAGCTGATTTTGGATATTTCTATTTTCATTATGTGATCATTCATGAGCAAATGCGATGTAAATTTAGAGACTTAAGTTTATGCATTGACAATTGACAATTTTATCATAATGTAATAAATTAGAATGTATCATATATGCTTTATGATTGCACATATTTCTTAAATGTCCTAAGATATATATATATATATATATATATATATATATATATATATATATATATATATATTCGCGTTTCCTCGTTTCCAGCATTTGGGGATGTCGCGTTTCGTATCGGTTCCCGTTTCGGAAACTCGTACCCGTTTCGTGCAACCTAGATTTTTTGTAATTCGGCAGTCATTGGATTGTAACCGCCATCCCCACAGAGATTTGTTCCATCGCCTTACCAAGTAGGCACTTCATTAAGTAATACAGGTAGAGTGTATGTTTAAACTGAGTAATTCTCCCTCGAGTATTCCCTGGATCAGGGACCAACTCCCTCCAATTGTCCAGCTCATCCTCGGACTCGCTTTCTTGCTTAATCTCCGCTTCCGAGTCTTCCATCAACCTCTGAATTCCCGCGTCCGTCCCTTCTCGGTATGCCGTTGTTTCCTCTGCGATGAGGTGCTCTACAGATTTACGACCCCTGTGAGCTTCTGACATGCTCGACCCCTTGTCTATCCGGGGGGTTGGGCCTCTTCTACCGCGCCCACGTCCTCTCGTTGCTCGGGCCATAACCTATTCAGTACAACCCTGTTGACACCCAAACGAAGTTAGATTCATCGAACTTTTCTCAACACACCACCTTTGCCATTCATGAATTTCCTCTCTTCCATACTTATCTGCGTGAGTGTAATGGTAACCCAGAGCCCGCAGATGCCAGAGGGGGGTTGGTTTCAGACTCTTCTCCCACGGCCCATCATAGTACCCCCCGCTATGGATTATATGTCGGTCGTCCCGCTGCGTCTCAAGCCGAGCTCACGGGCCCTTCCAGAGCCTGGCAAGACTCTTGCAATTATTCCATCTTCTTGCACCCTCAGCCAGCAGATGAGAGTCATGGCTTCGCTTGTCCCTCCAGTAAGTTTGCCACACAGGGTTCCTAGCTTTGCCTTCAGTGCAATGCGGGTTCCCACTCTCCCAATGGTTTCTATAAATCCTACTGTCGTGGTTATAGTCCCATCCCCCTACCCTCAGCTCTTTCCTGCCTCTCTCTATATCTCCCGCCCCCCTTGGAATTGCAATGTTGCTCTCCCTTATCCCCCTGGCCTTACAAACTAAGCATAGACCCGCATAGCTTCGCAACCCGCACTTGCCCACTTCGCACCCACAGTTCTGACTCAATTGGGAAAGAATAAAAATGTAGAACCCGACCATGGCATGCCCTTGTCGCCACCATTGCCACCCATAAAATTCTAATCCCCATTGCGTCAGGCGCTTGCCCCTCCGTTCCCCCCAGCAGAACCCCAACCAGATCATAGAATCAACACAGAGAAAAGACCAAATTACATACCCGAATTCGGGATTTTGTTCGCGACCAAGGTTCCGCTCTTGCCGTCGACCTTCCCATGATATGAATCGCCTCGCTTCTCTACACTCGTTCTCACCTGCCTTGCAAGTTGAATGCCCTTGCCTTCTCCACCACCCTACCTTATTCCCTTCCCCGCCACCTTGCCCACTTACCATCCATGCATTCATTCTGAAGGACACCGCACCCCCTGCCTTGAGCATGTGGGGGGCGGCGGCCGTTATGGCCCTCGTACTACACATACCAACTCCCAGCTTGGCCTCTCTGACATCGACCCGCATCCCGATTGGGGGAATTTAAATTAAACATTTATATAAACCTTTAATTAAATTAAACTTTGATTTTTTTTGTATGAAACTTTAATATTGAAAATTAATTTAAATTCAAATTTTAAATGACTCTTATAATAATTTAATTTATGAAGAATTTTATTGCATTGAAAAAGATGTATTATAAATTTTGCTATTAAAAGTATTAGAACGCAGATATAGAAACAATCAAATTATGTCTGTGTGTGTGTATAATTTTGTAGTATTCTTTCACATCATAAATTAATCCTACTTTAATTAACCTTAAAAACAATATAAAATTTTAAGACAAACCTTTTTCGCGCTATATCACTATCCTATTAGAGTAGGATTTATATATTATACAAAGGCTTACATATCATACCTGGGAATTAAAACAATGTGAATAAAACATCATTGAACTTGCATTGGTTAATAGCGGGATTAAATCCTATAGTCTTGCCTTTTAAGGAACTAATAAATTGAGATGCCTACACATTTACAATTTTACTCTTACATAAATAAAAGTGGGAAGTAATTCTTGGTAAGCATATTTATTTACATCTTATTCCTATCATTTTTTTTTAATTCAACACCTTGACTTTTTAAGAAGATAACCACTTCTACGAGTGAATTGGTGATTTCTCCCATTTTCCATTACCTTCATTTCTCATCTTAAATATCTCATTCCATTTATGATTGGATTCCACCGTTCATTTTTCTAGCATGGCATTTAATTCTATAGTATTAACCTTTTTTTAAATATCTCATTCCATTTCTCATTGGATTCCACCGTTCATTTTTCTAGCATGGCATTTAATTCTATAGTATTAACCTTTTTTTATAATCCCGGAGCAATTCAAACCTCCCAGAGATTATAATTTGGTTATTACTTTTGTAGCCGAGTTTGACACGGTGTGGGCAGGTGGTGAAGAAGGGAATCAACAATTAAATAAGATTAAATTATGGTCATTACTTTTGTATCTGAGTTTGACAAGGTGTGGGCAGTTGGGTGAAGAAAGGAATCAACAATTGAAAGAATGTGTGACGAAAACTCCATTTGGCAGCTTTTGATCTATTTTTTGAATATGTTTTGAAATGATGGATGCACCTGATGCTCTTCTGAACAAGAGTTTTATTTGTAAATTTAGCGGGAAAAGCCATGCAAATTTTTATCAGTAAATTTAAAAGGAAAAAACATGTAGAGTTTAATTCCAAAAAAAGTTCAATCATTTGTGCTTTGCTAATCCTCGTGTCTTCCATATATGTAGACTGTAGGAATCATCCTTTTGAAACGTGTAGGGCTCATCCAACCCCTCTAAATTTTGTGTGGTTAGAAGGGCATGAGACATGCATACCCGCAAGGCTTACCTTATGTTGATCCAGATGGATTATTCTCAGTTTACGTTATATGGGTCCACATGGGTGATTCCTTTTAAGGTTGTAAGGGAAACCTTCTCTCTACTCTCTCTATTTGTGTGTATTGTAAATATGCGTTATTATATGCATTGTTTTCCAAGTTTTTCAATGTAAATTTTGGTAAAAGTTATAAAATATAGTAATTTTAAGGCCTTTTCTATAACAAAGCTACCATAGTTAGTGGTTAGGAATTGCAAAAGACGGACCAAAATTGAACATCACTTTTAGCACTATAAAATTTTGGTGATCATAATGCACAATTAATTCTACAAATATTAAATATCCATTGGGAAGAATAGAATAGAAAATATTTTATTAATTGCCCACAAAGCTAGATGGTCAACGAGACAAAGAGTTTACAGTTTTAGGAGGCTATATATCATCTTGCACTTTCATAAGGCCACAAAGATTGTATAGAATAACCATCTATTTCATGAAAAAACCATTCTCCCTTCTACCACATTGTTTTTACTTTAGCTAAACTCATTTATTACATATATTTAGCTCCTAATATAGTGATTCAAAACACAAAAATATTTTCATACTCTTGTTTCGTGTTCATCATGCTTGTCGCATAGACCACATTTCATGTCACTCATATTCTACAATTCCATTGTTGATTCCTTCATTCTCGGGAACTTACAACTCGTCCATGGATTTGGTTTTAGTGCCACTGTAGAACTGTACATGTGCCTTTTGACAAATGTATGATTATACCAAGTTTTTATTCAACGTCACCAAAATCCTTGACCAATTTTCAAAGGTACAATGGCCTTGTACAAGTAGCTCCATCTTGTTAGCCATTTTTAGAAGAACCTTTAATTACATGTTATACTTTGATATTAACTGTTTGTGTTACAATCATTTCAAAATCCTATAATTCTCATGGTTACAGTTGATATCTTCTTGTTGCATCAAAATCATTTCAAAATATTTCTTTATTTTCCAATTCACGGATTGGGGTTTTCCTTTTTTTCATACTGCATCGTTGAAAGATAGTTTCCTTATAACTATAGGGTTAATTGAATATGATTAGTGTCCAAATTATCTGAAGCAAGAAGAAAGGTTTAGACCTATGAAGCTATAAATCAAGGAGTGATTAATTGGTCCTTTTAGCTGCACTGAAAATAGATTATCCCGATTATACACTATTGCGGAATACATGCATAATACATAACCTCCTCTACGTTGATCATCAATTTAGCAGCATTAAAATCAATGAAACATCAATCGCATGCACACATTAACACAGTATGTAACCCGGGGAAAGCATACAGCTGAAAACCCCACACTATCTGTATATTTTAATGATTGAGAACATGTAACAATACATAGTACAATACTCCTCACAAGTATCCAGCACTATCTCCACCTGTTACACACAAAACTAGCTCAGATCCGAACAAGTCACAGGTTCAAATCTTCTCTGCTGCTTTGCTTGCCTCCACTGCACAATGCCTAGTGAAAATACGTGAGCACAGGCTACAATTGCCTTGATATTGGCCCACACTGCGCAGTCCTCATTGGCATAACTCAAATCCATGCATGTGCAAATCTCACGCACAACTGATAGTCACAACTCACCCTTTCACTTACCTCTAACACCTGTCTCTGTTGAACTGTCCATGCACTGAGTTAACTTATGTATTCTTTAGTTGCTTTATGAGTTAATAATTAGTGAATTAATTAACAATCAATTCACACAACTCATCACTAGTGTATTCTTTAGTTAGAATTAAATACAACTAGTTCAACTAAGTCAAATTGAACACAACTCCATCAACCCCACAGAACTCACATGCATGAGTTCTAACTGAAGTCCTCCATGTAATAGCTCAACTAACACATAAGAAACCACGTGATTCCTTTTGTCAGCTGCATGTGCCACATCCGTAGCTCGAACTGAAGTGCTACAAGAGGATAAGATAATGTTTAGAGTCCAAATATTACTAAGGGCTAATAATATTTGACTATTTCTATTTTTAGCCTGGCAGTCTAAAAATAAACTTTGATCACTCCACTGTGAACCAAAAATAGAAGTCCATCTATTTTTCCCAACATGACCAATCATCCATAAATAGCATCCTGCAACTCGTAGACCATGATCCATTTGTCTAAAAATAGACATAGTCTAAAAATAGACTTTGCGCCAAAAATACCCTGCAGGCCCACTTAGTGAAGGCGACTCCTTTCCACTAAGCTCCATCATCTTGTTGCATTTTCAACACTCCCTCTCAACAAGATATGGATTATCTGCAACCCCTATCCTACAACTCTGGAATGTTCTGCATGCAACACATTTTCCCGGTCCACTTGCTCCAACAACACTTGGAACAAAACACTCCCAACTGACCACTCCGTTGGGCTAGGAACATACTCTGATGCTGAAGCTCTACCTGCTGCTGACAAGTGCTCCTTCTCTGACATCTGCGCTACTGCAACATCTCCATGCATCTCACACCATTGCACACTTCTCTGTACCACCTAGCACTGTGCAAAACACTTGTGCCTCTCGCGTTGCTATAGCCTGCTAGCTATGCGTTGTCCTGGGATTTCCTACACTGTCACTCTCTCTGTTGATCCATCCGCATCTGTCTCTACCCAATCAGTCAGTTCCTGCTACTCAACATCATGGCTCCCGTAGCAAGGTCTCATCCAAGAGGTTGGGTACCTCAAGGATCCTGCCCCTCCTCCTTGGGACGATCACTCTATATCGCCCCACCTCCTACCTGGAGGTATGGCTGCATGTGATCCCTCAGCCCACCTGGCTCGAAGTTTCCCCCTACTAGAGGTCTCTGCATGAGCAGATGTCTCTACTTGATCTCCTCTCAGCTTCCCTTGTTGTGGCTGCTCCACAACCTCCTGAAGCTGCTGCACCAATCGTGGCTCCTCCACAATCGTCTGAGACTTCTTCTGGCTCTGCATGTTGAAAGGTAATATACCCTCCCTCTCAACCACCAAATCTACATCGGTTGCCTCGTGGCTCAAGGCTTTGCATGCATCTTGAACCTCAAGAGCATACAGGTTCTTGACCCGTGAACCAATCTGCTTCACCTGTCTAGTGATGATGTGTCTAAGGAAAACCTTTCCCTTACTAAAGACTACATCATAGCCTCCGTCTTCCAGCATCATGATCGACACCAAGGTTCTCTCCAGTCCTGGTCCATACTTGACATCGGTCAAGGTAAGGCGAGCTCCATGCTCCCTCTGAAAAATAACCGTGCCTACACCTGAGACACTATACTTCTCATCATTACCCATCGCTATGAGTATCTGGAGATCTTTCTCCTCCAAAGTACTGAACAAAATCTTATCACCGGTCATGTGGAAAGAAGCTCCACTATCAAGAAACCAACCAGTTCCCACCATGGATGAAACCATGCATGCAAAGAGTGTGAAATCCAACTCGAACTGTGAAGCAAGTGCCTCACCTTCAGATCCTTCCTCGGATCCCTTCTTGGACTTCTTCTTTGGACAATTAGTAGCATAATGGCCCAACTCATGACAACGAAAGCATCTCTCCTTCGACTTGTCAACCTTCTTCCCATCATTGGAAGAACTGGATCCGGAAAGATAAACCTTCTCCTTCCCCTTCTTCGCCTTACTCACTAAGGCACAGTTCTCCTCATCATGCATGCATGAAGAACTATCTATGGTGCTCCATCTGATCTCCTCTTGCACAAGATCTAACCAAAGTCTCTCCCATCCTGGCAATTTCTCCTGACCATTGACAGAGTCCTGATAGGAATGCCAACTCTTCGGAAGACCAAGGAGAGCCAAGCTCACCAAGTCCTCATCATCGACAGTCACCCCCACACTTCCCAGCTCATCCCGGCATTGGGTGAACTTCGTGAGATACTGGGGCATACTGTCTCCATTCTCACACTTAGATGTTTCTGAGTTTATCCTTGAGCGCCATTCCACCAGCTCAAAACTCAACCGCTTCTGATCTAAAATTCGTGAGAACAAAGTATTTCTTGTACAGAGATCGACTGTATGGGCATTCACCGGATATCTCACCTTCCAAAAGAAGGATGAATCCAGAGGCTACCTGGCCCGATTACAGACTCTGCCTGAAGAAATAAAATGTAATCACTTTCTGAATAATAGATCTGATGATCAATCCTCGCTTTGATATCCTGTAGAACTTTTTCTACAAATCAACTAGCTCCGATACCATGTAGAAATTTTGAATAATATGACACTTATTCACAGAGATTATCCCGATTATACACTATTGCAGAATACATGCATAATACATAACCTCCTCTACGTTGATCATCAATTTAGCAGCATTAAAATCAATGAAACATCAATCGCATGCACACATTAACACAATATGTAACCCGGGGAAAGCATACAGCTGAAAACCCCACACTATCTGTATATTATAATGATTGAGAACATGTAACACGACATAGTACAATACTCCTCGCAAGTATCCAGCACTATCTCCACCTGTTACACACAAAACTAGCTCAGATCCGAACAAGTCACAGGTTCAAATCTTCTCCGCTGCTTTGCCTGCCTCCACTGCACAATGCCTAGTGAAAATCACATGAGCACAGGCTACAATTGCCTTGATATTGGCACACACTGCGCAGTCCTCAATGGCATAACTCAAATCCATGCATGTGCAAATCTCACGCACAACTGATAGTCACAGCTCACCCTTTCACTTACCTCTAACACCTGTCTCCGTTGAACTATCCATGCACTGAGTTAACTGATGTATTCTTTAGTTGCTTTATGAGTTAATAATTAGTGAATTAATTAACAATCAATTCACACAAGTCATCACTACTGTATTCTTTAATTAGACTAAATACAACTAGTTCAACTAAGTCAAACTGAACACAACTCCATCAACTCCACAGAACTCACATGCATGAGTTCTAAATAAAGTCCTCCATGCAATAGCTCAACTAACACATAAGAAACCACGTGATTCCTTTTGTTAGCTGCATGTGCCACATCCGTAGCTCGAACTAAAGTGCTCCAAGAGGATAAGATAATGTTTAGAGTCCAAATATTACTAAGGGCTAATAATATTTGACTGTTTCTATTTTTAGCCTGGCAGTCTAAAAATAGACTCTAATCACTCCGCTGTGAACCAAAAATAGAAGTCCATATATTTTTCCCAACATGACCAATCATCCATAAACAACATCCTGCAACTCATAGACCATGATCCATATGTCTAAAAAAAGACTTTGCGCCAAAAATACCCTGCGGGCCCACTTAGTGAAGGCGACTCCTTTCCACTAAGCTCCATCATCTTGTTGCATTTTCAACAGAAGGTGCCAAAAATTCACGAGAATCTCCCAGTGCCCTGGCAGTGATGAAAGTGGCGAGCCAAACCCACGCCGATTCAATTGCAAATTTACCACATGCCTACTCCGTGACTTATCTGTGATGCCTATGTTTGCTAGTCTTTGAGAGGTTAGCAGTGCATAAAAGATTAAGGGTGATGGTATACAAGAATACAAATTACTACATGAGTATCTCGCCGACGAGCAGGGCCGAAGCCATATGATGACCACATCTCTTGTGCCGTGAAATTGTTAAAAAAATACAATAAATTATAGACACATGGCTTACTCTTATAAGCTTTGGACAAACGACGAAACCTGCGAGAGAAACTTCCCCTTATAAACGCCTTCAATGTAAATATAATTATTGGTAGTTATTATTTCTATCAATAATAGCACATATTCATATAAATTACACATTTCTCAAGTAATTATATAAAGAATAAGTTCAATAATATACCAAACAACATGCATATCAATAATGGTTAGTAAAACATCGTTGCGGCTATATGTGTGTGTTTGCGTCTAGAGAGATAGAGAGAGAGAGCAACCCTCCAATGTGTTGACAAGGTTATATACATACATACATGTATGCGTATAACTCGATGGAATATCGAAGAGATGCTTCCCCATATTCGTGGATGGCATCCCTATTAAAATTGTTGACCTAAACTAGTGTGCTTGTAATAATCCTCAACCCTTGAAATTGATCGATGAACAGGTTGTTTGTAGAAACATAAATGAAAAATAGCATATACAAGTGAAAAGGAGATTGAACCGACAAAATATAACCCTCGTATCGACGATTTCCAAAAGGGAGAGTAATTTTCATTACCGTGTTTGAGCAGGTAACCTATTATGAGCAGAGCTCCAATTACAATATCAATTCAAGAAAGCATTTCAACGCTATTAATAAATTCTTAATGACAAAACCATAACTACTTATGGTCCCGTCATTAATGAGTTCCAACCACCCAGTGTTTCATATTTGGTAAGCACGACTCTTTTAGATTAAGTAACTACTCACAAACTATCTTATGGGCCTTATTAGACAAAGTTGGCCTCATACTTGAATTGACTAACTCCTAAGTACCCCTATTGTAGGTAGGTTAGGTCAATACCCTAACATGTCACCCTCCTTTATATGCAACATTGTCCTTAAGGTTGGAGGCATACAAACTACTGCAAAATCGTTGTTTATTCCTATGTGCCATCTTTTGGCTGCATATCTTTCCATTGGATATGTACATCTCAAACGATGTGGTAGCATAGTCGATATTATATGGTGGCCAATACTACTTCTAGCTATATCCAAATGGACCCTTCTTCATCAAGTTCCAATGGACTATTTTGCAATTTGCGGTCCAATCACACTTTCATCTTCAAACAAGGCACCTGAAACACGACGAGTAGCTTGAAGTGGGTTGCAAGAGCCAATCTGCAAGAAACTTGTCCAATCTACCTGAGGGTATAATAGGGTCCCTAGAATTTTAGCGAGAACCTTTGTCTTTGAGAGTTGTTTATTTATAGGGTTGAAGGTGAAGAAACACCTAGTCCCCTTCTCGGAGCGATGCGAGTTGGCTTTTTGTTTCGTGCCATTTTTTGAGCCAGAACCAAATTGTCCTTAAGTGTGTGGAGAATAGCTACTTTGGTGCGAAGCATTTGTATGTGCAATCCGGTTCAGGGAGTTCCGATGTGCTTTGTAAATATGAAGCCACTACTAGTAGTTTTTGGCAATAGACAACTTCATCAGGTGTTATTTTGGTAGCGCCATGATGAGAGGCATTAAACCACCATTATGTGAGGGGCAACCACTTTGCTCATTGGTGTTATCTATTTGAAGCGAAGCATCTTGGATAAGTTTCCAGGCACATATTGACAACCTTTGCTTGGCCATCGATTTGAGGTTGATAATCGATGCTCATTTCCGAGCGTATAACCTAAAGTTCAAACTGCTCGTATATAAATTTGTTAGCGAATGTGGGATCTCGATTCGACACAATGGAAGCGAACATGCAATGTAACTTGAAAATTGGGTCCATGAAAACATGGATAATTGTAGAAGGCATGTTTTGTTGTGATAGGGTACAAAAGCATGCACATTTGGAAAGGTGGCTGACAAACACCGTGATGATCGATTTGTTATATGCTTTTAGAAGTCCCATTATGAAATCCACGGATATTTCGGTCCATATATTGGCCAATATTGTCAGTGGTCGTACTACCCCAACGATCCTCATTATCTCACCCATTTTCCTTTAACAAGATGTGTGATTCCATCCCTTCCCTGAAGAAAGAGCGCATAGCTCCTTCATAGGTATGCTATAACCAAAGTGACCATGGTAAGAGATGAATGTGGCTCCATTAAGACTCGTTGTTTCAAAGCGGAATTTTGCACCAAAAGGACGCACCCTTTGTACTTGGAGGTATCTTGTTTCCATGTATATCCCTTGGGAGGATTGGGACCTTCCTAAAATAGTTGCATGGGTCGAGCCATTGTGTCGATTACCAACCATTCTTGACAACCTTTAACCAACCAATTCGGTAATGATTTCCTTTCTCCTCATAGTTCAACAATAAAGCAGACTTCACATTGCCTTTAATTTTCCCCAAGGAAAAAGCGTAATTTTATTCATAATGAGAAAAATCACAGGTTGTAGACACTAAAGAGCATATGCATAATGACCAGATCCCGATTTCTCAGGATCTATAGAAAATCATCCAACAAACTAATCTATTCTTTTCTACCTTTCTTTTTTACCACTTTTCGCCAACCGCCAATGTTGTGTGTGGATGTTACAATAGACCATTTGATTCTCTTTTGTAGTTGCTGGGAGTTCTTTGTGAGAATCAGAGCCTTATGATCCATGTATTCGTTTGTTGCCACTTACCCTTTTCCCAGGGGTGTGCTGCTCACTGCGCTGTTGTGGTATGGATTCACATTGCCTTTCTTATCTACGATCTCATAATCACACCAATCCATCTTAGTGACCCATTTGTGTTGCCCCATGCATGATAATGTACAGTCCAAAAATACTTCAAACTATGATGATGATCTTGATTTGGAAACGCCTCCTGATAAGATATGTGTTCCAAGTCTCAACTACATGAAAGACGACCATCATCTCTTTCTCACAGACGGATTCACCCAAATTTACGTCAACTGCGTCAACATAGCTCCCCAACCCCTACGTGATGCACCACATTCCAAGAAAAAATTCTTAGTGAAATCGGGCACTACTAAAATGGGTGCAGTGCTTGCGACTTACTCTAAAGCTAAAAAGCTATGCTCGGCAACGTTATTTCATACAGACGCGTTTGTTTTTAACACGGTTGTTAAGGTGGTTACCATAGTTATTCACAAACATTCTTTAGTAGCATGTTAGTCTGAGGAAGCGGTTCAAGCCCTTCAAAGTCTTAGCCTGTTGCCAATCCTATGTAGCTACAACTTTCTTTGGGTCCACTTGCGGGGCCTTCCCGTTGACACCGTGGTAGAAGTATTTGACCTTTGAAGGCCCAAAGACATATTTTCCAGAATATGTAAGGATCAACTGATGGCCTTCAAGGAGTTACAGGGCGTGTCAACATGTTCCACATGGGAGTCCCAAATTTTGTTGTAGATCAAGATATCATTAAAGAATTCAAGCACAAAAGTGCACGGGAAGGTTCATAAAATCTTGTTCATGAGGCTCTTAAAGGTGGATGAAGCACTACAAAGTCAAAAGGGCATCACTGAAAAATCATAATGGCATTCATGTGTGTGAAAGGTTGTTTTAGGGATGTCCATTTCCTTCATCTGTGTTTGGTGGTGTCCTAAGTAAAGGCCCAGTTCAACGAAGAACTCGTCTCCATGAAGCTCATTTAAGAGATCGTTGATAACCAGTCTGGTAAATTTGTCTTTGGTGATCAACTGGTTGGGAGCCCAAAAGCCAAGGCACGTGTGCCAACTAACTTCATTCTCAAATACCATGACCACGGTTAGTTAGGAAGGGATCTTATTGGGATGTATGACTCCAATCCCTGATAGTTCATGAATGATAATTTTCTATTTCATTCTTCTATGCAAATGGGTGTCTACCGGGACACATATTGGGTGGTTGACCACCTAGAACCAATAGGATGCCATGGTCATGGCCACCACATGAAGGTGGCAATGCACATGGCGTTTCAAATACCTATCGATGTTTAATTAGTATCATATGCAAATCATTGGGAATCTCTTGTGGGGGACCACTCACAACTTGTACGACATTGAATTGGGCAGTGAAATTGGAGTGGCCCTTCTCCAATAGCTTCTCCATACGATGAGAGTTGATGATTTCGAGGGAGTCAAACTTAATCCCTTTGAGTGCGTGCTCATGCCCTTCCTTATCGAAGATCATGTATAATTCCTTAAAGTCCATTGTAACATGGCCCAAAGTATGTGATCATTTGACATCGGGCATTGTGTGGCAGTGACCCATTTCAGCAACAAACATGTGAGATTTGAGCTACTGGCCTATGATATGAAGTTTTACATTTTCACATCGCCCTCCACACTTCACTAGCTTGCAAAATGAGAGATTAGTGACTACATGACTAGACAAGTTAGTCACCACACTTATTTCAAATGGATTACTACCAAATTCGAGCAATCTTAAGTGACCCCACTAAAAATGACTAACTTGAACGGAATGCATGCATGACATGGATATAACAGTTGGTTTCCTCCGCCACTCTTCTTTGGATAAAATTATGGGTGCTGCCGCGGTGAATGAAAACAATCACCTTGCGGTTGTTGACGCAACCAATCAACTTCAAAAGTTTGGGGTGCGAAAAAATGTTGGATAAGGCAGAGGGGAAAGTTTGAGGATCGTCACGAGGAGCTTCTGAAGTTGTTTATTCCCGAGGAGGAGTACCCCAGTCATTGGAACTCGAGGTCACGAGCGTAGCGTGATTAGTCTTTGAAGGAAACACATGTTTGAAATAATTCATGTCCTTTACATTTATGCCTGGGGAAATTGCTACCCATCGCGATTGCAACAAAGTTTGAGGCATTGGTGTTCTACCATTTCTGCCCAGTAAATGGGAACCGAGGAGGGTGTTCTGTTTTACTGCCCTTGTTCTCTTGTTCAAATCCTGGATGATTGTCTTATAAAATTCTTCAATCTCTAAATTGGAAGGATCTGTAGGGTTGAGAATGACAACAACTTTTCCCACTTGCTCCTGTAAAAGTGTAAAATTCGTAAAAACGTTATCCCTAGTTGACTTTGGAATCTGTTCTGTTTTCTATCCCGAACTAATTACAATTTAGAGTAAAAATTCAATATTGCTTCCTACACTTGTCGCTCAACCCTAGTCTACTTGGTCAACCCTCTCCCCTGGGAGCAATGCTACAATTTATTTATTTGTACATTGTAACTCGAAAAGTTTCACAGCAAGGAAAACGTTTCTTGTTTGTTTGCATTTTCCTAGTAAACTTTTGGATCGTCATGATGTGTTTTTTGTGTTAAGGGGACGCAGTGTTTCTGCTCCTAATCCTTTTCAAGGAAAAAAACATGATATTTCTGATTCCTATTTGAAATAGAAATTTGTATACATATATATATATTGTATATTTAGTATTTGAAACAGGAATTTGAATATCGATTGTATATTTACTGTTTTAAATCGAAATTTGAATTTGAATATGGATTGTATATTTGTTGTTTCAAATCGAAATTTGAACATGCATTGTGATGCGCCGAGCACTGAGAAAAAGGTATGTCAATGTCAAAGCCTAACCCAAAAGGGCTATAATACTGCTTCTTGTTCTTCTTCCAGAAAGCCCAATTACTTCACACATCAAAGGGATTTTGCCATATAGGCTCCTCTAACAAAAACTTGGATCCAGATCTTCCCCATGGAAGAAACCAAAAAAGATTTATCAGCATTTGTGCTGCAGTTTTAGGCCGGTTGCTGTGGCTAGTCTCCTCATTGGGTGTTAACATGATAGGTCACTCCCCTCCCTATGTGGTAAAACCACACCTGTCCAAACAGATAAAGGTTGCTTAGGAAGCTGACCACACTTGTCCAAACGGATAAAGCTTGCTTAGGATGCTCACCAATGGAAAGATTGAACTCTACATATGCGTGTTGAAATTTTCTTTTAGTTGCTTGATCCTTTCCAAGAAGATTGGGGACATGATCTGATTCTGGAGATTTACACGTTGCTATTGATCTAGGCAGCTATCTTGGAATCTCCCAAATTACACTCTAATATTGATCTAATCAGCTATCTTGGAATCTCCCAAAATTTGAAATCAGCTATCTAGTTGCCACCCTTATCCGCAACCACTTCTCGACGTTGTTAAATAAAGCTAAAATGAAAAGTGTTGGAGCAATGATCCATGTCTTTGAAATCAAAGCAAGTCAAAATCATCAATGTTGAACTTGGAAAGAGAGGTGATTTTATAAATATGGATGATACAGAATTTGTTGGAAAGCTGAAGAAACAAGACAGATGCCCAGTAAAGGAGGGAGACCTAGCAATCATATGTCAAGATTGGGTTTTGTCAAATGAGGAGCTCAAGAAGAGGGTATGTATAGCTCCCAAAAATCTAGCTAGGAGTGGTATCGTTCTGTTTGTTGGCAGCGAATGATAAAATTCTATCTCAAGTACCAATAAGGAAGGGTTGCTTCCAAGATCTAAACAGATGCCTGGAGGAAAGAGGAAGATTCAATCATTCGCTAATACACTAAGGAAGGAAACCTAGATAGGATCCTGCATGATAAAAATCACAAAACACTCGCTCAAACAGAGACAGAGATGGACAATATTATGTCAAGAGAAGCACAACATGCGAGTAAAGTTCCATTACATATGATGCTGTCTCTTCGTTTTGTTTTTGTGGTTGCAGGATTATTCTTCAGTGTCTCTCCTCTGCCTCTTTATGAGTTTTGATGATGCCTATTAGCTTAATTATCTGCTGCTTTCATGGCATTTGTTGGGTGTGGAGCCTGATTATCTTCTATATTCAAAGGTATCGCCACATAGGACCCCAGTTCGAAATGGGGGCGGCAACGCCGCCCGTAAAATATTCGCTGCAGGGGGGGTCCAGGGGGGGCGACTGCGACCTTTGGGAGCCCCCCCCTGGCGGGGGGTTTCGGGGGAAGCGCCCCCGAAGCTAAAAACAACTGTAAAATTGCCTTGTAAAAGTATAGTAATTTCTAGTCAATCTGGGCCGTTCATTAGGCGGATGATCTGACGGTAGAACTTATGTTTAGTTTAGGGTTTTTTGCCCTAGAAGGAAACCCCTCTCTTTGTATGAGGGCATTGTATTTGAGGCTATGAGATAGATGTGTATTCCGTGAGCGAGAAACAGAGAGGTGAGACTGTGAGAGAAAACAGAGGATATTACAGCGGATTTGCTGTAGGTTGTGTCTCTTCATTTTGCTGGATAATAAAAAGGAAGGACTGGCTGTTCGGGGTGGACGTAGCCCAAACTGGGTGAACACGTATATCTGTGTCTCTCTTATTTTGTGCGTTTTCTGTGTTTATATTTCTGCAATATTTTATGTGTTCCATTGCTCCGTAATATATAATTTTCTAACAGCATTATATTTCCTTTTTTGGTTTTTATCCCTCCATGTCTTAATATGTCAGACCTATATTATCTATATGTTATTTTCTGTGGAGGGAATAGCATTATATGGGCTATATGAGTCAGATGTTACTTCAAATGATTGTACTTTCTTTCATGCGTGTTTATATTTCTTATCTAAATACATCATGCTTTTTCGTCCTGAAAAAAATCTCGGGAACCTGTGTAGATCATGTGGGGATACTAAGGCATACATCTTAAATATCTCCTTGTCATCGACTTTACGCATTAGACCACTCATTGTGCTCCGCTCTGTGTTTCCTTCTCCAGTGATGATTAATTTGATCAAGGGGTTTCCATGCTTCTCAAATGCTCTCGAGTGCCATGATGGATGGGCTCCAACCTCCAATGATTCATGAAATATTCTTGATTCCTTAATTGATCCCGGTTGCATTTAGAGTCCCCTTCCAAGTTTATGCTTCTAGATGCAAATTTATGGACGCTTTAGTTCCTTCTTAGCGGGTTAGTCTAGATTTCCTATAATAGCATAGGATGGTTCTTCCATGTGTTTTCTAATTACAAACCCAAAACCTGCATTGCTAGGGCAACCCCTATTGAAATATTAATAATTTCAACTGTGCATTTATTGCAGCGCTGTTTAGCAAAACCACCAGTCTTATATCGCACCACCTTTTGCCGATTGTGGTATTTGTCAGGAGGGCTCCGATCACTCCGACCAAACGACACGTGTCTGAGTTGACTTTTGAAAACCACCCATTCCCCGGACAGTAAAGTTCAGCAAGGAAGGGCCTCCCAATATTGCCGTCAGCCGTTCGATCAATGAGGGCAAGATCAACGGTTGGAAATTCAAGAGAGTGAGGGCACATGTTTTTGTTTGACCTCCGTATGTCTGATAAAACCGTATGTAAACCTGACTGAATTAATTTTTCCCCATGCTGAAGTAATTAGGAAATGTACTGAGGTTGGTAAAAGCAGGTAAGTATTTAATTTTATTAGTTTTGTTTTTACGGGATATGTAAAAACGTATGTATGTCATGTTTTTTGTGTGGTTCTTTGCATATGAAACATAAGGGAAGCAAGCAACAGATGTTTTTTTAGTTGACTTCGCATTGTAATGCAAGGGTGAAAACGCACAACAGTGCGAAACAAGAACTGTGTATGTAATCCCTTTTCTTTTATGCTGGAGGTTTTTGTAATACGCAGGAGCGTATGATGGAAATTTTTTTCTTTACAGCAATAAATCTATGTAAGGATTTTCTTATTTACAGTAGTAAATGTAAATGAAAAATTTACACACAGCAGTGTAAATCTTTTCAAAAGGAGACAGAGTAATTTTTTGTTGAAATGTTCTTGGTGTAATCCCTCAGGCAGAGGAAGAATATATTTGTATCAGTTGTTGTTTGATTAATGAATACAAGTTTATTTTGGTTGAGAAACTCTGCTCTGCTCAGAAATTTTTTGCTTCCCTGTGTTAAAGATCCTGTGGAGAAAACAGAGCATTTTCTCTGTTTAGTATTTTGTGTTTGAAATTATCAAAAATTTCCAACATGGTATCAGAGCAGATCCAAGCTCTTTGAAGGTGTCAAAGAAGCTGAAGGAAGGAGTTTTTTGTTGCAACAACTTCTCCAGCAGAGTGAAGTCTTAGGCAAAGAATCCAAGGTATTTCTCAAAGTTTTTTTTGTGGTTCTGTTGAATACAATCAGTGATTTTTAATACACAGTCAAGTATTGCAAGAATGGCTGGCTCCAACACCAGCACTAGCATGGGTATCTTTAATACCCAGCTCCCACAGTTTAATGGAAAAAACTATGACTATTGGGCACTAACCATGAGAGCCCTGTTTGCCTCACAAGATTTATGGGAGCTTGTTGAATATGGGTTTGAAGAACCAGCAGATGAAGAAGAGTTTAATAACTTGACACAGGCAGAGAAAGATCTGTTGAAGAGAAATAGGAAGAAGGATTCAAAATCCCTCGTATTTTTGTATCAAGCAGTGCATGAGAGTGTGTTTCCAAGGATAGCAGCAGCAAAGACATCCAAAGAAGCATGGCAAACTCTCAAGACAGCCTATCAAGGCATGGAGAAAGTGAAGACAACAAAACTACAATTGCTGAGGAGAGATTTTGAGAATTTATGCATGAAGGAGTCAGATAATATTGACTCATTCTTCACACATGTGATTGGTCTGGTCACACAGATAAGGTCTCATGGAGAAGTTCTTGAAGAAAGGAGGATTGTGGAGAAACTATTGAGAGTCCTACCCTCAAAGTTTGATGTGACTGTCACCACCATAGAAGAGACAAAGGATCTCACAAACTTTTCAATTGATGAACTTCATGCATCACTGATAACACATGAGCAGAGGTTGAGTAGAAATGAAAACTCATCTCTAGAGCAAGCGTTCAAGACCTAGATGTCCTTTGGAAGAGGAAGAGGTCAAGGCAAAGGAAACAAGAGAGGAAGAGGCAGAAGCTAAAACAGAGGTGGAAGGAACAGTCCAGCAAATGCTCAATGAAGAGGCAGCGATCCAAATCAGAACCAAGGCAGTAGTAAACAAAGTGGACAACATCATGCTCAAGGACAAAGGTATGAAAAATCCAATGTCCAATGTTATTACTGTAAAAAAATATGGGCATTATGCCAATGAATGTAGGAAAAAGCAGCATGATATGAATAATAGATCTAGTGCAAATATCACTAGAGAAAATATCAGCCAAGATAATGTGCTTTTAGCTTGTAACATGGCTGAAACAAACAGTGAAGATATATGGTTTCTAGATTCCGGTTGTAGTAACCATATGACAGGAAACATAGCCTTGTTTTCTGCTCTAGATCAGAGTGTGAAGTCACAAGTCACACTTGGGACTGATAGTAAAATTTTTGTTATGGGAAAAGGAGAAGTAAAAATATTTACAAAGAAAGGTGAAAAGAAAACCATAGCAGATGTCTATTATGTTCCTGGAATGAAGTGTAACCTCTTAAGTATTGGACAACTTGTTCAAAAGGGGTACAATGTTTTCTTTGTGAATGATGTATGCACCATCATGGATAGAGCACCCAGCAAACGATGCATTGCTGAAGTGAAGATGACAAGGAACATGATGTTCCCTCTCAGAATAAAAGCAGATTTGAAAAACAAAGAAGTAATTGCAGCAGTTACCCAAGAGGCTTTCCAAAGCGTACCAAAGGATGAAAATTGGTTGTGGCACTTGAGATTTGGACATCTCAACTTTGGAGGTCTTAACTTGTTGAGTAGAAAAGGAATGGTAAGAGGATTACCATTGATAGAGAAACCAGACAGCCTTTGTGAAGGTTGTATCTTGGGGAAACAACACAGAGAAAGTTTTCCATCAGGGAAAAGCATCAGGGCAAAAGCACCCTTAGAAATTGTCCACTCAGATTTATGTGGACCAATGCAAACTCCATCACTAGCAGGCAGCCAATATTTTCTAACATTCATTGATGATTTCACCAGAAAGACTTGGGTTTATTTCCTGAAGAACAAAAGTGAAGTGTTTGAAAAATTTCGAAATTTCAAAGCACTTGTGGAAAACCAAAGTGGGCTGCATATCAAAGTTCTGAGAACTGATAGAGGAGGTGAGTATATCTCCAAGGAATTCCTACGGTTTTGTAGAGAAAATGGAATACGCAAACAATTTACCACAAGGTACACCCCGTAGCAAAATGGAGTTGCCGAAGGAAAGAATAGGACCATCATGGATATGGCAAGGAGTATGCTAAAGGCAAAGCATTTTCCAAATGATTATTGGGCTGAAGATGTACACTGTGCAATATATATTTTGAACAAGTGTCCTACAAAAGCAGTCATGAACAGAGTGCCGAAGAAGCATGGTGTGGGAGAAAACAAGGAGTCACCCACATGAAAGTTTTTGGATGTGTGGCTTATGCACACATTCCAGATCAGCTAAGGAAGAAGTTGGACAACAAAGGGGAGAAATGTATTTTCATTGGATACAGTGAGGAATCCAAAGCTTATAGGTTGTATATCCCATCTACCAAGAAGTTTTTTGTGAGCAGAGATGTTCAGTTCATTGAGGAGGAAGCTTGGGATGGAAGCATAGAGAAAATAGTGAATGTTAAAAACTGTTTGTCTCATGATGAAGATGATGAAGAGATGGCTGAAATACATCCCCAAACAGCAGCACCAACACAAGGACAGCAAGAGACACCCTTGAGGAGAAATGAAAGTGCTTCTCCAAGCACATCACAAGGAGGAAATTCAAGTGCTTCTTCAAGCACTTGTACACCAAATGAAATAGGTAAGAAATTCAGAAATTTAAGTGACATTTATGATGAAGGTATGAATTCTTTGTTTGCATTATATTGTCATGTTGATGACCCTATTCATTTCGAAGATGCAATTAAAAATAGGAAATGGATAGAAGCTATGGATGAGGAGATTAATGCCATAGAAAGAAACAAGACATGGGATTTGGTTGAGCTACCAAAAGGAAAAGAAGTCATTGGAGTTAAATGGGTTTACAAGACCAAGAGTAATGCTGAAGGCAAAATAGAAAGACACAAGGCAAGACTTGTAGTCAAAGGATATAAGCAGCAGTATGGGAGAGACTATGAGGAAACTTTTGCATCGGTTGCAAGAATGGAAACCGTGAGAGTAGTGTTGTCCATAGCAGCAAAAAACAAGTGGAAAGTTACCAAATGGACGTAAAGTCAGCGTTTCTAAATGGAGTGTTAAAGCAGGAGGTTTACATTGAACAACCTCTAGGCTATGAAAATAAAGGCCAAGAGCACAAAGTATGCAGATTGAAGAAATCTCTTTATGGGCTGAAGCAAGCGCCAAGAGCATGGTACAGTAGGATAGATTCCTATCTACTGGAAAATGGATTTGAGAAGTGTGAGGGAGAACCCACCCTCTACATCAAAGAAAAGGATGGTAAAATGCTAATTGTTGTGTTATATGTTGATGATGTTATTTTTACAGGTAATGATGACTACCTCATTGAAAATTTCAAAACAATCATGAAAGAAGAATTTGAAATGACTGACATGGGTTTGCTGAGATACTTCTTAGGAATAGAAGTAGATCAAAATGAAAATGAGATTTTTATCTCACAAGAAAAATATGTTAATGAAGTGTTGGAGAGATTCAATATGCAGGACAGCAAGGCAGCAATCACTCCCATAGTGATGGGATTAAAACTCAGCAAAGAGGACATCAGCAAGGATTTTGATCCTAGTTTGTACAAGAGCATAGTTGGTAGCCTCATGTACTTGACTGCAACTAGGCCAGATATAATGTTTGGTGTTAGTTTAATTTCCAGATTCATGGAGAGGCCAAAAGAAGCACATTGGCAGGCAGCAAAAAGGATTCTGAGGTATGTTAAAGGTACTAAAAGGTTTGGCATTTTATATACTACTTCAGAATGTTCAGATTTAATTGGATACACTGATAGTGATTGGGCTGGAAGTGTAGATGATCGGAAAAGCACATCCGGTTATCTCTTTCACATGGGTTCAGGAGCCATTTCATGGGCTTCTAAAAAACAGCCTATTGTAGCATTGTCTACAGCAGAAGCAGAGTATGTGGCAGCTACAGCAGCAACATGTCAAGCAGTTTGGATGAGAAGAATGTTAAGGAGCTTAAGCCAAGAGCAAACAAAAGGAACGATGATTTTTTGTGATAATAGCTCAGCTATTGCATTATCCAAGAATTCCGTGTTTCATAAGAGAACGAAACACATTGACACAAAGTTTCACTACATCAGGGAATTGGTGAACAATGGAGAAATTGTCTTACAACATTGTAGGACTCAGGAACAGGTTGCAGACATTCTGACCAAGCCATTGGACTAGAAAAGTTTTGAATTTTTGAGGAAATGTCTGGGTATGACTGATAACCCAACAGTTGAAATTAAAGGGGAGTGTTGAAATATCAAAATCACCAGTCTTATATCGCACCACCTTTTGCCGATTGTGGTATTTGTCAGGAGGGCTCCGATCACTCCGACCAAACGACACGTGTCTGGGTTGACTTTTGAAAACCACCCATTCCCCGGACAGTAAAGTTCAGCAAGGAAGGGCCTCCCGATATTGCCGCCAGTCATTCAATCAATGACGGCAAGATCAACGGTTGGAAATTCAAGAGAGTGAGGGCACGTGTTTTTGTTTGACCTCCGTATGTCTGATAAAACCGTATGTAAACCTGACTGAATTAATTTTTCCCCATGCTGAAGTAATTAGGAAATGTACTGAGGTTGGTAAAAGCAGGTAAGTATTTAATTTTATTAGTTTTGTTTTTACGGGATATGTAAAAACGTATGTATGTCATGTTTTTTGTGTGGTTCTTTGCATATGAAACATAAGGGAAGCAAGCAGCGGATGTTTTTTTTAGTTGACTTCGCATTGTAATGCAAGGGTGAAAACGCACAGCAGTGCGAAACAAGAACTGTGTATGTAATCCCTTTTCTTTTATGCTGGAGGTTTTTGTAATACGCAGGAGCGTATGATGGAAAATTTTTTCTTTACAACAGTAAATCTATGTAAGGATTTCCTTATTTACAACAGTAAATGTAAATGAAAAATTTACACACAGTAGTGTAAATCTTTTCAAAAGGAGACAGAGTAATATTTTGTTGAAATGTTCTTGGTGTAATCCCTCAAGCAGAGGAAGAATATATTTGTATCAGTTGTTGTTTGATTAATGAATGCAAGTTTATTTTGGTTGAGAAACTCTGCTCTCCTCAGAAATTTTTTGCTTCCCTGTGTTAAAGATCCTGTGGAGAAAACAAAGCATTTTCTCTGTTCAGTCTTTTGTGTTTGAAATTATAAAAAATTTCCAACAACCCCTCGAAGAACCCATGAAAATGGATTTTAGAATGGAGACTTTTGCACAACTGGACATACTTTCGTTGGAATTCTGGGATCTACAGCGTGAAATGTAAGTTTTCGATTCCGGAGAAACACTTCACTTATCATCAAGGGTAAGGGTGGAAGAGTAAACAACAATGTCACAGATATTTAGCTCAGCGATATTACATGCATTGAAAACCAAAAATCCAATGTCAAATTGATTTTGTGTATCTTGAAAGGAAGGGAAAGACCAAAGTTCCAAATTTTCATGTCTATGTTCCCACCGAGTTTGGATTATCTCGGAAGAATGGGGAAGACCAAAGTTCCAAATTTTCATGTCTATGTTCCCACCGAATTTGGATGATGTTCAAAGTGCCATTTGCCTTTGCCCAAAATGACTTCAGCAATCCTATATTTGTGGAGAAAATGCAAAAACAGGGTAACCATAATTCCTAGTTTTAAAAGGAGCCATTGACAGCTATTTGGAACAGTGAATGCGAGTTGTGAGTGCAACCGAGACCGAGACCAATGGGCAACTTGTGAGGAGGAGGACTTGGTCATGTTGGACATATAAAGAAAGTTATATGGTAAATCGATTTAGAAGATATGCCCGAATGAGAAAATGAATAGTTTTAAAAGTCTCGGTGACCTCTTCACGACATAATTCTCTTTTTTATTTAATAGTTTTATTATTTATTATTTAATTTAATTATGTATATTAGATGATTAATAAAAATTAGTAAAAATTCATTTATGATAAATATTAAAAAAATTATTAAAATATTAAAATTATAAATATCAAATAGATTATAACTTTATCTCTAATTATTATTTATTATTAATTATAAAAAATAAAGTAATAGTTAAAAATATATATATTTAACAAAACAAAAGGTGTCCTTTTGATCTTGATAAACAACTTATACTTCTTAAGGATTCTGCTCTACCATGGGTATGATTGTTAATACTGACAAAAAAAAAGTTATGATTATCAAATCCAAGAAGGACTCTTACACTAATTTTATGTATGACAATACTAACTTGGAGGAAGTGTCTTTCTACAAGTACCTAGGAATTGATATTCATCACAAGCTCAACTGGAACTATAGCATTGAGAAAAGGATTAATGGGGGATGGAAAGCTTATTTTGGTCTTGAAAATAATTGTAAAACAGCAAACCTCATAATGTGGGATAGAAAGAAGTTCCTCTTTGAAACTTTAGTCACTCCGATTATCTTATATGGATGTGAGGTTGGGGTTGTAGCATCTCAAGGGAATCCTGGAGAAAGATTGAGCAAATCTAGAAGCTTTTTATAACATATAACCTCAAAATTAAAAGCAACACACCCTATCCTATTCTCCTTATAGAAGTGGGTCTTTCCCATATCGAAAGCCTAGCTATGACTAGGCTTCTTTTGTACAAACACAAACTCAATAACATAGGAGACCATAGACTTCCTAAGCTAGCTTTAAATTCTAGCCAAAACCACCTACGGCTCAAATGAGGTTGGTATAAAGACACCAGGGCCTGGTTAAACCATTGGGAGATCGACGAGAACGTTGCATTGCAAAACATTAATAACATTAAAAATATTGTTACTTCTAAGTTGAAAGAAAAAATGTGGTGTGAGAAAGATTTAGGAGCTAAAAGAAAATTAAGATATTATAAGGAGGTCATCAACCCCACCCTAGAAGATCAAAAGTATCTCTCTGTTTCAACTAGTTCAAAGAAGAAAATTAATATAGCCAATATTAGAACGAACTCTCATGAGCTCCATAGTGAAACGGGTTATTCGGTAGTTCCTAAAACACCATGGATGGAAAGGTTCTGCCATCTCTATGAGAATCAAAACATCGAGGATGAAAATCACTTCCTCTTAGAGTGCCACAACCACATTAGATCTTAGTTTCAAAATCTTTGCTGCAATACTGACCTTCCTAGCCTTTTACGTTGTCAAAATTAGAGTGAGCTCGGGAGGTTTCTCTCCAAGCTTTTTGAGCATAGGAATAAAATCTTAAATCAAACTAAATAATTTGTTTCTTTAGGTCCGATAGACCAAAGTTTGGTCTCAGTGGACGTTAACCATCATCATCATCATCATAATACGAAAATGATAATAATAAAAAATATTTCATAAGAGTTTAATGTCATAAAAAAAAAAGGAAACAAAATCTAACATATATATATTTTTTTAATTAAAAAGAAAAAATATTATAATTATTTTACTAATGGTATATTCTTATGTTATTAAAAATAAAGAGGTAAAATTTCTACCATCTATCTAATAATAATTGATAAATTGGTTAAAAATTTAAATTTAAAAACTGTATTCTAAAATACTTAGATCTATATTGATCACTAATTTAAATAAATTAGTTATGAAATATCACACTGTATACTATAAAAAATTAAAAAAACCTATAATTATTTTAAAGTATCAAAATATTGATATTATAAAATTTATGGTTATATTTTTATTAAAAATTTTAATTTCTTAAGTGTTTATAATTTTGATAAAATTTTAATTAAAAAAAAATATATATATATATAAAAACACAAAATGTAAATGTATCATGTTTAAAAAGATAAAACCTAATTTAAAAAAATAAAATTGAATAGCTAAATATAATGTCTTTTAAGCAAGTTCAACCAAATTGGGCAATTTAGATTCAACAATCTCTCATTTTCATAAAGAATATAAACCAAATTGAATAGCTAAATTTAATGTCCCTTTTAAATAAGTTCATGGAAATTGAACATTTTACATCCAACAATCTCTCGTTTTCATTAAAAAATTTGCAATTATAATAATGGTGAAAAATATTTTTCAAATGGCACAAGAATTTCAATATCAGTGTATGTAGTCCATCTTAAAGAGTACTTATGGAAAGCATTAATTTATAAACTCTTATGTGATATATCATAATTTTTTTTGCCACTATTTCAAAATAAACATATTTATTAATATAATTAATTTAAATAAATAAATTATAAAATATCTGATATATTATATATAAGATTTTAAAAATCCATATTTATATTAAATATAAAAATAAAAATATTATAAAATATATGATTATATTTATATTAAAAATTTCAAAAAATTATTTAAAATTTGTATATTTTTTATTAAATTAAATTTTAAATTAATTAATTTAATAAAAATATGAATATATATTATTTAAAAATTTATTAATTAATATTTTTTTAATATAAATAAAAAATAATTAAAAACAAATTGAATATATAAATATAATGTGTCATTTGCAAAATAGTTAATTATTTAAATAAAATCTTACATGGGTATTGATTAATTTAGCTCCAACAATCTTTCATTTTCATAAAGACTTTTGAGAAATATCTTTTAGATTCCATAAGTAAAAAATGTTTTCCATGTTTTGAAAAGTTTATTTATAGATTCCTTTGTAATAGGTTTGGGAAATAATTTTTTTAATGTTCTTATACGTTTTAGATATTTAAAAATATATTTATTTGTTGAATTTAATTTTTTGTGATTTATATTAAGTTTCCGAGAAGATTTTAGGCAGAAATCGCATTATATTATTTTTGTTGACGCTTTTCGAACCAACAAGTGTGGTTCATCGTTAAGACAAGTTGAAGAATCAGATCATGGCTGCATGTTAAATAGGGAGAGCAGATCTTCTAACAGCTATATTTGACTAAGAAACGGCTATATTGGACTGGGCAATTTTGGACAATTTTACTAAGAAACTGCTAAATTTGACTGGCCAACCTGATTGGACCGAGCGAAAGGAAAAGTTAAAAAATTATTGTTATATATATTACCAACATTTGAATAAAAGTAAAGTTTGTATTTAAAAATTAAGAGAATGAATAAATTAGTTATTACAAGGCCTTTTTCTCCAATTATAATCATATAAAAAAATGGTTAGTTAATAATTATGAAATTTAACTAGGTTCATTGTGGTTTGAATGTCAAGGTTCAGAGTAAAAAATATACGCAATCACACAACACATAACAATGTGCGTTGATAGTTTTCAAGATCTGCGCTCCTGAGACCTAGCCGCCCCTGCTGCTGGTTCTGGCCGCCGGCCAGCTTCGGCTCACGGGCTCTTTGCTGGAGGATTCAGCCTCTCTCCTGCGCCTGACGAACTGCTTCGGATCTTTCATTTCTTGAGTGTTTGCCTGCTAGGCCTGCGGCTGCTGCGCCCCATCGCAAAGCCTTGCAGAGCCCTTCATGGAGCCCAGCGGGGGCTCTGCCCCCCCATACCCTTCCACCGGAGATCGCAACGTTCAAAGCCATGGTAGCTGCCAGCTCGAAATGCCCACCCTCAGCTAGCCAGCAGAAATTCGTCAAGAAGCTTGATTCCATCCCAACGGTTGCCCTACCCGAAGAAGAAATATGCAAAGCTGCCATGAATCTAGCTGAGAAAGGGTTGATAGGCCAGTTTACGGGTCTCTGGCCATCCCCCAAGTCGGTGGAGGACTGGACACAAAGAAACTGGTCTCCCTTGATCAAAGAAGGGGTTAAAAGCTACTTCGTAGGCAAAGGATTCTATGTGTTCGTCTTCGAGAGCTCGGATGACAGAAGCCTAATCTTCATAAATGGCCCCTATTTTATGGGACAGCAGGGGTTGTATCTAAACAAATGGTCCCCGGATTTCGACCCCTCTCAGGACATCCCCTCAGCAGTTCCAGTATGGGTGCGACTTCCCCATCTGCCTCTACACTGCTGGAACCAAAAAACTCTACAGATCATAGGCAACGCGTTAGGAAAGTATATAGATCAAGCAGTAAGGAAAGATCAGTACTCATGCGCCCGAATCTGCGTAGAAGTTGATCTAGAGGAGGGTTTGCCTGAAGCAATAAAGCTCTCGGTGGCCGGGTGGACCCACGTTCAGGAACTGGATTACGAACAACTCCCATTCAAGTGCAGATATTGTCATGAACATGGTCACTTTGCAAAGAACTGCAAGAAAAAGATCGAGGAGCAGGCAGACAAAACAAATGAGGACCAGTGGACTGTAGTCCAAAAAACCACCCGACAAAAAAAGGAAATGGCAAAGGCAGCTTGTCCGGAGCTCCAAGCGGTTTCAAGCCCAATCAAGAAAAGGAAGTAACCCAGAAAGGCGCAGAAAAAACCCAGACTATCCCTTCTACCTCGACTCAGGAAAATCTGGAGCACACAGCAGACCCATCCCCCATCAAAGAGGGGGAAGAAGCTCCACAGGTCGAGCCTGCGCAATGAAGCCCCTCCAGCCCCTCATATGCTGATGTAACAAGGAAAAAGCCAGAAGAAAGCTCAGGTTCTTCAGAGGACGAAACCTTTGAGCGACCTTCTAAAAGAGCAGGCAGGAAATCTCGCAAAGAGCTAAGGGAAGAGGAGGCCGAGCGACTCAAAGTCCAAGGAAGCCAGGCCACCATAGAAATGACCATGGGAAGAAACACTAGACCTAGGCCTTCCAAGGGAGGCCACACTCCCTTCCTCAAGTAAATGATGAAGCTCGCCTCTTGGAATTGCAGAGGGTTGGGGAACGCATCCAAAGCCGAAGCAGTCATGGACCTTCTGAAAATAGAACCTTCAGATATCCTCATGCTCCAAGAGACGAAGATAGAAGGGGGTGATCTTCTAGATATCAACAAAAAAAATGGAATAAAAGCGCAGGCAAAGCAATTAGTTCAAGGGGATCCTCTGGAGGGTTGGCAACTCTCTGGACCGAAGACTTATTTCAGCTAAAAAAGTCCCATGAAACCCAGAACTGGGTCTTCACGGAGCTGTCACACTGTACAAGTAAGTTGTCCATCTCTTTGTTTAATCTATATGTTCCTGTCACATATTCCGAAAAACGAGATTGCTGGAACTCCCTCTCAACTTTCCTTGAACAGCATAATCCAGACAACATTATCATAGCAGGTGACCTCAATATAGTTCTTAAAACAAAGGAGAAAAGGGGTGGATCCAGCAGCAGAGATCCAATGCTGGCTTTTGTCGAAGAGCTCTCACAGCAATGGGATTTAATAGACTTTACCCCAGTGCGCGGCCTTTTCACTTGGTCCAACAATAGATCTGGGCCGGATCACATTGTTGCCTAGATCAATTCCTGGTTCAAAGTTCGATCATGTTGAACAAAAAAATTATCAAGACCAAAATTCTGCCCAAGCTCACCTCAGATCACAAGCCGATTCAGCTTCTCCTAGAAGATGAAGAAAATCTGGGGCCCCTCCCTTTTCGCTTTAATCCTCTATGGATCGAGAGAGAAGGATTCATCAACATTATGAAAGAATCTTGGGCCAAACCAATCTCTGGATCTTCAAGCTTTGTTTGGGAGCAAAAACTCAAGGCTACAAAGTATGCGTTGAAGGATTGGATAAGGAAACCAACCCCCAATCCAACCAATACAAGAAAAGAAGCAGTGCACACTTTGGAGAACCTGCAAGATAATATGGAAAGTAAAGAGATCACAGCAGAGCTGCTAGAGCAAGAAACAAAGGCCCAATGCTCAACCTATCGAGCCTTAAGAAAAGAAGAAGAATACTGGAGAATCAAATCCAGAAGCCTGTGGTTAAAAGCAGGGGATCAGAACACCTCCTTCTTCCACAGACAATATAGAGCCCGGTTGTCCAGGAACCACATCTCAGAAATAAAAACAGCAGATGGCCAAGTTAGACAGGGCTTCACCCAAGTTAAAGAGGCCGCAGACAGCCATTTCAGGAAATTATATAGCGAGGAACCTCAGGACTGCGAGGAGGAGATAACAGGTTTCCTCTCTAATATTCCCCAACTAATCAGACCTGAAGATAATGTCGTTCTCATCAGCGATGTCACTGAGGAAGAAATAATCAAAGTCATTTGGTCCATGGAACCTGATAAGGCCCCTGGTCCAGACGACTTCACAATACACTTCTATAAAGTATGCTGGAACATCATCAAAGCTGATCTTCAAAAAATGATTAAAGGCTTCATGAGAAAAGCAAAGATTGGTGGAGGCACCAACTCCACTTATTTAGCCTTAATCCCCAAAGAATCTAACCCGGAAACTTTCACAAGATTCAGACCTATATCGTTATGCAATGCATCTTATAAGATTCTGGCTAAACTTCTTGCAAATAGGATCAAGCCCCTGTTAAAAAGGCTGATCTCCAGTCCCCAGGGAGGATTTGTGGAAGGTAGGCATATTCTCGATAATGTTATTCAGGTCCAGGAGACAATCCACTCCAACAAACAGAGAAATGAGAAAGGTATGGTGATAAAGTTAGATATGGAAAAAGTGTTTGACAGAGTAAACCGCTCCTTCCTCTTTAAAGTTCTCCTTACCTTTGGCTTCTCGCCCCATTTTGTCCATCTCATTAAAGCCTGTATTGAAAATCCCTAGATTTCCCCTCTAGTTAACGAACCCAAGCATCCGACCAACGCCATCCTGCTGTCTAAATACGCTCAGAATTCATCTCTTAGCAACTTGCAATTCGAGCCTCCTGTCAACAGTTCGCAGGTATGGGCTTTCTGTTGCAAAAGCAGCTCTTTCTTTAAAAAATCGATTTATAAAGTCCCTGGCAACGGTAAGCGAATCAACCTGTGGAAGGATCGAATCATGGGACGTGACCCATTGGAGCAGATCGAGGAAATAACAGAGCTTAGAGTTTGGATGATGAGCGCAGGCATCAATAGGATTCACAATCTCTCAGTATGGGATCAATGAGGAGAGTGGGCCGGGTGGGACCTTCACGACGCCCCTGGCTGGTTATCTGCACAGAGAAATCAATTAATCAAGCTTCTGGAAGAATCGACGCCTGAGAATCAGCATATAAAAGATAGCTGGGCATGGGGGCAGACAGGCGTTTACACTACTGCAGCTGGTTACAAAACCCTTCAGGAATTAAGGAACAACAACCACAATCCAGCCTTTTGGAAGCGAGTATGGGACAATCTTGCCCTCCCAAAAGTAAATTTTTTCTTCTGGACATTGATGCATAACAAAATTTTAACAGGAGACAATCTGGAGAAGAGGAATATAGCTGGGCCTCACAGGTGCGCGCTATGTAGAAGCAACAAAGAAACAACCCAACATTTATTCTTGGACTGCCATTATGCTAAGGAAACGTGGGGCCTCATCCTATTGGGACTACAGATTCCTCCCTTACCCCAGTGTTCTGTAGCTGACCTTTTTGCCTATTGGAACAAGCAATACCCGCAAAGCATTCCCATTAAATCCTTCTGGAACAAAGTCTGGACAACCATTCCAAAATTTGTCTGTTGGCAGATTTGGTTGGCCCGCAATGATCAGATCTTCAATGGACATCAACTCTCCCCTCTCCAGGTTGCAGCTAAAGCCAAAGCCTTCCTTTTGGAAGCAGCCCAACAGCAGTTTCACAAAGAGGATCCTCTTCTCCTCCCTGAAGAAAGGAGATGGCTATGCCCCCTGGAGCCTTCTCCTCGAAAATCCCCTCTCACTCCCCAAACAGCAAATCCGGAATGGCGCAGAAGAGATTCCGAGGACACCTTCTCAAACTGGTGGAGATCCAAAAAGCTAACCACAATCTTCTTTGACGGGGCCTCCAAAGGAAATCCCGGAACTGCTGGTGCAGGAGGGATCATCTATTCCACAGATGGGACACTAAAAGACTGTTTTTGCTGGAGTTTAGGCCAGAAATCCAACAACCAAGCTGAAATTTATGGCCTTCTCAAAGCCTGCCAAATAGCAAGAGATCAGGGTGTAAAAGAGCTGCAAGTTTTTGGAGATTCCGAGATCCTAATAAAGAAATTAAATACGGAAGATCTTTTTAACAATGCTGCTTTAAACAAAATCCTGGGCAGATTGAAAAGAGTGTTGCAAGAATTCAACACCTATAAGTTCTACCATATCCTCAGAATCTTGAACGGTGAAGCTGATCAAATGGCGAATAAAGGATGCTCTCTCCCGAAAGGGCAGCTGATTGTAAATGGCAACATCTCCTTCCAAACACCATGAAATCGATGTAATCCAAAATCTGAAGCAGAAGGCTGCTCACTTTGTAATCGGGGCTGCCATGGCAAAGTCCCCTCTTATCTTTTCCACGTAAATAAAATTCATAACCGTTTCAGTTAAAAAAAGATAATTATGAAATTTAGTTTTTTGTTATATTTATTACTAAAAATGGAATACTAATTAAATATATATCTATATTATGAAATAGCTATATATCAAAAACCCTAAATCATTAATATAATATGGAATAATATGTAAATATATACTTTTCAGATTGAATATTAATATTTAAATAATTAATTACTATGTAAGTTAGTTTCTTGTAATATTATTATCATAAACAAAAAATACAAGACCCTAACCTATTAATCGACCTATCTAAAACAAAAATCAATGATATATATATATATATATATATATATATGGAATATTAATTAAATATATATGTATATTATGAAATAGCTATATATCAAAAAACCTTAAATCATTAATATAATATGGAATAATATGTAAATATATACTTTCTGAATAAAATATAAATATATAAGTAAATAGTTTCCCGAATGCAGGTGACAATTAAGGACAGTGAGGTGGCCGCCAACTAGGTTGGCATGTGGCGAGACCACATGGCCTCCCGCAGGTTGGCACAGTGGTCCAAAAATGGCATTACAATCGCCATAAATGCACCTTATGTGGTCAGTGTGTTGGTTGTGAATGTGTGATATGGGTTTGTATTGCAGGTGTGTATGGTGAATTGCTCAGAGATAAGAGATTCTTGAACATGTTTATAATGGTGGTTTTGGTGAGTGTTTGAAGAGTGAAATTTATATGTTTAGGTAAGGAAGTGGCCTTCATGATTTGAGTATGAAAATAGTATGAAAGATGGATCATTAAGTTCAGGCAATTTGCAACTTGCAAGGAAGGGGTTGTAGCTCCTTCTAGTAGTTGTTGGTAAAATTTAGGGGTTAGAGCTCCTTTGAGTGACAATTGATAAACTTAGGAGTTGTAGCTCCTTTCAGTTGTAGCTGATAAATCAGGGGGTAGTATTTCATGTTGGTTGTAGCCATAGAACTTTGTAACAACAAGTAGTAGCTTTCCTTGTGAAGTAATTTGAATATAGTTTGAAGAAATTGTGTGTTCTCTTTGTGTTTCTTATGTTGATTCTTACCATGCTCATCTGAATTAATTGTTGAAGTATTTCTTGGTGTCCTAGTATCTTCTGCAAGTAAAATAAAGTTGTAAAATTCCTACAATATTGATTCACCCCCCTCTTAGTATTGTCCCAGTTTCTAACACAAATGTCGAGCTTCTGCTTGAGAGTGCAGCTTCAATCACTCTCTAGTTTACTAAGAGTGCTCCATATATCCAAGATGTTATGTATTTAGCTCCAATATGTCCATTCCATGTACTTTGTTTCCCCTTTTATATGATTTACAATGTGCTTGTTTTACAAAATATGAATAACGCAAGGGTGGCTCCATCTTAAGATGAGAAAAATAGTGAAAACAATAACCAATGTTATTTTATTCCTTTTGTTATAACATATATCAAATTAAGTCATTTTTTTTTAGTGTTGTGATGACCTAGGAACAATGGTATGGAAAATTCCATAAGCGAAATGCGAGGGGGTGGCATGCTTGCACTTGTCTTAATGACGCCACGTAGAAAAGGTGGTCTACACTAGCCAACAAAATGCCCCCCCAACCTTTCGTTAAACCTCAAAAGGTTGGGGGCAGGGGGGGGGATTATGCATTAATTCTCCATGTATAAAAGTTGGTTTACATTAGCCAACGAAATGGGCCCCCCAACCCTTCGTTAAACCTCAAAAGGTTGGGGGGGATTATGCATTACTTCTCCACGCTCGATTAATTCTTGTTAGAAAATGATATATTACAGAGCAATGGAACACATAAAATATTGCAGAAACATAAACACAAAAATGCATAAAAAAAGAGAGAGACATAGATATACGTGGTTCACCCAATTTGGGCTACGTCCATGGAGAAACAACCAGTCCTTCCTTTTATATTATCCAGAAAAATGAAGATATACTATCCTTGAAATTTGTAGATATACAATTGGTTGGAATCGAAATAATGTATTGCATTGGTGCACAACATAACCCTTGTATAAATAAATAATTATATATATATATATATATATAGTAAACTAGAACAATGAAATGTGGAACCATCATTGGATTTTTCCACCTATTACCATTAGTCTAAATTGTAATAGAAGATAGAAGATACAACCAAGAATCCTTGAAAGTAACTTTTCTAGTACAATCTAAATTTTAGACTAGTAGGTAGTGGTCAACAACAATTGAGTGCATACAAGCATAACATCATAAAGAGCACATTTATTTTTCATATTGAGTGATTTTTCATTTTAAGGCACACACTCCCTTGCCTGTATTTTGCATTGTGCTTCCAAGGACCTTCCATGAATTTGTTTGTTTGCTTGCATATCATCTTAATATTGTTATTAATTATGTTGATCCATCCATTATCAAGCTTCTACTGGAAAAGGATACAAACACATGTCATCCTTCTGCTTACTTGACAAGATTCTTTGCATCCACTTATTATACCCATTATGATGTGTTCACATGGGGGCGTCATTGGGGGAGAAATACCATACCACATGCGTTCATATTGGGGGATATATATTGAGGAAAAAATTACATAATATATTGAACATATAATCAAGGGTAAAAGGTTTTTATATTGGCAGGCATAAAAAATGGAACTCAAAGCTAATGAAAAGATATAAAGGGGTATTAAAAATGTTAATGAAAAAATGGATGCCTACAATATCTAGTGAAAGTAGGATTTTTTTTTAAATTGGGAAAGTGTATTTGGTTCATATTGGTAGGAGGTAAATAATGTGATTTTTAGATGTATTTTCCAATATGTAGTCAAATTAAGGGTATTGTTTCGTATGCCACTAACACACATGATATGTCAAAGGTTCATTGAGTGAAGCCCATGTGTGTGTTCACACAATATAAAGTCCAAAGCCTTAAAAATGGTTTTTACTACATCTCTATTTTACACTTCAATCCTCAAATTTCTTTGGCCACGATGGATCGATATGTAATTCAAGCGATAACGCAAATACGGTGGAAAAGGAATGTAGGAATATCTCTCTTTTTATTTTAACGAGATGTAAATTTATGTGGATAAACCTTTTTTGAATATTGATTTTTTTTCTTCTCATTTATAATCCCCCCCTCCCCTCCTTTATTTTTTTTAAATAAGTGCAGTAGTGTCTATTCTCTAGGAAACATCTCAATTATAGGTGCCAGGACCTCTAACCATCATTCTTCTATTTACAGGGAAGAGTCTATACAGAAGGACCCACATGTTGGTTGATTGAGCTATTATCTGGTGTGACGTGATACCGCTATTAGACATCCTTTCATTCTTGTATCACTATTTATTTCTTATGTTGAAAGAGCCACAACCTAGTTACAACTGCCTTCTCCTCCATACTAGTCACAAGTTGTGTTGTACCGTAACTACCATGATACATGTATTAATAAAACTTGTAAAATTAAAGAAAATTGATTCCATGCTTGTGCATTATTCAAACTTTCATAATTGGCACATGCCACAAAAAAATTGGTAGTTGAATCCCCTTGTATCATCCCCGCGAGAAATTTGGAATTTTATAGTTGTTTGGCTTTCCTTGACAACCATGTAAGAATGCAGCCATAGACTTACGTGATCTTAGACCTTTGTTCCTATGGGCATTATTTCACATTCAAGGAAGAGGAGGAAAGTATGGAAGGCATTTCATTATGGCTCTTCTACAAAAATACCTATATTCTTAGCAATTGCAATCAACCTGTATTCGTATGACACTCTTTGTATTAACCAACTTCATGCTAGCTTGATTAGCGACTAAAAGACCAATCATTCATCCTCTACCCTCGTTCTCCCCCAACTCGCTGCAACTCATGCTCATTTCCTCGACAATCATTATATGATGGGGTGAAACCGCTTTCAAGCCTAGTTTCCAAAAGTGGATATTGGACACTCTGCAAGGCAATTTTGGTGGAGCTCCTTTGGGAGCCAATATCGAATGGGGCAATGCCACGTCAACAAAGTGATGTGGGCCAACCCACCCATTGGGTCACTTGGCACAATTAATCACCCCCTATTTTGCACCCAATACGCTTTGCTCATCTTTAGGTGGCTAGCTTATCTTCGCCACATTTCAAATTTATTTGCAAAACCACGTGAATCATGAAAGGAGGACATCGCTTCGTCGAGTCCTGCAACATGCAATACCTTACCTGATACATTTGGCATACATGGTAGACCACATAAATGGGGAAACACGATACATGGAATGGACATATTGGAGCTAAATACATAACATCGTTGATATATGGAGCTATTTTGGTAAACCAGAGAGTGATTGAAGCTACAATCTCAAGCAAAAGCTTGATATTTGACACCATTGATTTATTTTCTAACCTTCATTCATGAATGCATGGATTTTGTGGGTTTTCTTGCATAACTAGTGTGTCTTTACGTTCAAAGAAATGGGAACATTTCTAGTGAAATTGTTACATCCATGTAGCTGGAAGTGTAAAGATGGAAGAGCTCGAGTTGTGATGACTACAGAAGGAAAAGTATCAAATGGTGAATGAGATGATAAAATATATGATTATTTATTTAGACTCCTAATATAATATTGTCTTCATGATGCAAATCGGTCCTTGATTTTCTTAATTTTCCCTCCCTTAGGAGTCGTTCCAAAACTCTACATAAGTTGGTGACCAAATTCTATGCGAGTTAGCGGTGTTAGATATAACACCTGAGCTCTTTTCTTGTTGATAGCCCTCAGGGCCAAGTACTTAGCCTCTTGGAACTAAGCATTATAACCTAGCGCTTATGTACTAAGCGCTAACAACAATGCACACCATATTAAAGCTCTGGCGTTCTCCCACCGAGTATTATCTCTGAGATGATGTGTCCAAATCTATTTCCAACCAGTAGCAAAAACATGGTTTCAAATAATTCCTCTGAGTGTTTGCCTCCAGTCCGGCCTCTCTATTATGGCAGTTAAACTCTATCACACAATCTGGGTCCCATTCCTAATGCTTCTAGCCCACTTCTAAGAGTCTGGAGCTTTAAAGAAAGCACTTACAATGGTTGCTGGGGTGGAACCTTCGAACGGGGCCTACCATTCCACGTAAGCCTGCTCCTTCTCTTTGTGCACCCCTTTATCCTTCATCTTATAGTTTTGACCTCTCTGAGTCGTCGGATATACTTCCACTAATAGAACCGAGAGACAGGAAAAACTTTCTCTAATCGTCAATTGAGAGTCCCTACTCTTCAAATATTGGTTTTTGATTAAACAAAGTTACGATATTTTCCCCTCTAAGCTGTGTCGAACCAGAAGACAAGAAAAACTTTATGTCACAATCAATCGATGGTCCCAAATATTCAAATCTTGGTGCTTAATTAAACCAAGTTATGATATTTTTCCCCTCCGAGTTGTGTCTTCGTTACAAGATTCATTAGTTAACAATCCCAACCTCCTGTAGCTGACAAACTCTCCCCACTAGGAGAAAATCAACTAAGTGTTGTGCTTAGTCTTAGTTTTAGTAGTTCGTTCCTTTGGTTTCCTTGGGCCCTTCGGCTTTCGCTCTCAACTCTATGATGTTGCTAAGGCATGCTTATCCCTTCCTTCAATTTCCTATAACATTTTCGATAGAATTTTTGGTAGTTTATAGATCTCGACAATAGTTAAAAAAAAAAACCCAGAGTTCTTGACAAAACAAGATAAAGAATAAAATAGCAAAAAGATATAACACAGAGCTTCACAGACACCATTAGATTCTACACACTCCACCACACCACGCTACTCTCATTTTCATTAATCATAACATATAAAATTACATTCATTTGGTTCCCCTCTTGAAAATAAGATCAGAGGACCGATTTAGAGAAATCTACCTAAACTACAACAGTTTGTCTAAATTAGATAATTACATAGCAATTTAAAACAAATTATGGCCTAACAGTCCACTCTTTGAGGAACCAACTCCTCTAGTCAAAGATTTTGATCTCTCATTCAAAGGGAAATTACGGATTCCCCTACATCATGCTTCGAAAGAACAAATATTTCATAGGATCATGTCCATGAGTTATTCAATGGATTTTCCACTTTTTTGTATGAGTGTGGCAGTCATCCATGTTCCATCTGAAACTGGCAAGTTATTCCACTTAACCAAATACTAAAAATATTATTTTTCCCTAGTTTTCTTGATCAACCTCTTCTCCAAGACCCTCTTTGGCTGCAAAGGTTCAGTTACTGACAACTGATTTTCCCATGGAACTAGTTGTTGCTTCTGAATACTGGTTGGTTGTTATATATTGGGTTCATATTTTTACATGTCTGATACATTGTGAAATTCCAACTCTAGGTTGCAGTTCTAATTCATAGGTGTTGGCAGAAAACTTTCTCAAGTTTCTGCAAGGTCCTATCTTTTTAATTTTTAGTTTATTATACTCACCCTTGGGAAAATATTTCCTTCCTCAAGTGTGCAAGTACTAGGTCCCCAGTTTCAAAGTTCTTCTCTCTTCTTTTCAAATCTACTTTACTTTTATACTTTAAGGTGTTGTCAAATAGCTTATGCTTGACCTGGTCATGGATCTCTTCTATGGTTGTGGAAAAATCTTCTCCTCTTGCACTCCTCTGTTATGTTCTCCCCAGATTTCTAAGTTCATGTACCCCTCTTCGGTTCATTCCATAGATAATTTGGAGAGGGTTTTGTCATATACTTTTGTTAATAGTGTCATTGTAAGCATATTCGACCTGTGCTAAAATTTTATCCCACTGTTTGGGATGATCTCCAATTAGGCTGCATAGAATATTTCCAAGCATTCTATTTACAACTTCAGTCTGAACATAGTGAATTTCAGTTTTGTTCCAAGCTTCTTCCATAATGTCCTCCAAAATTGTCCCAAGAATTTAGTATCTCGGTTTGAAACTATACTCTTGGGAATCCCATGTAACCTCACTACTTCTTTAAAGAACAAGTTATAAATATGACTAACATCACTAGTCTTAGCACAATGAATAAAATGAGCCATGTTTTAAAATCATTACCTTTTTGTGTTTTAGGCCATCCCAAAACAAAATCCATGCTCATTGAATCCCAAGGTCTCTCTGGAATTGGAAATGGGGTATAAAATCCTGTGTTCTGGCTTCTTCTTTTGGCATACTGACAGGTTTTGCACTTCTTCACAAACTTATGCACATCAGATCTCAACTTGGGTCAATAATAGTGTCTTTTAAACATGCCATAGGTTTTATATTTCCCAAAATGTCCTCCAAGGCCTCCACTATGTTTTTCCTTGATCAGGTTCTCCCTCATGGAACAATTCGAAATGCACAACTGATTATTTTTAAAAACAGTCCATCTTGAAGCATGTAATCAGGCCATGGAATTCTATCTTGGGAATATGGACTCTTACAAGCTTTATAGGCTTCTTTGAAATCTACATCCTTTTCATACAACTCCTTTATGAATTCAAATCCCGACACTTGGATTTGGCTTTCTTGTAAGAAAAGTTGTCTCCTACTTAAAGCATTTGCAATTATGTTAGATTAATCACTGATGTGATTTAAAAAAAATGTAAAACTCCGCAAATACTCAACCCATTTAATATGTTTTTGGTTTAGTTTTGGCTGCTGCATAATATACTAAAGAGCATGATTGTTAGTGTATAAAATAAATTCCTTAGATAACAAATAATGCCTCCATTTCCTTAGGGCCTAAACCACTACAATAAACTATTTATCATAGGCTGTGTATTTTCTCCTGGCTTCATTTATCTTTTCACTGAAATAGGCAATGGATTTTTCCTCTTGGTTGAGCACTACTCTGATTACATCATTACTAGCACCAGTCTTTACTTGAAAATGTCTATTAAAATCTGGAAGAGCAAGCATCAGTTTTTCTGTAATCTTCCTTTTCAACATTTGAAGCCCCTTTTCAACTTCATTAGTCCACCTAAATGGTTGTTGTTTCTTCTTCAATGTCTCTACATTGGAGCACTCATCTTGCTAAAAATTCAAATAAATTTCCTGTAAAAAATAGCCAAACCATGGAAACTCCTAACTTCAAAAACATTTTTAGGAGAGGGCCATTCAATAATAGCTTTCACTTTACCTGGATCCATTTTCAGTCCTTCTTTAGAGATCACAAATCCTAAATACACTAATTCTGACTTCAAAAAGGAACATTTCTTCAAGTTCACAAGCAACTTCTCTTGCTGGAGTTTCTCCAATACATACCTCAAATACCTCAAATGTTCCTCCTTGGATTGAATGTAAATTAAATTTCATCCAAGTATACAATCACAAACTTATCTATGAACTCTTTCAATACTTCATTCGTCAACCTCATAAAGGTATTGAGTATATTGGATAGGCCAAATGGCATGACCATCCACTCATACAAACCTTCACTAGTCTTGAATGCAGTCTTCGACTCATGTCCCTCTCGAATTCTTATATGATGGTATCCACTCTTTAAATCAATTTTGGAAAACCAATATGCATGACTCAGATAGTCCAATAAATCATCAATACATGGTAGGGGAAAACGATACCTGGTGGTAATCTTATTCAAGGCTCTGGAATCTGTACATATGCGTCATCCACTTGTCATTTCCCCTAATAATAATAAAAATAATAAATAATAAATAAAATAATATAATTATTTTTTTTAAGCTTGGTAGGTCCTCCTTTTCTATTAAATTTAATCAGCAAGTTACAACCATCTGAGAGATTTTTTAGGTGGCAACAACTTGCCCTGTGGGAAACCAAGTCTGTTCGTCACCTAACAGCATGGAATGCCATCCAAACTTGAAACAGTTTGATCCTTCCTATCCAAGTTATGTAAGACTCTATGTCCATATCTATTTTCCTATTTCACTGCAGACTCACATAACTGCAATTACAACTAAAAATAAATGCTATCTGCATCAAAAACTAATACAAAATACCTTGGTTCACTGATCTGCATCCTCTGTCGAGGCGAAATCCATTGGTGCTAGGTCTTTGACATTCAACCCCCGGAAGCTCATCTGCTAGCAAGATGCAAGGCAAGTGTTTCTCAATCTGCTGGAGGCAACCATCTTGCTTCTACAACTGAAACATGATTTTCTGAAATTCCCTTTTGTAGTCTGGGAATGTATGCAATGCAATGACCATGTTCAAGGCAATTTGTTCCAGGGCCTTGCCCATCATTCCTTTCATTGACCAGTAAAAGAAGAGGGTGTGTTTGAACTATGCTATTTTGCCATGGGTTTGACCGGGATCCAATTCTAAGACCCTCCAATCCTCAGCTTCAATTTCCATGGAGTCTGCCTGCCAATTCAAGTCAACCTCCCATTTTCCTATGAGCTTCCAGATTTCCTCGTAGATGCCCTCGTGATATGCTTCCACTGCTTCATTGATAATGTTCACCGTCGGCTTGCGGCCTCTTAGTTTGCCTCCCGAGTTATGGGACTTCCCTTCCTCATATTTTCCTCTGGATTTTTTTCCTTTGCCTTGGCCACACGGAGTTGGGTTGCAGGTGCTTAGAGCTGTCCAGACCATTTTAACTCACCCCAGATAATATACTTTGTGGCAGTAGAAGCATTTCGATGGGTTGAACCACCTGCTTACAAGATGCCCGGGACTCATTCCTTGCAATTTACCTATATATAGTCCACTTGACATGCATAAAAACTGGTCGAGATGTTCACCATCCAAATTAGGTTCAAAACAATTTGTAATTCGATTTCCAGAGACAACACAAACAAATTCAGACGTTGCACTATTATTGACAAGCTCCTGGCCCCATACATTGCCCCTCCAATGTAAGAAATTACTGAGCTCTCCCTTAGCCCCACTTCATTCAGACTCCCAGCACCTATCAGGCGTGTTCCCTGTCGGGTATGCCTCGCTTTGTTGTAGAGCTGAGGCCACCATATCCCCCAGCTGGTCCATAACGGTGATGTTTATGTCCCTCTGGCTTTCAACCACAACCCGAAGCCTTTCAGCCCAGAGTTCAACGAGCCTCAAAATTGCAATTCACCCACCCTGCCTACCCTCTCTAGTTACCCTCCCAGCATGCATGGTGAGGAGGATCCCTCTACGAGAAATCCAAATGCCAAAAAGCAGGGTGGCGCCTCCAAGCTAATTTTCGCTGCAGACCCCTGTACTCAACATTAAACAAAACAAAGAAGGACTCGGACTTATAGAACCTCACCAATTGATACCCTGCCAACACAGACCATAAACCCTGAAGACTTCTAGCATTGCAATAGACAACATACCAATGGGACAGCCAACATACCAATTCACCCTCGCTATGGCGGTCTGGATTCGAGTCTGGTCTATCCGTCCGCCTTTGTTTCGATGCCCTCCTTTGTAGAAATCTCCTTTCTTACTCCGGTTACCACCCTGCATGTAAAACTTCAGAAGCTCACTGCCATAATGGAGACAGATGCCCATCCTATCACCACCCTCCCAACTATAACTCTCACAGTTGCCCGACGTGACCCTGTCAGCCTTGCCATGCATGTGGAAGGTGGTGGGTTGACACTTCGAGGCTCTCACCATTAAATTCCTTGATTTCATCGATTGCCAAATATGCACCCCAATCAGGGGTAAATAAAATAATATAATATTAAAATATAAGCAAATACATGATAAACAATAAAGAAAAGATAATAATATTAAATAAATAATAAATAATAAAAAGAATATAATAATAATAAATAAATAAAATAGTAATAATATTAAATAAATAATAAATAATAAAAAGAATATAATAATAATAAATAAATAAAATAGTAAATAATAGTACTTGAGTTCTAAATAAATAAATATAAAAGTAAATTATACAAATAGTAAAAATAAGTAAAGTTAACAAAAATTAAAATAAAATAAGAAAGAGTTAAACTAAGAAAACTATAAAAATAGTAGAAATAAGTAAAGTTATCAAAAAGTAAAAAGGAATAAAATAAGAAAGAATTAAATTAAGTAAAACTTAAAATAAAAGATTAAAAAATTGCATGTTGACACATGGAATGTGTGCATGCAGACCCCTTTCCATAGTTTGGTCTATTTAATAGATAATGAGGAAGATGAGATTCATCATTCCTTCCTCCATTCTCTGGAAAGAAAAATGTTGTGAGACAAAAGATTCCATGGCAGTAGTACGTTGATTGAGGGCTCAGAGGTGGCAAGTTGTAGAAAGATTATGTGCCACTGAGCCTAAAATTGAGTGGAGAGACGTCCCCAAAACTTTGTTGTGGTTAGCAGGATTCCAATAGCATTCAACTCTGAAATCACAAAACTTTGTTGCGGTTAGCAGAATTCCAATAGCATTCAACTCTGGAATCACAAGTGAGGAATATCATCACCACAAGTAAGTCGTCTTTGCTCATGTTTTTGGAAATTATATGTTAATTAGTGGAATAATTGTATATTAATTTTTAATCATATAATTTTGTGTAATTATTTGTATATTTTAAATCAAGATTGTTATATATGATATCTGAGCTTATATCAAACTCTTAAGACCTATGAATATTTAAATGTTAAATTACTTTAGTTAATTTAATTTTCTATTTATTCAATATTAAGTTCATTAATTCATAAAAAAAAATTAAACTATCACTGATGGAACTCGGATAATATAAACCAATCTTGATAAAGCCTAATTATCTCCTTAGTTTTTTCTCAAAAAAAATCTTTTATTAAAATATATATATACACTCCCTACTAATTCGAATTTATGGAGAAGAAGTAACAACTATTAGTTTTCACTATTTAAACAAATTTTACCACGTACAACATAAAAGGCAGGAGAAATATACGTAGGAATTATATTTTTAATATAACTTAAATTGCTTTTAGCTTTGATAAATAAGTGCATACGAGAAACTTATAATATTGAAGAAAATATATATTAATGGATTTTTATATTTATAAAATATATTTTGACTTATAATATTGAAGAAAATATATTTTAATGGATATTTATATTTATAAAATATATTTTGTCAATTTCATTTTATTTAAAGAAATTTCTATTTAAATTTAAGAACCTTATTATTGACAGATTAATGCCATGATTTTTTATTTTTATTTTTTTTTCCAAAGGTGGCAAAACCTATCAACTCAAGGGTCAAACCAACAATGAGGACAACCATCTCTGGCTGCTATCCATGAGTGTCGGCTTGACTCATCACTGTTAAATAGGAAAACCACGCTACCTGGAATAACCTGCTGGTGGTCCGTAAGGGGGCAGGCTTCCACTCCTACCAGATGCCTCTAGGTCTTGGGCCGTTACCCTGTTTCCTTACGTCCGAGGAAGATGAGCTCTTAACCAAGCAGAAGCAGTTTTACGGCATACTCTAGGCTGATAATGCCATGATTTTTACATATGATTGAATTGCCACAATCCATAACATTTTCAGATTTTTAAAAATAATAAATAAAATTTTATATATAAATGAAATTTACATGCCAACGCTCAACGTATATTATATTTTTGAATTAGGTTTTACGAATTATGACGTACCTATATTACATTTTTGAATTAGGTTTTACGAGTTAGTACTTTTCTTTTTAAGTAAAAACTGATAAAAATAAATAACAAAAATAAAAACAATCGATTTCAGTTTCTTTTGAAATCCGAACTTAAGTCTCTCTTTGCCATATAGTATTAGGTCTGGTTTCTCTGTCACCGGATTGTAACTGCAATCAAGCATGCGTCAATTTTATTTTTATGATAAAGAACAAACTTTGCGTTTGTGAGTCAATGTTTGTCAAGAGCCAATTTCCTATGATATACAAGTGTCGTGTGTGTTTGCCTTGATATGTGCATGCACTTGGATCAATGGTCTGAGTTGTTGAACAAAAAGATGGTTGTTAAATAAGAGTAAAGTTGTTGTTTAACACAAAGATGGTTTTTAAATAGGAGTACAATTTAAGTAAGTGTTTTGTTTTGTTTTTTTTTTTTTTAAGAGAAAGTGGTTCAGTTTATATAGAAATGTGAGAGTAATAAATTTTGTGTTATGAGAATATATATTCTTATTATTGATAATGATGATGGTTAACGTCCACTGATACCAAATTTTGGTCTATCGGACCTAAAGAAACGAATTATTTAGTTTGATTTAAGATTTTATTCCTATGCTCAAAAAGCTTGGAGAGAAGCCTCCCAGGCTCATTGTAATTTTGACAACGTAAAAGGTTAGGAAGGTGAGTATTACAACAAAGATTTTGAAACTGAGATCTAATGTGGTTGTACGCGAAGCACTTTAAGAGGAAGTGATTTTCATCCTCGATGTTCGTATTCTCACAGAGATGGCAAAACCTTTCCATCCATGGTGTTTTAGGAACTGCTCAACGACCCGTTTCACTATGGAGCTCATGAGAGTTCATTCTAATCTTGGCTATATTAATTTTCTTCTTTGAGCTAGTTAAAACAGAGAGATACTTTTGATCTTCTAGGGTGGGGTTAATGACCTCCTTATAATATCTTAATTTTCTTTTAGCTGCTAAATCTTTCTCACACCACATTTTTTCTTTGAACTTAGAAGTAACAATATTTTTAATGTTATTAATGTTTTGCAATGCAACATTCTCGTCGATCTCCCAACGGTTTAACCAAGCCCTGTTGTCTTTATACCAACCTCGTTTGAGCCTTAGGTGGTTTTGGCTGGAAGTTAAAGCTAGCTTAGGAAGTCTATGGTCCAATGTTATTGATTTTGTGCTTGTACAACAGAAGCCTAGTCATAGTTAGGCTCTCGATAGGGGAAAGACCTACTTCTATAAGGAGAATAGGATAGGGTGTGTTGCTTTTAATTTTGAGGTTATACATTATAAAACGCTTATGGATTTGCTCAGTCTTTCTCCAGGATTCTCTAGAGATGCTACAACCCCAAACCTCGCATCCATATAAGATAACCGGAGTGACTAAAGTTTCAAAGAGGAACTTCTTTCTATCCCACATTACAAGGTTTGTCATTTTACAATTATTTTCAAGACCAAAATAAGCTTTCCATCCCCCATTAATCCTTTTCTCAATGTTATAGTTCCAGTTGAACTTGTGATGAATATCAATTCCTAGGTACTTGTAGGAAGACACTTCCTCCAAGTTACTATTGTCATACATAAAATTAGCGAAAGTGTCCTTCTTGGATTTGATAATCATAACTTTTGTTTTGTTAGTGTTAAGAATCATACCCATGGTAGAGTAGAAATCCTTAAGAAGTATAAGTTGCTTATCAAGATCAAATGGGCACCTTGCGAGAAGAACAATATCGTCAGCGTAGAGAAGAAGGATGATGACTATCCCAGCTAAGATCGTGCCAGCACATCCTGCTTCCTCTAAACAACCTTCTAGCTTGTCGATGTAAATGCCAAATAGGGTAGGGGAGAGGGGGAAACCTTGTTTAACTCCGATATTACACTTAATATCTTTCGACCACCTCTCATTGCTCTTTAACTTAGCAATTACATTCTCGTATAACCTTATAGCGGCAACTCTCAACTCAAAAGGAACCTTTAGCTCTTCTAATCTGTTCCAAAGGTTGTTTCTAGGAACCATATCAAAAGCCTTTCTAAAGTCCACAAAGCAACAAAAGAGATTGGATTTATCATTGCAACATTCCTCCACAATGATCCTAAGCATAACGAGGTGGTCTGTTGTTGAGTGCTGCTTTCTAAAACACGCTTGGCCTTTAGCCCGCTTACCTTCACTTTCAAGCCATATGCTCAACTTCCTTTCCAAAATAATACCATATAACTTGGCTAGGAGAGGGTTGATCATAATTGTTCGATAATTAGAGGGGTTATTTGTATCCCCACTTTTAAAAATAGGGATAATGAGGCTTTGAGTCCATGGTTTATGGAACCCTTGCTTGACCGCTTGATTGAAAAGCTTGTGAATGTGGGGGATGAGGACAGGACCTCCAATTTTTAAGATTTCCGCTCGGTAATCTTCAATGTCCTTAGCTTTCCCATTAGCCAAGCGATTAACCCCAAAATCAATGTCTTCTAATGAGAAAACTTCTTTCATTGTGAGCAGGGTTTCAAAGTTATCCATGACATTTGGAGATTCATAAAGCTTTTTAAGATAGGAATTCCAGTCGTGTAAAGAAATTTTATTATTATCTTTAGTTTTCCTAGTTAGAATCTGCCTCCAGAATTTCTTAGGAGCTACCTTAGAGAGATGTACGAGATTCTCTTGTCTTTTACAAATATACTGCCTTTTTTTTCTTTTAGTTAGGGCTTTGTATATTTTTATCTTACCAATTTTAAGAGATTCATCAACAACTTCCTTAATTGCTCTCCTTGCACTTTTACAATCTTTTTCATACCATGGGTTGGTTTTGCTATTTCTTTTATTACTTGAAACTTCAATTGAGAGTTTGTTAATAGAATATGAGAGGGTTGTAGTAAAATTATGATAGAGATCTTCTATGTTGTCTATACTAGATAAAGGAAGCAAATTAGTTTTTAATTCATTTAGAAAGAGATATTTTTTATTTCTATCAAATATTAACTTCTTTCGGCTATAAGGATTATCTTTTATGGGATCTCTATGCATGACAAAATTGAGAGTTATAAGTAAAGGCCTAAGATCAGAGTCGAGCTCGTGGTCGTTTAAGATGTCAAAATTTGTTATTTCGTTGTCTAGAGGGAGATCGAAGATAATATAGTCTACCACGCTGCTACCAAGCCCATGGATGCAAGTCATCTAGCTAGAATTGGGCCACTTATTTAGACTGTTGCAAATTATGAGATCTTGAGCACTACAGAGCTTGACTAGCTCCGACCCAAACAAATTCTCCCCGAGGTCTTCAGAGCTCCTTTTGTACCGGCTAGCCAGAGTAAGGTCTTCGTCTAACCAAATAGGATTAGGGATGGAATGATTGCTTAGAAGAATAGCTTGATTGCTTGAAGTTCTAGCAATAAAGTCACCCATTAAAAGGATATTGCCTTCATTCCTTAGGCTAGAAATATCATTCTCTAAACCATTGTAAGGACTATTTTTATCTAGATCCTTTTTCTTATAGAAGTTAGAATTGATGGGGGGGAATAACAGATTGCTATGTAGGTCTTTTTATCATAAATGTCAGTAATTTCTATCCAACTATATTGGTTGTAAGGGTCATTTTTATAAATCCTAGCATAGGGAGAGGTGTTCTTCTTAATGTAACAAGTTATACCCCTAATGCCTCTACAGGAGGACCACTTATTCCAGGTAGACCATAATGTAAAGCCATCTATGTTAGGGACCTTAGATTCTTCATGCTCACAAGTTTCAACAAGGAAAATAATATCAACATCATTCGAGATCCAACTTAGCTTGGGGCCTTTGTTCCATGGAAAGCCCCGGTAGTTCCAAGAAAGAATCCGAAGCATGTTGAATTGCTATTTATTATTATCTTTTTGGTTTCTATCTCGAATAACAGCTTTTCTATTTCTGATTATTGCTCATTTTCCTTCCTTCCTGGCTTCTTTTACCTTTTGAACCTCCTTTCTCAATTCTGCTTGATCTTCTAGAATGAGATCTTCATTTATAAATATTCTCGTTCTTTTTAGACTTGAGGTTTTACTAAGTATGTCATACTTATGGTCAGTAGAGCTCACCTTTATTCGAATCAGCCTTCCTTTATTCTTAGTTAGTTTCCCCAACCTTGTTGCTTCTGTGAAACACGTTGTTTCAATTTGTAATCTGTTATGTAATTCTGTTTGGGTTATGGCTAAAGCATCCTCATCTACCTCCTCTTTCAAACCGAAGATTATAAGGTTCAAGGCCCTTTTGTTATGCTAATGGTCTAATTCTATCAATTTTTTAATATCATCTTTAATTGGTTTGATATCTGATTTACCTACCACACTATTTAGAGTGAGGAGACTATTAACTTTTTCTTCTAGCTCTTTAATCATGCCCTTCATTTTAAGACTCTCTAAAGTATCAGCATCTACTTGCTGGAGGTTTGGTTCATATCTTGGTTTTGTTTTTCTATAACATGCAACCTAGTCTCCATTGCCTCCATCTTATTCTCCAATAGTTCTATTTTATTTTCTATTTGTTTTTTGATCTTCAAGAGATGTGAATTTATTTTCCAACATGGCTGCTAACTCTGTTTGTAGTTTGATTTCTCTTTCTTCTCTACGTTTCTCTAAAGACTCTATATACTCATAGAGGCTCTATAGAGTAAATGTGCTAGGCCTACCTTTGGTAATCTTTGATAATTGTGGTGAATTATTCATACTTGAAAATATATGAGCATATATGTATTAGAAAAATATAAGGAATGTGTGCACCTGATATCAGCAAGCCGAACCGCAAACGCACGTTCCCTAGATTGTTTTTCCATTACCGCAGAGAGATCGTGAATTATTACTACAGAGAGATCGTAAATTATGATCGTAGAGATCATAAATTATTACCGCAGAGAGATCGTAAATACATCACCCTAAATTATTACTGCAGAGAGATCGTAAATACATCACCCTAAATTATTACCGCATAGAGATGGTAAATACATCACCCTAAATTATTATCGCAGAGATCATAAATACATCACCCTAAATTACTACCGCGTAGAGATCATAAATACATCACCCTAAATTATTACCGCAGAGAGATCGTAAATACATCAGCCTAAATTATTTTATTTTTTTTAACACGGTCGAATACTTTTATATTATAAAAAAATTGCTTATAGCAAGTGATGTTACATAGATTGGCGAAAGTAGAAGAAAGGAAGTCCAAAATGGGTGCGCAGACCCTGACTTCTTGAAATTAAACTTGAAAAGGATAAATTGAAATAAGTAGCGGCTGTATTGCCGAACAAAGAGACCAGCGAGAAGACAAAATTTGCTGGACATATGGCTGATTACCAGAACTGGTTGACCGAGTCTTCGACCTGAGGTTCCTTTTTGATGCTTGCTTTGGTTGATGCCTCAGCTTGCATGCTCTGTGTGATGTTCTTGATGTGGGATAAGGCCTCCTCCATATGTTTACATTTCTCTTTAAGGCTCTCGATCTCGGCTCTTTGCTTTTCGAGTTTTTTCCTCTTGGACCGGTTGTCTGCCTGGAAGTCTTCTTTAAGTTCATTAAAATGCTTAATGAACCTGGCAATCATGAAACAGTGTTGTTTGCAAAGGGTGCAAGTGTTGTTGCCCAGCACACGGTCCAGCGGGTTCTCCGGCTGCTCTTGGCCCTCCTGAGTCTCATTCTGCCTTCTGTTCTCTGAGTTCTCTGCCATTGCTAGGAAGACAGCCTTGAGGGAGAAGAGGGTCAGCAATAAAAGAGCCTGTAAATAACACAATTTATACCTGAGTACAGTAAAAGGAGAGCGCTCTTCGAAGTTGCTTTGGGGGCTGCCTCGCTTGTTGCTGGGCTGCTGGATCCAAATGTGAGACGGAGGATGCTTGGGGGAGCAAGACCGCTGGCTGCTTCTGCTGCTGAGAGCTTCTAAGGGCTTCTCTAATCTCACTGCTTCTCTAATCTGCTTCTGAAAGATCGAAGGCATTCTGAGTCGGGCGAGGAGAGGAGGGGAGATATATAGCATCAAGGGAGGCTGGGCATGATGGGAGATCGGGATATTTTCTTGGATTTGGGCAGATTCCGGATCATGCGTAAGATCCTTGGTGCAGTCGATATGGATTATAGGGGGACATTTGCCAGGATTCCAAGAGAAGGGGTCACGGGAGACATGAGGTGGTCGGATCGATGGAGCAGTCCAGGATGTGTGATGGTAAGGAGGTGTTGCACTGATCACGATGGAGCAGAATGGTATTGGCTTGGCGAAGGAGAGATAGAGAAAGTCGAGGAGAGTGTGACGGCTGAAATGACCTGCTTTCAAACGTATACTGATGGTGCTGTTCAGAGAGGTTGTCTGACAGCTGATTCTACTATGGGATTGCCTTAACATATATTCGCTCATTTTCTCTGATTTGGCCACTCTGTCTGCTGACGGCCTTGGTGGCAAAAAAATCCGCTTCAGTATTATTTTCTCTTAAGACATGCTTGAAAATTATTTCTCCCATATTTCTGAGATTGTCCTGAATCCTGATCTTTATATTATTGAGGACTGCTTTGCTGAACTCTGTTCCCGAGACTATGGCAGCGATGACAATGGCCGAGTCCCCCAGAATGATTGCATTCCTTATTCCCATTCTATTCAAAATTGAGGTGCCGAGAAGGAGGCTGTACGCTTCAGCCACGTTGTTGGAGGCTTTCCCCAGACCCCATTCATAGCTTAGGATAGTTTTCCCATTGTGATCTTTTATGATGCCCCCTGCTCCAGCTTTCCCTGGGTTATTCTTGGAGGCGCCATCGAAATGAAGTGTAGGGCGCTTCTGATCGAGAATCCACTGATTAACCTCTTCCTTGGATCCTCTGAGTTTCCAGTGCATCCTTTTCTTGCGTGCTTTTGCTTGGGGGTATTGGTTTTTGGTGTGACTGAGGCTGAATTTATTGTACCAATCCCTCTCTTCTTGATGCCAGCTTGACTGATCTGGGAGGGCTATGAAATTTGTGCTAATGGTTTCAGAGATGCTGGCAAATGTTTTAGCAAGGATACTAGTCATGTTGGGCTTTTTATTATTGAAGACATAGTTATTCCTGGCTAGCCAAAGATGCCAGCAAAGGGTGGCTGGAATACATTTCCACATTCTACTGATGTTGTGTTTGCCTTTCCTGGGGAAGGGATAACATTTTCCCCAATTTTTCTGAAGAGTGGAGATCTGATCAAAACTTTCACGGATTCCCATGGGGCTTGTCACCTGCTTCCAGCAGCTTTGGGCGAAGGGACAGAGTAAGAAGGTGTGCTGAATGTTTTCCTCCTCTGCACGACAGAAGCAACATATTGATGGCCCCAGGATTCCTCTTCTCCTTAGGTTCTCAGCTGTGAGGATCTTACCTTTAAGGAGAGTCCAGTTGAAATGTTTAACCTTTGGAAGGCACTCTGATTTCCAGACAGTTGTGTAGAGGTTCCAATTTGCTGTATGAGTTGTGGCTTGCAGGGTTTTGTATCCTTCTTTTACCGTGAATTTCCCTCCACTGGAGTCCCAAATATACCTGTCTTCAATCCCAATATTGATAGGCGCAGAACCAGAGAGAGAGAGCTTGAGATTGAGCCAAAGATCTCTGAGGTCAATGGGGGTTTGAAGGTCCTTCCAGTCTTGCCAGTTGTTTTGGTTCCAAATTGATATGTCAAACAAGGTTGTTAGCTTTCTTTCTTCCATCCATATCTGCAGAGGTCGGAAGGCTTGGAGAAGGTTTCTCGGCTTAGATCCCATAATGCTATCTGACCAAATATTAGTGTCCTTTCCATTTCCAGGGAGTTTGGATGCATTTTCTCTGAATTGAGGAAGAACTTTTTTAATAAGTTTCCAAACCGGGGTGCAGGGTCTGTCAACTATTGATTCAGTAAGAATATTAGAGTTCGAACCTCTGAGATATTTCCTTTTTATGGCCTCCACCCACCACGATCCTTTGCCTGAGAGAATTCTCCAAATCAATTTGAAACCTAAAGCTCGATTGGAGAGGCTTGGAATTTTAATGGATAGGCCTCCCTTTTCATATGGTAGAGTTACCTGATCCCATTTGACAAGGCTAAATTTCTTGGACTCCTGTTTTCCTCCCTGCCATAGAAAACTTCGCATGATGAGTTCCATATGTTTATGGGTACTGGCCGGGGCCATGATGACCGCATACTGATAAATTGGAAGAGCTGAGAGAATGGCCTTAATAAGGATCGTTCTGCCTGCCAAATTGAGCCAAGACACTCCCCAACTCTGAAGGAGGCCTCTCATCTTTTCTATGTGTTTGACCCAAATCTCAGCCTTGACTGTTTCTTTAGCAAGAGGCAGACCTAAATAGGAGAAAGAGCTCCAATTCCTTTGAACTGGGATGTCCAGTATCAAGGATATTCTTTGTTGTATTTGAAGAGGGACATTCCAGGTGTAGATCTTGCATTTCCTGTTGTTCAACTTACCTCCTGAGGCTGTTAGGAAGGCATCCAACACTTTCTTGAATCTTTTTGCCATTAAGCTGGAAGCTCCCCCAATGAGAAGTGTATCATCCGCGAAGAGCGAGTGGTTTATCTCTTTTATCCCTCTTTCAATACAGATTCCAGTGATCTCTTTTTGTCTGCGAAGATGTTCTAGATGGATACTCAAAGTCTCAGCCATGATAATATATAAGAATGGGGAAAGAGGACAGCCTTGTCTCAGCCCCCTGGAGCTTCTGAAGTATTTGCTGGGGCGACCATTGATCAAGGGAGCAGTCCAAGGGTTGGAGATGCACCCATTGATAATGCTGATGAAATTGTTTGAGAGCCCAAATTTTTTGAGTGTTGCTGTTAGGAAGGAGTGGTCAACTCTATCAAATGCATTTGCCATGTCAAGTTTGATTATCATCCCTCGCTCTCCTCTGTTAAGGCTGCTGTGGATAGCTTCTTGGATCAATATGACATTGTCGGTTATTTGCCTGCTTGGAACAAAACCTCCCTGGTTTTCAGATATTAATAGAGGAAGGAGTTTTTTTAGCCTATTGGCTAGGATTTTTGTTACAATCTTGTAAGAGACATTACATAAGGATATGGGACGAAACCTGTCAAACGAGAGAGGGTTCGCTTCCTTAGGGATCAGGGCAATGTGGGAAGACTTTGTGTTTTCTCCCATCTTATGATTTCTGAATACATTCTTTACCATCCGCACAAAGTCTTTTTTGATTGTTTCCCAATGGTGTCGATAGAAGGCAACCGTGAACCCATCCGGGCCCGGGGCCTTATCTTGCTGCATGCTAAAGGTTGCTGCTCGAATTTCCTCTTCTGTAATGTCCTGGTCCAACTCTTTGTTATGAGTATCTGATATTTTGCTCTCTATTGCACTGAGAAAGTCAGAGCTGTCCGTTTGCTGAGGAGCAGCAGAAAGAAGTGAATTAAAATGATTGTAAGCTGCTTCTTTAATTTCTTCTTGGTCAGTAATCTCTTTTCCCTCAGCCTCTATTTTATCTATTTGGTTTCCAGCTCGCCTGAGTTTGATATTGTTGTGGAAAAAGGATGTGTTTTTGTCTCCGGCTTTCAGCCAGAGGCACCGGGATTTCTGTCTTTGATCCTCTTCCTCTACTCTGTTTTGTCGAAAGAGTTCCCTGTACATGTCTTTTTCCTGCTCTAAGTCTTCAGCTGTATATTGTATGAGTTCTTTGTCTTTATGCCACTGCTCCATCTTCGTGAGTAGATCTGATTTTTTTTTGTTTTCCAAGATCGCTGCTTCCTTTGCCCACTGTTTGATGACTGCTCTTAGGTGTTTTAGTTTCGTTTCCCAAACAAAATGGGGCGATCCAATTACTTCCTTGGCCCACTGATTTTGGATGAGGGTGCGAAAGTCTTCTTGAAGATCCCATGTTTTATTATACTTGAAGGGGAGTGGCCCCAAATTTCTGCCTTTGTCCAGATTTAGGATCACAGGCTTGTGGTCGGAGGCTGAAGCATGAATTAAATGACTCTTAATAGACTGAAAACTTGTTGCAATTCCTTCCTGTAATAGAAACCTATCCAATCTCTCTTTAATATTATGGAAGCCGGATCTTTTATTACTCCATGTGTATTTCCCGTTGGACAGAGGAATGTCAATCAGGTTGTGAGACTGTATAATGGATTCTAGCATATCTCTTGAGGAATCTGCATGGTAATTTCCTCCTAATTTTTCTTCCACGTTTCTTATTACATTCATGTCTCCTCCCAAAATTATTCTCCTGTTTTGTACAGATTGAAGATCTGAGGCTATGGTGTCCCAACAGCGGACTTTGTCCCTGTAATGGTTTGGGGCATATATATTATAGATGTAGTAGACTTCCTGAGTGTCTTTGTTTTTCAAGTCTGTTCTGACCCACCAGTTGCAAAATTGAGAGTTGATAATTTCCCATTTATTCTTATTCCATATTGTTCCTATTCCTCCTGAAGCACCTTCTGAGCCTATTGATACACCTGTGAAGTTTTTGGAGTTTTGGAGTTGTTGTTGAAAGTCCTGTTCAGTGATTTTGGTCTCCTGGATAAGGAGAAAGTCTGGCTGCTCCTGTTTTAATAAGTCCTTGATTGCTTTTAGTTTTAAGGAAGAGCCCATCCCCCTACAATTCCAAGAGACCAAGATCATTATTTACCATTTGTTGGGTGAGGTCCGCTCTTCTCCTTTACTTTTTCTCCACTCCCTTTTAGCTTGCCTAAATATGAGTCCATAGGTTGTTGCGCTCCCGTTGCCATCTCTTTTGCCGCTGTTTCATCTCTGAGTTCTTTATTTGACTTTCGGCCAACTTTTCTCGGAGGATCTGTGGATTGACTGGCTTCTTTCGATTTGTTTCTGGTAAGGATTCTCTCAATGGTAGGAGGGGGGGAAAGGGGAGGGATCGAGCGGGGAGAAGCTGCACGAGGGGAAGGGGGAGGGGAAGAAGGTTCTTCGGCGGACAAGGATTCAAAGGGATTGGAGGATGAAGGGAAGGCTGAACTGGAGGGGGGAGGAGGAGGGGGGGGAGGGATTCCGGAGGGGTTTTGGAGTTGGGTCCTTGGGTGGGGGAAGGCTTTTTCCTTTTTACTTGTTCCCATGAACCCTCAGGATTTTCCTCATTATCAGCAGATTCATTTACTTTTAACTTACTACATCTATTTGCGAAATGACCATACTCGTGGCATACCTTGCATTTGAAGGGAAGCTGCTCGTAGTCCAACTGCTGAATATGCGTCCATTGATCCACCTTGATCTTAATAGCTTCCGGCAGGCCTTTCCCTAGGTCTACTTCCACCAGATCCTCGCGCACGCATGCATGTTCTCCCTTGGCTCAGATCTGTCAATGTATTTTCCTACTGCATTTCCTATTGCCCTTACTGATTCATCTCCCCAGCAATGGAGCGGCAAGTGAGGAAGCCGAACCCATACTGGGACTGCATTTGGGATATCCATTTCCGGATCAAAGTCCGGAGTCCATCTATTCAAGTAGAGTCCTCTTGAATCCATGAAGTAAGGGCCATTACGGAAGATGAGGTTCTTGTCTTCTTTCGATTCAAAGAGAAATGTGTAGTATCCGCGTCCGCAGAATCTGATGGCGATCTTCCCTTGAATCATCGCGCTCCAGTTGCGCTCAACCCATTTCTGAACTGATCTCGGAGAGGGCCAGAGACCAGTGAACTGGCCTACAAGACCTCTTTCCGCGAGAGATATTGCTGACTTCCTTGGAAGAGAAGGAGGGAGATTAACCTCTGGGATTTCATCGAGTTTTTTGATGAACTTGGTCACAGAGGGGCGAGGTCTTGCATCTGTAGATTCAGAAAATAAAGAGGCAAATATTTCCTCATGGTTCTCTGAGTCTGGAGGGGGGGGAGCGAGCCCGGCCATTGGAGGCCCGCAGGGGCTGCGTGAAAGGATCAGCGCAGGTTAAAGGGAAGGGCTGGGCCCCCGGAGGCAGGGACCAGCAGAAACGACAGGATCGTGAGGGTATCGAGGAGGTCGGAGGCCCAGCCAGGCAGGGCCTGGGGGGCAGGAGCAGGCGCGCGGGAGTCGAATTTGAATCGCCAGAGCTCAGAGCCGCAGTCTCTGACTATGCAAAGTTTTCAGCCTAAATTATTACCGCAAAGAGATCATAAATTTATTTAATTAATTTGCACATGGCAATATAATTTGGTGGTAAATCATAATTTAACTTGATTAATTGAATTTTTAATTTAAAAATTTTACTTTTACATTTTTAGTTTCAGTTCACAATCGTGGATTTTATGCAATTTACTTCTCATATACTGAGGGACAAAACCATGGACAATTTTCATAAACCATATGCAATTTCACATTATATATCAAAATATTTTTATCACCTAATACAAACAAACCTTTTAAAATCATATATAGTTTTAATATCCATTTTAATATTTATAATGGAATAAAATGGAGTAATATATATATATATATAAGAAAAATAGATGTATAAATTTTTATGAGGAAATACTATAATATAGCTAAATTTAGAAAAATTAAAATAATAATAATAAATGAAAAATATATATGGGTGGTGCTACATTAGAATTGTTGTGAGTAAGATTTAAATTTTTATAGTGAGCAATTTTAAATGTAATTTAAATATATAAATTAGAATAAGGTTTAATTTTGGTGGGAGTAGTTTCTCAAAAAAATGGAAACTAGTAATAAAAAACACTTAGTGAATTAAAAACAAATAGTGCTATTTATTATACTACTTCTAATATTCGATGGGAATGATAAAAGTAATTATTTGAATATAAATTAAATATATTTAAGCATATACATAAGGTGAGTTTATATATATAATACAATATTAAAATCAATTATTATGTGTTTTCTCAAGTGGAATTAAATACCTTATTTATATAAAATAGAAATGTTACCATTCACTAAATTAGCTTTTGAATATGCATATCAAATAAAAAGTCACGATGAAGAGTTGTAATAAGTTATTAAGAGTGATTAGACTCACTATATATATATAGTTAGGTTAGTGATGTTTACTAGATTATGACATATATATATATATATATAGTTAGTTAGGTTAGTGATGTTTACTAGATTATGACATAGATTTATGTTAATATAGTGAGATTCTTTTTGTAATTAATATTGTAGTTAAAATAAAATTACTTTTAGTCTGGTGTGACTTTAGGATAATTTAAAAGGGATGTGATGAAAGGATAAAGTAAAATACATTTGTGGAGTTTATTCATGCATACTAAAAGATTAATTGGATGACTTTGCCTTCATGATATTGCACTTAAAGAGGGAAGAATGGTAATGGAATCTTAACTATGGACATTAAGACAAGGTCATTAGATATGAAATGATATGTAATCATATAATATGCTCAGCTCATTGGAGACATTAGCTATTAATGCAATATTTGAAGACATTATAAGAGGTCAAATTTAGAGAATAATGGTACAATTCACTAAAAATACACATCGAATGAAGTTGAAACTAGAAGGAAAAATAATTTAAGATTGCATGCAACAATGAAGTCCACTAAAATTTCCTTGGGGAAGGAAGATTACATGACAAGAGATTAAGTCTCAAGATAATGAGGCTCATTTGAAATTTAATGATGTACTTAGTTGAGTATACCTACAGTGTAAATGGTAAACTTCCTAATAGAAAGAACAAGAAACGATTATGACACGACACTAATAGTACTTATGAGATAACATACATCCTAGAGAGATGTTGAATAATCTTAATTCATAGTTAGTATTCATTGTTTTTATAAGTAAATAAAACTAATTCATTATATGAATGTTTAAAGTGTATTGTTGTTCTATATTTGATAAGTCTTTAGATGATTCTCATATTAGTGAGGTTCCATGATGTGATGGTATGTGGAAAATGGATATAGTTCTGATGAGAGGTTAATAATGCATATGTGGTGCTTATTTATTTATTTGTTATGGTAATGATGTTGTATTTTATGATGAATATGATATGCATAGCGATTATGATGTTATGATACGAGGCATATTGGCATGTGCATTTATTATGTGATGATATGTCTTTGATGTTGATATGTTGATTTTATAACTTAGGAGGATATTAAGATGTGAAGCATGCGGTAATTATATGTAGATTTATGACATGTAGAATTTTGTGATAACAATGATGTTATGTTCTCATGATGACATGCAAGAATTTCCATGTGGATTATTTTCTATGATACTATGATCTTATAGCTAATGCATTGGATGTATGTTGGCGATTAACAGGAAATCCAAAAATGGGCCGAGACGGCCGGTTTATTTGATGATCTCGTAGGAACCCATACCCACGAGGGAGAATATGTAATACCATATGGGTTGGGGACGTACTCGATCAACACTACATATGCCAATGGTTTCTTTGTCTTGTATAGCTCTTGATGGATAGCTCTTAAGGGTCTATCTGATGATCTTGAGGAGGCCAAGTGCTTGATAATGGATTGAGATGCTGAAGTTTTGTGGGGGCGTACGGACTTCGATGCCTGGGACTATGCACCTTAGTAGGTGTGGAGGGAGTGGGCCAACCTTGCGAGATGCTCTAAGTCATTGAGTACTGGGACCGAATGTCTGCCTTGGGGAAGATGAGGTCTGAGTTGGGCACGAGCCTTTGGGCCAGTCGTGGTCTATGGTATAAACTGAGGAGGCTTATTCCTGGTTCCAAAAGTGGGAAAAGGACAAACATTCCTTGGAATTCTCGGGTGATGTGGATACTTTCGATGCATGCTACTTATACTAGTTCAGCAGAGGGTGTAGGGAAAACATGAAGTAATAAATAACTAAATAAATAAAACGTTAAATGATTCAACTTAACTTCAGGACGAAGTTCCTCAAAGAGCAGGAGTATGTAATATCCCCTGATAACAATATAAATAATAAATAATAAATAATATAATATAATACTAAAATATAAGAAAATAAATGATAAACAATAAAGAAAAGATAATAATAGTAAATAAATAATAAATAATGAAGAGAATATAATAATAAATAAATAAATAAAATAGTAAATAATAATACTGGAGTTCTAAATAAATATATATAAAAGTAAACTATAAAAATAGTAAAAATAAGTAAAGTTAACAAAAAGTAAAATAAAATAAGAAAGAGTTAAACTAAGAGAACTATAAAAATAGTAAAAATAAGTAAAGTTATCAAAAAGTAAAAAGGAATAAAATAAGAAAGAATTAAATTAAGTAAAACTTAAAATAAAAAAATAAAAGTTGCATGTTGACACATGGAATGTGTGCATGCAGACCCCTTTCCGTTATTTGGTCTATTTAATAGACGATGATGAAGATGAGATTCATCATTCCTTCCTCCATTCTCTAGGGAAAAAAGTGTTGTGAGACTAAGGATTCCCTGGCAGTAGTACGTTGATTCAGGGCTCGGGGGTGGCCAGTTGTAGAAAGATTATGTGCAACTGAGCCTACGGTTGGGTCGAGAGTCATCCCTAAAAATATGTTGCGGTTAGCGGGATTCCAATAACATTCAACTCTGAAATCACAAGTAAGGAATATCATCACCGCATGTAAGTCGTCTTTGCTTGTGTTTTTGGAAATTCTATGTTAATTAGTGAAATAGTTGTGTGTTGATTACTAATCATATAATTTGATGTAATTATTTCTTTTAAATCGAGGTTGTTACACCACCATCCTTTTTAGTAGTCAACATTGTAGGTATTGCACATGGACTAAGACTTTCTCTAATTATTCCTTTATCCAACAACTCTTGCACTTGTTTTCTGATCTCCTCATTTTCTATGGGTGTCATGCGATAGACAACTTTGTTTGGCAAACTAGTTCCTGGTATCAAATCAATATGGTGATTGACACTCCTTACAGGTGGTAATTCATTTGGCAGATCATCTACTACAATTTCATGATATTCTTCTAACATTTATTGAGTCTCTACAGGAAAATTGGAGATAGTACTGGTAGTAAGAATTACTCTATGCTTATAAACAATAGCAAAGTGTACCTCTTCTAGTTTCGACTGTTGTAGAAATTCCTTGCCACTCATCAATAGTATTCATTCAATCACTGCTTCTAGAAGTTCCTTCCTCCTGTAGCGGTAACAAGATATGATTGATGCCATATTTTGTAATTTATAGGTATTCCCCTTACCACCATGCACTCACTTTTGTTAAACTACCACGTTCTCCCAAGAAAAATGTGAGACACATCCATTGGCATCAAAACACATAAAATATTGTCTTTGTAACAACCAATATGTAGCTCTATTTCACACTGCTCATTTACCAAAATTTGATGTCCCTTCTGCAACCAAGACACCTTGTAGGGTGTTGGGTGCCTTTCTCTACAACCTTTGTAGATACTAAATTATATGTGCTACCACTATCAATCACAACCTTGCAACACTTACCTTGGATTTTGCAAATAGTCCTAAACAAAGCTCTTCTTTGAGTTGGCTCCACAAATTCCTTCTCTTGTTTGATCAATACCTTCTTCATCATTAGAGCATCTCCTGTCTCTGGCATATTTTTTGCTTCCTGCACCTCTACCTCTGCTTCCTCTACTGGAGCTACAACAACATTCCTTTGGCCAGGTTCTCTATTCTATGGATATTCATATGCCACGTGTTTAAGCTTGCCACACCTATAACATCTAACCTCTCTCCTACCTCTTCCTTGTCCTCTAGAAGAAGAACTGTGGCCTCCTGAATCACATTCATGTTGTCGTTGTGGGCTGGAACTACTAGCCCCTTCCTTAGATGCAGTAGATCTTCCTTTACTTTTTTGTTGTCCTCTACCTCTAGCAACACCTTTACCTTTTCCAGCTTGTTTTCTTGCAAGCTTCTCTTCTGCTTTCATTGCCATCTGATAAGTTTCTTCTATTTTCCTTGGAGACAATACACTTATTTCATCTTGAATATCCAATCTGAGCCCATTGATATACCTTGCAGTCTTCTCTGCAGATGCTTCTACATATCCATCTATAATTTTTACTTTATAAAACTTCTATGTATATTCTTTAACTGTCATGCCTCCCTGTCTGAGATTTTTTATACTTCTAAACAAGATTAGCTGATAGTCCTTTGGCAAAAATTTCCCTTTCAACTTTGTCACCATCCTATCCCAATTCTTGATCTTATGTTTGTTTTTCCTTCTTCTTTCTGTCTACACTCCATCCCAACAAAGAGTTGCATGTCCTTTTAGTTTTGTCACTGCGAATTTCACCTTTCTTTCCTCCATTTCTTCATACTTGAAGAACGTATCCATCTCTGTAATCCAATCAATTAACTCTTCTGGATTCATACTTCTTGTATAGGAGGATACATCTAGTTTTGGCTTCATTACTAAACTCAACATTACGTTTATGACCTTAGCTTTTGTTGATTATTTTGTTGCCTCTTCTTCTGAACTCACATCACCAAGCTCTAACTCTCTATGTTGATCAGTCTCCATCGTTGCCATTATTTCTTCCAACTGTTGCATTTCCCTTAATACCTCTCTATTAGCAACAAGTATTTTCCCTCTTTCTCCTCTTGCGTGGTCTAGGTGGATGTTGGTGGCCACCACCTATCCCACTTGGACCCCCACAACTATTTCTTTCAGTTTTTTAGTTTCCTTATTTGTAGCACAAATTACTATTTTTGGCAGTTTTTCGAGCCTTGAACTTCCAGAGCCATTTTGAGGCCCTAAACGAAGTTTTTGGGAAAACTGGGAGCAACATGGGTCCATGGACCGATGTGTATTCCTTTGATAGATCTTTCTAACGAGCTATTGTGCGCATCAAACAGAGATCGTATGCCAAAGTTACGACCCCGGGAATTTGATGTACCAATTTACCCAAAACAGGGCCCATAGTTTGGCGCTTCATCTCCTAGGGTTAGGGTTTTGGATGTTTAAAGTTTTTCATGGTTTCTCAACAATAAATAGGCATTCGAGCCTCATTATAAGATAGTTCAAAGGCATGTAGCCTCCACATTTCTCCTTAGAGATAAGCTACCATCGCCCGAGCTAGTTTATTTCCATTTCAGTTTGTAAGCATATTTCAATATTTTACATTAATGAAATGAAGTATTATTTCTGCTGCATCTATGTACTTATGGTTATCTCTATAATTTGTTGTGTTCCTGTTTGAATCTGGATCAGTGGTATCAGAGGAGTCTACTCTTTCTCTGTTTTTCTTTGCATTTCCCCAATGAGGTCGGGATATAAGGAGTTAGGGCTTGAACTAGTCGAACCTTTGCAAGATCAGCCTCGCAAATCCCGACGACCTCCCATGGCGGATGAAAAGAAAGACGCGGGCGCAGGAGATCCTATCAAAATCTTGCTCGAAGAGGCCCTCGAGCGACAAAGGAACGCTATGATGGACAACTTTGCCATGATCCTTCAGCAGCTACCGAGGGGCGACACATCTACTTCCAACAGCTACTCTGGAAAAGCCACACCCTTTAAGGCAAAAGTTAACTTTTACATTCCCATATTTGAGGGTCAAATAGACGCAGATGTCATAGATAAATGGTTAAATCTGCTAGATGGTTATTTTTCTGTTCATGATTTTTCCAGCCAGGAAAAGATCACTTTTTCACTTCTGTAAGCAGCCCCCCACGTCAAGGACTGGTGGGAAACATACTGCGAGCAAAAGGATGAAAGTGCAAGCTCACTATTTTCAGCCACACCAACTTGGAATTCATTCCAGGATGCCATCAAGGAGCAGTACTACACTGTCAAAAGCTATGAGGATAAATACATAAAGTGGACCACACTGCAGTAAGGAAGGGACCAAGATGTGTCGAAGTTCACAAATATTTTTCGTACCCTTCACACAAAGTTGGGTATCAAGGATTCTGGGTTGCATTTGGTACTCAAATACCGCGGCTACCTACACAGGTACATCCAGGATGAGATGGAGTTCCTGAACATCTCCTCGCTCAGCACGACATATCGATATGCTGTCAAGATCGAGCAAAAGTTTAAACAGAAGAAGCGAGACTTTGGATCTGCGAATCCTAAGAACAAAGGACAAACCCAAGGCGATGTGACCCAAGACAACCCGTCGAAGCCGCAAGAAAAGAACAACACCACGAAGTCAAAGAAGGACACAGGAAAGTGGTGTGAGTTCCACAAGAGCCCCACTCATAACACAAGTGAGTGTCGAAACAAGCAGTTGCTGGTGACCGAGTTGAAGGCTTCAGAATTAGATGCATGTTCCAACCCTAAGTTAGAACCCAACAAGGGGAATGACAAAGGGAAGCAAATCATTGATGCGGAACCCAGTGCCATTGTTGCCACTGTCAAGGTCCAGAAGAATGTGCCCGAAGATCCAGAGGAGGGGGAGAGTATTTTCCACTCACAGATGTGGGTGAAGGGTTCACCGCTGCAATTCATTGTTGACAGTGGGAGCCAAAAGAACCTCATTTTAACAGAGTTCGTGAAGTGGTTGGGCCTACCGACCACACCACACCCGCAGCCATACAACTTCTGGTGGCTTCACCAAGGATGAGATATCTGAGTCTGCCAATAGTGTCACCTTCCCTACAGCATCAAGCCCTTCACATATGACTCGGTATTGTGTGATGTTGCACCTCTTAATGTTTGTGATGTATTATTAGGCCAACCATACTTGTGGAGGCGACATGTTGTGAATAAGTCAAGGCCTCGCACTGTTATTATTTCTTTGGGTAATTCATTATACAGGATACCAGAGGTAGTCCCACCTACCGCCGCCTCTTTGATCTCTGCTAAGAAAGGCAGTAAGATCATCTCCCAGACTATGAAATTTATTTTTTGTCTGGTTCGCCCTCAAAGTAAGGGGAAGATCGTCGCCACATCGATGAACCCTACAAAGGGTTCCTCCATGCAGCAGCAGCAGTAGATGGATACGGTCATGAAAGAATACAGGAACATCTTCTCCTCACCCACAGGGGTACTGTTGCACTGTCAGGTCAAGCATTCATTCGATCTGACTCCTAGAGCACCTCTACCCAATGGGTCAATATATCGTTGCTCCATTTTGGAAAATGTTGAGTACAAGTAGCGACATGATCAGCATCAGGTACCACACAAGTTTCAAGTGGACGACAAAGTCTGGTTGCATTTGCAGAAAGAACGCCTTACAAGAGCCCATCAGAAGCTCAGACCACTCCGATATGGTCCTTGCACCATTAACAAGGTTGTCGGAAATAATGCTTTGGAGTACAGCATTCCCCCATTCCTTCTCTTGCACCAAGTATTCAATGTGGACCACCCTTGACCATGCTTCCCACCTTTACTGGACACATCAGGGGTTGCAGAACAGCTCACCAAGGACCAAGTTCAGCAAAAGTTTCCTCATCTCACGGAGGAACTCAACGCAATGGGGACCATTGCTTCCTAAGGGGGGAGGAATGATCCAGGTGGATGTTGGTGGCTACCCACCTATCCCACTTGTAACCCCACAACTATTTCTTTCAGATTTTCAGTTTCCTTATTTGTAACACAATTTACTATTTTTGGCAGTTTTTTGGGTCATGAACTTCCAAAGAAGTTTTGAGGCCCTAAACGACGTTTTTTGGGAAAACTGGGAGCAACATGGGTCCATGGACTGATGTTCCTCATCCCAAACTTGTATTCCTCGAATAGATCTTTCTAACGAGGTATTGTGTGCGTCAAATGGAGATCATATGCTAAAGTTACAACCCCAAGAAGTTGATGTACCAATTTACCCAAAACGGGGCCCATAGTTTGGCGCTTCATCCCCTAGGGTTAGGGTTTTGGATTTTTAGGGTTTTCCATGGTTTCTGGACAATAAATAAGCCTCTGAGCCTCATTGTAAGACACTTCAGAGGCATGTAACCGTCACATCTCTCCTCAGAGATAAGCTACCATCGCCCAAGCTAGTTTATTTCCATTTATGTTTGTAAGCATATTTCAGTGTTTTACATTAATGAAATGAAGTATTATTTCTGATGCATCTCTGTATTTATGGTTATCTCTGTAATTTGTTGCATTCTTGTTTAAATCCGGATCATTGCGCCTCTTCCAACGCCTTTGACAGCTCTAGGTGACATGATTCCTTCCTCTGGTCCTTAAGCAGATGTAGGGTGTGCTCTGATAACACCTGATGCAAATCAGTCCTTGATTTGCTTAATTTTCCCTACCTTAGGAGTCGGTTCCCAAACTCTACGCGAGTTGGTGGCCAATTTCTATGCAAGTTGGCAGTGTTACATATAACACCCGAGATATTTTCTTGTTGATAACCCTTAGAGCCAAGTACTCGACCTCCTGGAACCAAGCACTATAACCTAGTGCTTACGCACCAAGTGCTAACAAAAATGCACACCATATTAAACCTCTAGTGCTCTCCCACTGGGTATTATCTCTGAGATGCCATGTCTCAATCCCTTTTGCAACCAATCACACAGAATTGGTTTCAAACAATTCCTCCAGGGTATTTGCCTCCGATCCGACCTCTCTATTGTGGTGGTTAAACTCTGTCACACGATCTAGATCCCACTCCCAATGCTTCTGGCTCGCTTCTATGAGTCTGACGCTTTGAAGAAAGGCACTTATAATGGATGTCAGGGTGGAACCTCTAGGCGGGGCCTACCATTCCACGTAAGCTTGGTCCTTCTCTTCGTGTGCCCCTTTATCCTTCAGCGTATAATTTTGACCTCTCCGGGTGACCGGATAGACTTGCACTTATAGAACTGAGAGACGGGAACAACTTTTTGTCTCCGTCAATCAAAATTGCTGACTCTTTAAATCTCGGCACTTAATTAAATAAAGTTACAATATTTTCCCCTCTAAGCTGTGTCGAACTAAAAGAAGAGATTTTTTTTTTGTCACCATCAACTGATGGTCCCGACTCTTCAAATCCCAACACTTAATTAAATAAAGCTACAATATTTTCCCCTTCAAGTTGTGTCTTCATTACGGGATTTGTTAGTTAACGATCCTGACCTCCTACAACTCATGGACTCTCCCCAATGGCAGAAAAATCGACTGAGTGTTGTGCTTAGTCTCAGCTTTGGTAGTTCGTTCCTTTGGTTTCCTTGGGCCCTTGGGCTTTCCCTCTTAACTATGTGATGTCGCTAAGGCATTCCTCTCCCTTCCTTTGCTTTCCTATAACACTGTCAATAGAATTTTTGGTAGTTTATAGATCTCGACAACAGTTAAAAAAAACACAGAGTTCTCGACAAGACAAGATAAAGAATAAAATAACAAAAGGATATAACACAAAGCTTTGCAAGCACCATTGTCTTCTACACACTTCACCACACCACACTACTCTTTTTTTCATTAATCATAACATATAAAATTTTATTCATTCAATTCCCCTCCTTTAAAATAGGATCAAAGGATCAATTTAGAGAAATTTATCTAAACTACAACAATTTGTCTAAATTAGATAATTACATGGAAATTTAAAACAAATTATGGCCTAACAATCCACTCTTTGAAGAACCAACTCCTCTAGTAAAAGATTTTAACTTCTCGGTTAAAGGGAAATTACGGATGCCCCTACATCACTTCAAAATTATGGTCATTGGTAATCTGCAGTTGTATCAATGATTTTATGATGTGTAATGTAAACTTGAAGGTGATGGTAAAATTGCAAGTATGTTTTTTATGTGTTGTAGGCAATGGATCCCTTTGCAAAACACATAAAATTATGGTTTTTTAAACTTAGTTAACAACATAAAACAAAGACAATAGATCATATCAGAAACACATAACAAAAAAAATGATAAAGGAGTTCACCCCTCTCCTAGGCTACAAATCCGGGTCTACCCTCCAATGGTGGGTCTATTTCATTAAGTGCACAAATTTGTGTTTACATGGATTTACAGTGCCCAAAATGTAAATATTATGTCTTCAATAGATTCAAAATTGTCAAAACCCCTAGTTGTGCTCTTTCTGCACCTCATTTGGCCAAAAACTGAGAAATTTATGCTTCTCCCAAGTTTTTCAAATTTCCACACATAATTGTTCTACAATTCACCCCAAATTTGAAACCGGCACACAATTTCGACCTACAATCACACTCGATGGTGCAAATTGATAGACGGTTTAAATTCCGTCTAACCCCAAATTTCCAAAAATTTCGGTCGTATGGGGGCACATGCCCAAGGGCTAGGGCTACACGCCCGCCCCTGTCGATTAGCCCCCAACAAACTTGGCACCTGGGCGCATTGAGAGCCATAAAACCCGGAGCTGAGTGTTATTTCTGCGTGTGTGCCAAATTTTGGAGGTCTCGGTCATGTTGCGACCCATGTGGCCCAGGGCTAACCCCCCTCTCCGCGCTCCTAGGGGCTGGCCCCCTTCAATAAGTCTTTGTCATGGTATTATGGGTTTGGGGTCGTGACTTCGGGTTGGGGCTAAGCCCTGGCCATTGGTCTCGCGCCTTGGTTCTGTGGGCACGGGGACTAGGGCTGGGGCTTAGCCCCGACCCAACCTTAAATATGAAATGTGCTAAGGTTCAAATAAAAGTGAGGTGCATATGTCGTTAAGTCATATGTGGTGATTGAACAATATTGTGCCTTGTTGCTTGGTCAGAGGTCTTGTGTTCGACCCTTGTGCGGTCCCTTCGACCCTTAAACTAATTTTACCATGCCACGAGGAGGCCATGTGGCATCCATCCACTGGCCCACGTGGCTTCCAACCATTGGACCATGTAATATAACCAATAACCAATCAAAATGCAGTAAAAAACGACCAATAAGATGAGGACACTTGGCGAGATGCCATTGATCCTAAAAATCTAGTCAACCTACCCTATCACCCTGCCCAGTCAGCGTACAAACTGCACAGTCAACATACCTGCGACCCATCTGCAATTTTTTTACCTGTTTGGGAAAACGATCAGAACGTATTATTGGGAGCATACAATATCGGTTTTGAGTTATTCAAATTGTGTTGGATTCAAGTTGTCGAGATATATGCACTTGTACATGTTTTGATAACTTTTAGACACTTTGAATTTTGAGCACTTCACTGATCACCTAGATCATTTTATCTGCTTCTTCAGATGCAAGTTTCTATGAAGGGAAATAACAAGTGATGTTTCCCTTTGAAAGATTATTGGTCGACTTTATTTTGACTTTTTTTTTTTTGTTGCTTCTTTATATTTGTAGTAAATCTCTTCCCATGAATTAGTTAAAAGATTGAGATGATTTATTCATTTTAATTAATTCGCTCTGGTCTATCCTAGTGTCACAAGTAAATTAAAAAAAAACAAAACAAAACAAAAGTCAGTACCATCTCATTTCCTCAACCATGGGATTTTATGGTGATGTAGTTTGTGTCAAAAGTATGTATTTGTTTTTTAAGCTTTTATTTCTTTTGATTTAGATTAGTGTTATTGATTAAGATTGTTGGTTGATGGGCGTTCTTTATGTATTACATTATGTTTGTAGATTATCCAAGTGAATTAAAGGAACCATCTCCAAGATTGAAATTACAACATCACATATCATATTATGTTCAAGTATCGACTAAAAAACATTTATAGTTCAAAGTCCATACAAATTTATAATTGCATTATTTTAGAGACAATCAATGGTTGTGGTATTTCTATAGCAAACTTTCAACAAAGCCGCATAGCTAGCATTCCCTGCCGCAAATATTTTAATGTCATGATGTGTTGTATGTACTTCAAACAATAATAAAATTGTAAAATGAGTTATATGAATATTTGTTTAACCTTTTTTTTTATTAATCTTTTTTAATATAATTAAACATTTTTTTGTTATATATATATATATATATATATATATATATATATGACATTGAAGAGAATGATAACAAGTTAATAATTATTTATTTAATATTGAATAATGACAATTTTTTTATATAATGCTCATATTATAGTACACATGTCATGTCATTAGAGTATAGATTGATATAATGAGAATTGTACAAATTGTACACATGTTATTTTTACATATTTTTTTCAAATTTATATTTTTTAAATTATATTTTTGTAAATTAAAAAATAAAACCGATAAAAATCGTCTATTCAATACTTTACACCAATGAGAAAATGGAATTTTTAAACTTAATTACAAACCATTTGTGTTTATGGTACATAGTAATTAATATATAATGTTATTTTTTAAATTATTTATATTTATTGTACATAGTAATTAGTGATATAGTACATAGTAATTAATAATAGAATACATAAAAATCAATTCTTGTCATCATTACATAATAAAAAGGAAGACATTTCAACCAATCATATTTGAAATATATAAAAATAAATTTTATTTAAAAATAATAAATTTAATTTCATAATATTAAACTTTGAATAGATTTTTTAATTTTTTAGTCAAAAAATTTAATAACAAGTCAATAAAAAATTAAAATTACATCCCAAGTAACAAGTATAATAAGCTGAATCTCTTTCATAGTGGGCTCCTTTTCGGGCAATTAGCACTAAAACGCTACTTGATATATTCTTGAGCACTCTTCCCCAACTTCACGGATTCATCAAACAGAGTAGTCTACCCAGGCGGAGGAATGGCCCTGTTTCCGTCGCCGCCCAGAAAAACCTCCGGCTCCGGCCACAGGCAATTCCTCCCCAACTCCGCCACCCTACGTGAGCTCCGCCACCCTCTGCATTTAATGATGTCTAACAAGAGTTCAATCGTTGCCTTGCCGCCATTCACACCTCAATTCGAATTTGGGAATGACGGAGTAGTCTACCCAAGCGGAGGAATGGCCTGGTTTCCGTCGCCGCCCAGAAAAACCTTCGGCTCCGGCCACCAGCAATTCCTCCCCAGCTCCGCCACCCTTCGCCTGCGTTGGCCAGATCCGCCACCCTCCGCCCGCTCCGGCCAGATCCGCCACCCTCCGCATTTAATGATGTCTGACAAGAGTTCCATCGCTGTCTTGCCGCCATTCACACCTCAATTCGAATTTGGGAATTAACCGCGGGCTGCATTCGACCCGACACTCCCCTGCAGCTCACCAGGTCACCAGAACAAGCGAAACCGGAAGGGTAAGAACAGGTTCGAGGCTGCGAGCTGTGGCATCTCATTCGTTCATGCAACCATCGTTTGCATTCTCTCTACTCACGACATGCGCAGTAACCCATGGAAGCTTGATACACCCAACACAGATTTAGAGAACAAAATCATGGAGTTCAGCACTACATATTTCATTGTGGACTTGCTCCACTATTTGCTTGCCAACCCATCTGATCACCTCTTCCTTCTACCTAGTAACTTGTAGGTACTATGCAGGCCATGGAGGGCTCTCGGCCATCTCTCTGATAGCTGCAGGGGCATCGACGACTCCATTACAGAATGTGTGGACTATTTCTCGTATGGCTAAAACAGAGTCTGTCTTGGCCAACATGATCTATAGTTCTGTTTCTCCATTTTTCACTGTGTATTTTACCGTGGTGAGGTGCATTGTTGGGCCTTGGTTGGCATGGAAGTTGGCCTCCTTCTACTTAGCTGGTAAGGCAGATGCCATTATTCCTTATTGGATGGTTAGTTCATGGATGGTTACTGTTATTCTGGCTCTTTTCAGGAGCACCATCTGGGTTTACAAGCTCTAGACAGGTTTGATCCGTTTCTATGCAAAGAGAGGGACTCCGAAGGGCAAGCTTGGAGCCTCGAAAGAAGAGTAAGCATAGTGGAGCTTGATCCAATTGTTATAACTACAATGCTTTTAGTTGAATTAACCAATTTTCCTGTATTTTTCTTTGTGTAGGTGTAGTACTTTAACCGTTCAAATTGATAATAATACTTTTCTTCCAAGCCCATTTGTGAAGTATTGTACTTCAGTCAACAAACTCTAGAAACAAAAGCCATGGTGCTATTCAGTAGCAATTTTCAAGATTTTGGTATTGTGTATTTTTTAAATTCTTGCGCAATCCTCAGAATTGAGGCAACATTATCTTTAAAAGCTTAATAGGAAGATTACTAAAAGGGATGCAACAACCATCATTACATCGAATTAACATCCCCAGGTTTCCCCACTATCGACGTATGCCAGGGAAAGTGCACCAAATCTAGATTGTACATTAGCTTTACACAAAATTTCTTAAAGCAATCAAATGATATGAAAATTGAATGGCTATATAATTGGAAATTGAAAATGCACCAATTATAGGTACCCTTTGCCTGGACAAATCTTCAAACATTTTGGTACAGAGGAGGTGAGAAGTTCTTTAAGCACTCATAGAGTTGCACACAAAGTGGGGGAGTTGTAGTGAGTAGAATATTGGTCCTACAGCCAATCAAGCAATATGTTAGAATTGAGCATGGGGCTCTCCTCCACTGTGGCACAGATCATCTCTTACGCTACTGAAAATTACCCTGATTACCTGCCATACATTCCAGATAGATTTATAGCAGTACCAAGGATCCTTGAAAAGGACAACCTATCAACAAAGTTATAATGTAAAAATACCCATAAAATGGTCTTATATCCAAGTCTGACCTCCTTAGCAAACTTGCACCTCCAAATAGGCATAGCTGCAATTTTGATCTGTTAGTCCAATTTCATGGAGCTTTCCTTTAGGTAGGAGTGCCATATAGGCATAGCTGCAATTTTGATTTATTAGTCCGGTTTTATGGAGCTTTCCTTTAGTTAGGAGTGCCATATAGATAATGAACCAGGCTAGGAATCTCATCCTAAATGAAACCTTTCATCACAAATAGCTAGCGCACTTTTATGTCACAAAAGCATGGTTAAGCTGCAATTCCAGTTCCTATTTTATGACGCAGGTTGCTTTAGTTGGGAGTGACATAGACCAAATGAACCATGAAAGTAACCACATCTTAAAGGGAAACCTTGCATTACAACCAGATAGGGGAAACTTTTGTGACGGTTGTGTGCCATTCATGTTTGTCATCATTCGAATACCATTTTCTATTTAAGTCTACTTTCAATAAAAGGTTTAGGGGTCATCTTTTTATACAAGTTTACTGGCCTACACATTAAGATAGGTGCCTAATAACTCTATCTCCAAAGACTGTCCTAATTACTTCCACGCATTCCATATAGATTTGTGGTATCACCAAGGATCTTTGAGAAGGACAACCCACCAATATAGTTATGATGTCAACATACCCATAGAATGGCCTTCTATCCATGTCATATTTCCTCAACAAAAGGCACCTCCAAAAACATGATCAACATATTCTGGATAACCCCAATATCTGCAATTTCTATATGTTGATCTTGTTCCATAAAACCTTCCTTTAGTTCAGAGGGAGCGCCCATATACAAAATGAACTAGACATGCCACAAGGCGTCTCATCTTAGAGGAAATTTTGCATCACAAATAGCTGGCATTCTTTTGTGCCAGTTATGTTCATGGTCATTGGATTTCCTCCCCTTAATCTTAGTATCATTAAAATGTTTTGGGATTATATTCTTTTGCAAGTCTCCTGGCTTGTGTATTGAGATAGGTAGTGTCTAATAACTCCATCTCCAGCCCCTCCAATTCTTGGAGAAGGACAATGGGATTCATGTTCTATTTTATCTATTTGTCTTCTCTATTTACACTTTTTTGTCGATTCTTTGATTTTTGCTCTTTTTTTCTTTCCATGCTATTTGATCTGATTCATATATAATCTATGCTTATGGATCATGATTTTGGACTTATGCAGAGTCTAGAATTGATTACATACATATACATTTGCAAGAAATTGATGGGTTGCTGGACAGAGCACTTGTGCTTCAGTAACATCTACAGTCACTAGTTTTGGAGAATATGCGGAAGTGAATTTTCTAGAAGCCTTTTTTCTGCAAATATTAAAGTTGATACTCCTTTTCCCCCCGATATCCATGACAATTACATGGCTGGCAACTGTATAGGGTACGGAAGCAGGCAACACAGGGCATGCTATCCTTTAGACAACTATTCTATGAGCATTCACAAAATGTAATCCACATGAGCTTTGCTATAAATTAAACCGTTTGAATTTTGCTAGAGGATGATGCCCTGGCAAAAACCATCACTGCAACACCTAGAATTGCATTCCAAATGCCTTTTCTCTTCTGCATTATTCAACTGATTTTTTCAAGCATAGGAAGATCAACTTCCCCTAACTTCAATAGGTGATGGAAGCTACCTTTGACAGGTAGACATGAACATAGGAAGATTCAGAAAATGCACACCTTGTCAAAAGTGAAAACATTTGCGATGTTATATGACAAATGGCATTTCTGTCACACATAAGGCATATACATGAATCATGCTTTTCTTAGACAATGCTCTGTTAGTCTAGGGTTATGTGGTTTTTGGTGTATGGACAGTCGGTAAGGATAAATATTTTTAGAGTTTGCAAGCAATTCCAATAAAGTGGTGATTTCTAGATGTTTTTTTTGCATAATAGTTGCCAATATTGAAAGTGTTGCAGTGTAAATGAACACAAATTATCTGCTTTTTGAATTATATATGATTGAAAAACATGTTGAGTATTAGGAAATAGATAATTGTCTACTTTTTTAACATGAATTTATTGTTATTTTATTTTGCAATTTTTTTAAGTGTAAAAAATGGTGCAAAAGTGGCGTTTATGCATTGAAGTGTCCTGCTTTCCAAATCCAGGTCGAGCAATTATTAAATTCGTCCTTTACAATATGGCAACAAATCATTTATTTCATGGAAAGAGAGAAGTGCCTAGAATTACGACAAACAATGAGGCATATTACATTGCGCTTGTTGAAGGGCTAAAAGAGGCAAAACGACATGATGTCAATGATATTGAAGTCTTCCCCAACTCGGTGTTGATATGTAATCAGAGGAAAGGCATCTATCAGGTTCGGAAGGACAATTTAAAACCTCTTCATAAGGAATCAATAAATTTGAGTTGTCAATTTCAACATTTTACCATCAATCGCTCTGTAGATACTGAAAAGATGTCCACTGATATAATGTCCAAAGCATTTTTAAGCACATATGTAGATGTCAAATATGACATAGGATCACCATCCACTGCAACAGAAATCATTGATGACCATCAATATAGATCCCCATTGTGCGAATGGGTTGTTGTTATCATTTTTCTGGGGTCTATCATAGCATGGTTCTTTCACTAAAGAAGAACCTGTTAATGTTTTATTTTTCCCAACATGCAATGATTACGGTTTTTTGTATGGGAGACAAATGTATTGACAAATGTAATATATTCCATGTACCTAGACAGATGTATTTTGAGAAAAGTAATTGGTTCATGGTTTTGTGATTATCATTAATACATTATGGTGTTGTCTGATCCTTCCAAACACCTCAAATCTTTAATTCTGGAGAGATATTGATATGCTATGTGATTTCTTCGTTGGTTGTTTATCAGTGATGAAAGGTTTTTTTACTATGTTTATAAGGAATTTAATCTTAATAACACTATTATTTCTCAATCACCTAGTCACTCTTCCCGTCTCCACCTTGGATTTCATCCCAATAGTTTTCCTAGATCACAACTATATTTTGGCTTGACTTCTCTGTATTTCAGATCTTGTGCTTGTGGATTTATCATGATAGTAAGGACCTAGTCTTTTTAAATCAAAGCAAATCTTGCTCATGCTCAGTGTTTCATAAGTAATGAAATGTCAATATTTCTCCAAGAAATCACATCCATCATGATGGTCTACTATGCTAAATCTCCCATGTGACCACTCCACTTCCTCCAAATATTGCACTAGTTTTTCCTCTACAAAGGGATTCTTAGATAAAAACTAGAAAATATGCAGTTGGTGTTCTGGCTGTTCTTGTAAGAGAGCTAAGAGGATTACTTGCAATTAGCGACAAGAAACAGTACAAGAAACAAACTTCTACATTTTTTGTCGAGAATAGAAATTAGTTTAGATCCTTTGCATTATTTTATAAAATGTGGATAAATATAGGGTAGCTTTGGTATTTTGACATTGTTGTAAATTATGTCTGAGCTTAAAGAACTTAAATTTTCAAAATTTCGATAAGGATCTTAGAGGCATCTTCATAAGCATCACTCTGTTTTTGTGATAAAATAAGCTCTCACATCACAAACACCAAAGAGTGCACGCAATTACATTCAATGATACAACTGATCCTTTCCGAAAAATGTCCAAGCCATGTAGTTTTGAAGATCGTAAATGTTTAAACAAGATGGCAAAAAGTTTATTAAAGAACTTCAAAAATATAATTCTGACTTTGTTATTGTCAAATTAGATTTTCCATTCAAAATAAAAAAGTTCAAGTATTGTTGAAAGTAATCAAATCCTTTCTGCAATCTTTAGAAACCTGAAAATCAATTTGTCTAACATTGTCCATATTGTTAACAATTTTAATATGATGTGATAGTTATCAGATCTTATGTTTTACAAGATACCAAAAGTTTCATGACAGGATTAAGAAAGTGCATCATATATGGCTTCTTTTTATATTTCACCCATTCTTCTCATAATAAGGAATGAAAACAATTAAGACAGAGCAAAGCAAGAAGAATCAAGGGCAACACTAATTTTGTTTTTCATTCTCAAACTATTTGTGAGAAAGTGAAACTAATGGTGAACAAAAACCATAAGCATTATGGGTAACACAAATTCTTCCATCATTATCTAAGCGATATAAATATTAACACCACAAGCATGATTAATGATAAAACCGTTTCAATGATAGTCCAAGCCATAGAAAGTTAATTACTATTTTAGAGAGACATCACCAGGTACTTCATTCATGCAATGATTGCATAGCAAACACTATCTTACCAGCTTATTACACATACAAGATTGTATTGCAATCATTAAATATTACAAACTAGTAAACCATCTTGTTTCAGATGCTTAGAGATCATTCTAACCTCCCTCAAAATTCAGTTTATAGCCAAAAACTTACCTTTAAGAAATATGACAGATATGACAAACATATACATTATGATTGCAGAACATGATGACGATATTCAGCTAGAGCCCATATGGGGAAGATATTATGATAGGCAACATAAAGGAAGGCTTAGCAGACCTGAAAGACCCATAAAGAGAGGTCTGAAGATATGAAATGGTACAAAATATAAATAAACTTGTCAATAAAGGGGAGTGCTCAATATAATGCAAACTATCAATATAAGTTAATGATGGGATACTTTTATACAAATGAGATAATGCAATAATATTTCCCCAGGTAAACACTATTGGGTGATGTTAGAATTACTTGTACGTAGATACCTCTCTACTTGCAATTGGGAAATGGAAAATCGGGTAATTGACAACACATAAGATTGAAAATAGGTTTTATTAATAAGGGAATAATTTTCTTTGTTACCAGTTCAACACGAAATGAACTAAAGATAGCAAAATGTTCAAAAACATCTAAAAATAGCATAGGTTCATGGCTCTGCAATTATTAACCTGTTGAATCTTCACTCTTTCTTCACAAGTACTCGATTAAACTTCCAAACTGACTACAACTACAAATCAAGTTTAGTTAGCACTATATTCATGGCCACAAGTTTTCAATATAAACGAAGGCTATATTCCAAAGCTGTAAATATACAAAACTGAATGTAACAATTTTGAAGTTCCTAGTAACATGCATTTTAATTGCAAGGCTATTGCCGCTCAATAGCCACATCACAAGCCATGCTAGAATGAATTAAAGTGACATTTCCTCAAATTACAGTTAAGTACAAGTTACTCCACTGCTATAGGACTTTAACAAACATTATTGCAGGTGTCTAGGCAAAACAGACTGACAAGGGAAGGGTGTAAAACCAACACAATTCGTTGAGAGAACTACTCTGGCCATGTGATTGACTGGCTCTATAACTGGGTAAATCTTGCCATTTAACTCTTTAACTGTCCTGCTTAATAGCATGGTCATTGATGAGCCCCAATTTTGGTACAATTTGGGCTCATTTTGGCCTATTCTACTTGCTCAAACCATTCATTTTTTATTGCTTATGCATGCATTTCTTAGTTTATTCATGTTGTTTGTAGGAAGAAGGGTAGGCACTCTATCTACGTGACTAATGCATTGTGATTCCAGGTTTTGGCATTAAAAGGGAGCAAGAGACAACGAAAAAGGAGATAAGGAGACAATGAGGTGGCACTGCTGGTTTTTAGGAGAGGATGTCCACGGTCTTGGGACATTCCTCGTGATTCCCACCAAGAACTCCGAGCTCCAATCCATCTCCCCTCCGAGCTTAAGAAGCAGCCAGCTGTCCTACAGGAACAACAGTTATAACTGTTCTACAGGAACAGTAGTTATGACTGTCCTACAGGATCAGCAGTTAAACTCGAAGTTGGACAGCCGAGCTCCTAAAATCAAGGATACTTGTTGGATCATCGTTTTTGTATAAGTATAGAGGCCTTAGCCTTAGATAGGTTGTTGAAACTCTCGTATTGCTATTGTAATTTTGGAGCACAGTTCAGTTTTCGTTCCTTTTTGTAAGCCAATTTGGCATGACATCAGATTATGAATAAAGAAGGCAGTTTGTGATCTAGTTCTGAGTTTCTTAAGGAGACTATAGCTCTCAGGTTAGGGCCCAACCTGAGAGCCATAGGTCCCCTCTGCTGTAGTGTTGTTTCCATTTCATTTCAGCACTTTGAGCTTTTCATTTGCACATGCAATTCGAATTACAGGTTGTTAAGTTGGTCTTTTTTTCATAAGTTAGATAGGAGTTGCTTATGGTGAATTTTTTTCTACTTGCGTAGTGTAGCAGAGGATAGGTATAATCGATTGGAGCTCCAACAAAAAGGTTGTTAAGGCTCACTGCCGTCTCATCTGAGATTGGAGTGCAGTCCATGACTAGCCACCAAAAATACGCATTTCTTGATTCCATGATTGCTGCAAACACAGTCACGTTATGTTAGATGCTTCCACATGATTCACACCTGCACCACACTCCCTTACCACAGCTTCATGCACGTTCTCCTTCGCGTTTAGATTGTTGCTCTTTGAATTTACAAGCACAGGTAGTTTAGGTTAACGCATTTTTGGTTTAGTGATAGACACAAGCATTTGTTCCATTTACACTGCTTTCTCTCGTTCCATTACTTCATTCTCCATCTTGATCCCGCATGCACACACATCTTCGACCCCTGCTCCGCTCTGTTATCTCCCAAAGTCTTTCACTCCTCACGTACTTCCATTCTCTAGCCCTTTCATTGACCTAGCCCTCTATCTTCCAACCTACTCCCTACATTCACTCCCTATCCTATTCTTCCACTTCTGAAGCCATCACCAGCCTTGTTCCTACCTTACACATCTCCTCCTACCATTCCATTACTCCTTCATCACTCCAAACACTCACGGTAAGTCATCCTGTAGCCATTTGTAGACATCCTGTAGAAAACAGAGTATCCTGTAGGAACCTTTGCAGCCATCCTGTAGGAGGCCACTCTCTCGGTTGCTGAGCATCTGAATGCGAGGAACCTCTGTGGATGGATGCTAAGGATCCCTAGGGACCTCTCCTAGCCTTCCCAACCTGTCCCACGCTTTCCTTCCTTCTCCATCCCATCTGCACAACCAAACCCTAGTTAGCACAAGATCACAATCATTCCACACACTTAAAGGAAAAATACAAAAACATATCTTTCATGATGCAAGTAGTTTAGATCCATGCATTTGCACTTATTAGAGGTAACAGCAGCATTGGTAGAAGTTTCATTCACATTTCTTGCATTGTAGAGGTTAGACTAGTTAAATTAGGGTTTCCTAGGTTTACATGCTTTGATTTGCTTTCAGTCCATTTTGTCAAGTAGAGTAGTTTTCCTTTGAGAATAGCTTTCGTCCATCAATTAGCAAGCTTCTTCTGAGAGCCTATAGAAGTTGGCTTGAGCCCTAGCGGACTTGTGCCAGCTGACCAAGTGACAGCTGCGACAAGAGCTAGTACTTGTGCATATAGCACCGTCGCTTCCAAGTTTGTACGAACTACCGGGTTGATAAAATGAGAGACAGGAAGCCCCAGGAGTTGTAGCATTATTGCTACAATACTGGAGCTCACCATCTTTTTGGCGCCGTTGCCGGGGAAGCGTCAGAGTATTAGTAATTGTTGCTTTTCTTCTACTTTCGTACTCTTACTTCTGCTCAGTAGTTTATTTCATTTCCATTCTGCAAAAGTAGCTTAGTATTTCCTGCTTTCATAGATTAGCATCTCCTGCTTTCATAGCTTAGTATTTCTTGCTTTCATAGATTAGCATTTCCTGCTTTCATAGACTAGTATTTCTCGCTTTCCTAGATTAGCATTTCCTGCTTTCCTAGATTAATATTTCTTGCTTTCCTAGACTAATTTTTCTTGCTTTCCTAGATTAGCTTTTCAATTCTGCAATTTCATTTGAGCAATATAGTTAGTTGTAGATCACTTTGTTTCAGTTTTGCAGGTACCAAAAGAAAAGCAAAAGCAATCAAAAAAGAAAAGTCTTTTCCATTTCATGCCTCGTAGGAACCGAGATAGATCAGGCAAACTCCTACCTAACACCCCCACCACATCACTGAGTCACCCTTCTCTCTTCTTTGGTGACAGTGACCCAGAGGAACCTATAGGTGAACATCCTGAGATATACCAAGACCCTATAGAAGAAGAAGAGTTAGAGACCACTCCATCCGAAGCTATGGCTGACAATAGAGAAGATGAGAGAATAGAAGGAGCTTTCCCCATCCGAGAGACCAATGGAGAGATGAAAATGAAAAACATTAGCCCCTCTGCTTTGCCTCACTTCCATGGACTGACCACTGAGGATCCTGATACCTTCCTATTTGAGTTTGTTGTCCTCTGTAGAACCTATGACTATACTGAAGATGAGCAAAAGCTGAAGCTTTTCCCTTCCACTCTTAAGGATGCAGCACTACGCTGGTTCATGGGATTACCTGGGAATAGCATCGCTACTTGGGCTCAGATGCAGCAATCCTTCAATACCAAGTATAGGGATTATTGTAGGTCCAAGGAAACCAAGGGAGAGATCTTTCGAATGACCATGGGGAATGATGAGTCTTTAGAGGATTATGAGGAGAGGTTCCAACTTAGCTATAAACGGGCCAGGTGCACACTTGACCCTGAATCCCTCAAGTTGGTTCTACTCCGAGGAGTCCCTGAAGATCTCTTAGACACCCTTCACATGTTAGCTGGGGGGGACATTTACCAACTGCCTTATGAGGACATCAAGACTGTGTTTCGAAATCATTCCAGGGCAGCTAGAAAACGAGGTAGAGGAAATCTCCTCTCCACTGGTGTCCCTTTCTCCAAACATGAGTTTACAAACCAATTAGAAGATCTTAAGAGTGAGGTGAGACAGACCATTGCCATGCAGCTGGACACATTCAGGATCCAGCAGAAGAAAGAAGAAGCTGAGAGAGCCTTGGCTGTCTTCTGTCCTAGGTGCACCAGAAGACACCCTAAGAACGAATGTCCATTGCATTCGGTTGAAGTGTGTTTCGTTTGTGAGGAGGACCACCCAAAAATCAGTGTCCAACCTTACCTGGGTTTAAAGCCATGTACCACGGAACCGAAGCCCCCACTGAACCTCTCTACTTCATCAACCAAAGGAGGCCTCAAGGATCTAGACCTTATCAGCAGGGGATGCAAGGGGCATCTCAAGCTTATTACAACCCCAACCACTCGACTCCCATGCCTTCCTGGGGTCCCCCTGCTCATCCTTCTTGGTCCATGCCTCCTCCATGGTCTTATCCACCTCAGTACCCTACTCAACCTACTTCTCATCCATATCACTCACATGCCCAGTCACAGCCTCAGTGGAGTGCACCTCAATCGGGGTGGAGGCCCCAGTACAACACTCCTCCCGCCATTCTGCCTCCACCACCAGTTCAACCTCAGCCTTTACCTCCTGCTCCTCCAAGGCAACCCCAGATGCCTGCTCAACCGAACCCGAACCCCAACAATAGACAGGCTCAGCAGGTATATACTGGGGAGACCTCATGCCCTACCTATGCTGTGGAGATCCAGGAGATCAATCTTAGATCTGGAAAGACTCTTCCAGATCGCCAACCTCCTCCCCCAGAGGATGAGGAAAACCATCAGGAGAGTGAACCAAAGCCTATTCCACCCTTTCCTGAGAGACTAACAGCCACCACACAACCCAACCCAGAAGAAGATGAGCTTCTGGGAGAGCTCAAGCAGTTGTGTGTGAAGATACCCCTTCTCCAGGCCATCAAGGACGTGCCAATCTATAACAAGCTGGTTAAGGAGAAGTGTTTCAAACATCCAGGCAGACGGAAGAAAGATGCTTCAACTATCAATGTCATAGGACAACTGTCTGACCTTATGCTAGGACAAGTCATCTGCCCAAAGTACTTAGATCCTGGAAGTCCTGTAGTAGATGTCCACATCAATGGCACCATCATGCCCCACACCCTGATTGATCTGGGGGCTGCCATTAATGTAATGACCAGGGATACCATGCTCAAGCTCAATCTTCAAGGTTCCTTGAGGAAGACCTCGACAGTACTGCAATTAGCAGATCGCTCCACTGTGACTCCCGAAGGGATTGTGGAGGATGTCTTGGTCTCTATTGACTCTTGGGAGTATCCTGCAGACTTCCTGGTTCTGCAACCAAAGGCAAAGCTTACTGGATATCCCCTCATTTTGGGAAGGCCTTGGTTAGCCACTGCAGATGCCTATATCAGTTGTCGTGCCGGAAATATGACCATCAAAAATGGTCCTATGTCCAAGCAACTTGTCCTATACCCTCCTGCCCAACCCTCTTTGGAGCATGACTTACCACTCTGGTTGGAAGAAGGAGAAGAAGACGAGGTGTATTCAGCACCTCTGTGTACCATAGAAACCAATAGAAGAAATCCCCCAACCGAGGATGATTTGATCGAGAACTTGATCCAAAACCCACCTACCAGTGCCCTACCTTTAGAAAAATTGGTGGAGGATGCCCAAGCTAGCACCTTAGTGGATCTTTGTACAACCAACCCTGTCACTCCCAGAGTTAAGAATGTGGAGTTCGGCCCTGAGAGAGCATTGAAAATCAGCTCCTCCCTATCTCCTTCTCAGGAAAAGGAGCTGTGCAACCTGTTGGCCAGCCACCTAGATGCTTTTGCTTGGAGCTATAAGGAGATGAAAGGAGTCCATCCCTCGGTCTGTACTCATCATATATACATCAAAGAGGATTGTAAACCGGTTAGGCAACCTCAGAGGAGAATGAATCCAGCCCTTAAAGACATTGTCAAGGAAGAATTGCAAAAACTGTTGGATGCCGGATTCATCTACCCCATCTCAGATAGTGAATGGGTGTCCCCTCTAGTGTTGGTTCCCAAGAAGAATGGGAAGTGGAGGATCTGTGTAGATTACCGTGAGCTGAACAAAGCTACCAAGAAAGACCATTTCCCTCTACCTTTCATAGATCAAGTGTTGGATGGACTGGCAGGAAAGAAGTTCTTCTCTTTCCTGGATGGGTTTAGCGGGTACAATCAAATCCAAATCAGCCCGGAAGACCAAGATAAGACCACCTTCACTTGTCCTTGGGGTACCTTTTCCTACCGAGTCCTTCCCTTTGGGCTATGCAATGCTCCTGCTACTTTCCAGAGAGCTGTCCTAAGCATCTTCTCGGAGCTGGTCCATGATGCAGTGGAAATCTATATGGATGACTTTACTCCTTATGGGGCCAACTTCCAGGAAGCATTGTCCAATTTGGGGAAAGTCCTAACCAAATGCACCGAGATGAACTTGTCCCTCAGCCCTGAAAAATGTGAATTCCTAATGACTGAAGGGACCGTGCTAGGCCATACCATTTCTTCCCAAGGATTGCAGGTGGATCCTAACAAAATTGCTCTCATCAAGAGGGTTCCACCTCCTCAAAAAGTAAGGGATGTCCGGAGTTTCTTGGGATTAGCAGGATACTACCGGAGATTCATTAAGGACTTCAGCAAGTTAGCCTCACCATTGTTTGGTCTGTTGGCAAAAGATGTGGAGTTTAAGTGGACTGACGATTGTCAGAGGAGTTTGAATGAGTTAAAGGACAAGTTGGTGTCAGCACCAATCTTGAGAGGTCCAAACTGGGCCCTACCTTTCCACATCCACACTGATGCCTCGAACAAAGCCATAGGTGCAGCCTTAGGACAAGTTGAGCAAAAACTTCCATATGCCATTTACTTCGTTAGCAAAAACTTGTCCAAAGCAGAGCTGAATTACACTGTAACCGAGAAAGAGTTCTTAGCTGTAGTCCATGCACTAAACAAGTTCCGTCATTACATTACCGGGTATCAAACATTTGTACATACTGACCATGCTGCTATTAGATATTTGATGAATAAACCAGATGTGAATGCTCGTATTATTAGATGGTTACTTTTATTGCAGCAGTTTGATCTAACCATTGTTGATAAACCAGGTAGAGAGAATGTTGTTGCTGACTTTTTATCTAGATTGGATTTGTCTGCAGGTGAAGATGGGACGGTGGATGACCAGATGCCTGATGAGCATCTGTTTGCTATCTCAGTACTCTCTCCATGGTTTGTTGATATAGCAAACTACCTTGTTTCAGCTCAGTTCCCTCCGCACCTCTCTTCAAAAGAGAAGAGCAAAATCATCAGAAAAAGTGCCTCATTTACTTGGATCGGGGGCAACCTGTTCAAGCTTGGCCCCGATCAGATCTTAAGGCGTTGTGTAAGGGAAGAGGAAGTCTTTGACATCCTCCTCACCTGTCATGATGGGCCTTGTGGAGGACATTTTGCAGCAAAGAGAACTGCCTTCAAGATCCTGCAGGCAGGCTACTATTGGCCCACACTTCATCAAGATGTCAAAAGATATGTCAGCCAGTGTGACCAATGCCAAAGAATGGGGAAACCGACCCAAAGGGATGAGATGCCTCTCCAACCTCAAGTGACTCTTGAGCCATTTGAGAAGTGGGGCATGGACTTTGTGGGTCCAATCAATCCCTCTTCGAGGCAGAGATCCTACATCATTGTGTGTACTGACTACTTGACAAAGTGGGCAGAGACTAAAGCAATCAAAGCAGCAACAGAAGAGAAGGTGGTCGAGTTCTTAAGAGAGAACATCTTCTACAAGTTTGGCTACCCAAGAGAGCTGGTGACCGATCAGGGGAGCCAGTTCACATCCAACTTGATTGAAGATCTTCTAGCTCATCACAAGATCAAGCACAGGACTTCCACCCCCTATCACCCTCAAGCAAATGGGCAGGTGGAAGTCACCAATAGAGCATTAGAAGGGATCTTGACCAAAGTGGTGAGCAGCAGCAGAAAGGACTGGGCAGATCGCCTGGTTGAGGCCACATGGGCTTACAACACCACTTGGAAGACCACCACCGGCTTCACACCTTATGAGCTGGTCTATGGGAAGAAAGCTTTGCTGTCCATTGAGTTTGAGTATAACACTTTGAGGATGGCAGCTCAGCTGGACCTAGATCTCAGCCATGCACAGCAAGAAAGGTTATTGCAGCTGAATGGACTGGATGAGCACCGCATGCAGGCCCTCCTTCACTCAGAAGTGGTTCAACTTCAGAGAAAGGTGTGGCATGACCAACATCTCCATGACAAGCAATTCCAGCCGGGAGATTGGGCTTTGTTGTATGACTCCAGATTCAAAGATTTCAAGGGGAAGTTGAGAACCAGATGGCTAGGACCATATGTAGTGGAGCAGTGCCATGACAATGGATCTGTCCTCATTCGAACCATTGATGAGGAAGCCATTCCCATGCTTGTCAATGGGCACCGATTGAAGATCTACAGAAGACCTCTCTCAAGACAAGAGTTTATCAGCACTATGGAGAAATCTGTTTTGGTCATAGAGAAGGGTTCTGCCTCCACTTTGGGCATACCCTGAAGAAGAAAAAAAAAGAAAAAAGAAAAAAAGAGAGAAAAAAATAAAGATCCTTGGGTGAAAACCTCTCTGAGGCGCCCAAGGCAGGCAGTAGGGGTGAAAACCTCATTGAGGCGCTCCTATTGTCTTTCAAAAAAAAAAAAAAAAGTTTAAAAAAGATCCTTGAGTGAAAACCTCTTTGAGGCGCTCAGGGCAGGTAGCAAGGGTGAAAACCTCTTTGGGGCGCCCCTGCTATCTTTTCAAAAAAAAAAAAAAAAAAAAGAGAAAAAGAAAAAAACAATAAGCACAATAAAAGTTTTGCATGCAGATGTTCTATGGAGGAGAAGAAGCCTCTCCACTCCAAGCCAGGGGCCTTCATCATGCTATCAAAGGATGTCATCAACACCTCCTCCAAAAATAACAATGTTTTTCAAGGTATGTGCAATTTTTATCATGATTTGGATCTTCTACAGGAAGATACAGTTTTCTACAGGAACAGACAGTCTTCCTACAGGAAGACGCGGATCTTCTACAGGAAAGTGCAAAATTTCTACAGGAAGCCCTGTGTTCTACAGGAAACTTCCTGTAGAAGGTTGCGACGGCCGAAATGTGTTTCAAATGAAGATCTAGCGACTGAGGAGTGGATTGAATGCATGCATGCCGCTGATGGCACCCTTGAACATTGCTATTATCTTGCTCCACCATCCTCGTCGCCATGCAACCAAGATCCCTGCAGCAGCACAACAAAGCAATGAGTTCTCGTGAAAAAACATTTGTCAAAGAAAAACCAAGCACCGAGAGCCATACCACATCCACGTTATGCATCAGAAGCGTTGGGATCGTGATCGAGAAGCCAGAACCGCCAGCATGCAGCATGCACCCAAGGAGAAAGGACTGTGACAAGACCCCTCGCGGGGATCCTGTAACAGTTCAACCTGCTCGAGTGAATACCGTCCACAGCACCGCCATCCGAGATAAAACACGGGCGCATGAACGCAAAACCATCCACTCCAGCGTCAGCAACCGGTAGCCATGTGCCTCCGAGTCTGTGTAAGCCGCGTGCAGCAGGTAAATCCATCGTCCACAAACTGGAAATCATGTGCAGCCGCGCGCAGGTAAGTGTTCTAATCCTTCTCTCCATCAAATCGCATGGATATTACTTTGATTTGTTTTGCATGGCATAAAGGTGAATGGTTGAGCGGCCGTAAGGCCAGTTGACTGGCCACATCGGCTAGTGTAGGGATAGTCAGATGATGAGGTGGCAGCCACGACAAAAGACACACGTAGCACGCACGTGAAGATTAGTCCCGTCAACCGTGAAACGAGTTTAACCGAAAAGGGCGGCGGCAGATCTGTGGGAATGAATGCGGCAGCAAGCGAATGTGCAGGCGGATGATGGGTGACGTCACCCAACGGTCCGGCGGGGACAGCTCACCCCCCGCGCCACGAGCTGCGCCGATTCAAAATCTAATCGGCTCGATTAAGCGTGTATATCCATCAACCTCACTTCAAAACTCGAGTAGCTCCTCTGATTACCTCTGCATGTTGATACGCCAAGCTCTCGGCTACCTGAACGCTGGTAAGGCACCTCTCGACCGCTGTCCAACTATAGCTCCCCCCGAAGTCTGCGCACTGCTCCTACAGGAACGCAGTCCTACAGGAAGCAGTATCTACAGGAAAGCAGTCTCTACAGGAAGGTGAAGTCTTCACGTAAAAAAGGTGGCGAAAAAGAGGTAACCCTGAAACTCCTTCCGCAATTGGTTTTCAAAGGTGGCAAGGTCATTATTCACAGTCTGGTCATAAAAAATATTGGATTGTCGTGCCTATACTATCGCTTCTACAGGATAGCAGTATAATTAGACTGTGGTCTGTGAATTCATTGCATGCTCTGTCTATAAGACCGAATTTCCTTTGCATCTACCGCCTTTGGTCAAAACCACTGTGTTCATCATGCCTGGTGGGTTTATCAGGCGAGAGCCCACTGATTCAAATACATTAAGGAGAAACCCGACAGTGGTTGAGCTCTTCACTAGAGCACAATGGATGCCTTTTTGTGATAAACTACAGGGCTACGATGATGAAGTAGCCGAGGAATTCTTGCAGGCTCTGCAGCCTAAGTCCCAGACACTGGCCACAGTAAGCTTCAGAGGTCTCAGCCTCAAACTCACCCCAGAGCATATAAGTCGAATCACAGAACTGCCCATGGGTCTGCCGTGGGATAAAGAAGAGCGGAAGCAGAGTCAGCAAGCCAAGAAGGAGTTCTTCCCACCTGAGGAAGAATTCTCTGAGGATAAAAACGGGGTGAGGAGGACCAGTTTGACACCACCTTGGAACGAGGTCAGCTTATAGATTATGAAATATATTACATGTGAGGGGCGCCATAGCATCGTCTACGGGTACCATTTCCGATTGCTGAACGAATTAAGGCACCGAAGTGAGCTTCCTGTAGAAAAGAAATTAAGCATTCCTTATTTCCTGTTGCAATCTTTAATGGAATGTGCTACGAAGCTGAAGGGTGGCGTCCCAGATCAGGTGGCACACCATGGGCTGATCAAGTTGCTTGTAGAGGATGCACTGCACTCCTATAAAATTCCCCTCTCCTGGGAGTCATTTAGAAATCTAACATGAGATGGGGACATCAAAATGCTGGTCGAAGATAGTGGCTCCTCCAGCAGTGAAGACAAAGAGGCAGTGGCCAAAGAAAAGAGGAAACCAGGTCTGAAGACCCCTGCCACGGTGTAGAGGAAGGAACAAAAGAGGAAGCAAGAAGAAAAAGAAGACGAAGAGGAGGGTGACACACCTGTTTTGACAGCAAGAGAACAGAGGATGAAGAGCAGAATGGACAAAGCGGAGGTGGTCCCTGTCAGCCCAAGCACCTCGTCAGCTCCTGCAGTCAAAGCCAAAAGCAAAATCCATGCAGCCAAGCAAGAAAAGGTGGTGACAGTTGCATCTACAGGGAAACAAACGCAGGCTTCTACAGGAAGCCCAAGAACAACGCCTACAGGAAAGCAGACGAAGGCTTCTACAGGAGGCTCAAAAACAGAGAAGGGATCTTCTACAAAAGACCCACAGAGCGTAAAGAAAGGGTCTTCTACAGGAGGGCCGAAAGTGGACAAAGTAGGGTCTTCTACAGGAAGCCCGAAAATCACTAAGGAACAGACTTCTACAGGAAGTCTGGAAACAAAGACAAAGGCTTCTACAGGAAGCCCAAAAATTCAAAAAAAGGCTTCTATAGGAAGCCCAAAACTGCTAAAAGAAAAGGCTCCTACGGGAAGCCCAAGAGCTAAGGAAGATGCTCCTGCAGGGAGCCCAAAACCGGTCAAGGAAGGGTCTTCTGCAGGAAGCCCGAAACCAAAGGAGGAGGGACCCTCTACAAGGAGCTCTGAGAGAGCAAAGCACAAGAAAGAGAAGTCTAACATCCTCGAAAAGGAGGCGGCAGCGGCACTGGCTGCCCTCAACACACCGGCAAAACCCAAAGAAAAAAAGAGAGAGGGAGATCCCTCTACCTTCCGAAGCAAGGAGGAGTCAGAGAATGAAAACAGACAAGTCGCAGCCTCCACCCAGCAACCAACCCACTTCAGGAGACATCCCTACTTCACCCAGTACAAGAACTCCCTCTAAAACACAGGCCACCCCTGAGAAGGGAAGCCCAAAAGTCACTTCCTGGACGCGGAAAATAGGCCAGTCGCCTTCTGAAGCCCGGCTCAAGGAAATGAAAAAGGGGGAAGAAGCACCACCCTCGTCTCCACCTGAGGCAGAGAAAACAGAGGCCCCAAAAATAGAGAAGAAGGAGCAGGTTCTGGGCCCCAGCTCTCGGCCAAGGACAAGGAGCCGGGGCAAAATTGCTCAAGGATGAGCAAATGGTTCAGCTGGGGGGTGATGATGAGCCCCAATTTTGGTACAATTTGGGCTCATTTTGGCCTATTCTACTTGCTCAAACCATTCATTTTTTATTGCTTATGCATGCATTTCTTAGTTTATTCATGTTGTTTGTAGGAAGAAGGGTAGGCACTCTATCTACGTGACTAATGCATTGTGATTCCAGGTTTTGGCATTAAAAGGGAGCAAGAGACAACGAAAAAGGAGATAAGGAGACAATGAGGTGGCACTGCTGGTTTTTAGGAGAGGATGTCCATGGTCTTGGGACATTCCTCGTGATTCCCACCAAGAACTCCGAGCTCCAATCCATCTCCCCTCCGAGCTTAAGAAGCAGCCAGCTGTCCTACAGGAACAGCAGTTATAACTGTTCTACAGGAACAATAGTTATGACTGTCCTACAGGATCAGCAGTTAAACTCGAAGTTGGACAGCCGAGCTCCTAAAATCAAGGATACTTGTTGGATCATCATTTTTGTATAAGTATAGAGGCCTTAGCCTTAGATAGGTTGTTGAAACTCTCGTATTGCTATTGTAATTTTGGAGCACAGTTCAGTTTTCGTTCCTTTTTGTAAGCCAATTTGGCATGACATCAGATTATGAATAAAGAAGGCAGTTTGTGATCTAGTTCTGAGTTTCTTAAGGAGACTATAGCTCTCAGGTTAGGGCCCAACCTGAGAGCCATAGGTCCCCTCTGTTGTAGTGTTGTTTCCATTTCATTTCAGCACTTTGAGCTTTTCATTTGCACATGCAATTCGAATTACAGGTTGTTAAGTTGGTCTTTTTTTCATAAGTTAGATAGGAGTTGCTTATGGTGAATTTGTTTCTACTTGCGTAGTGTAGCAAAGGATAGGTATAATCGATTGGAGCTCCAACAAAAAGGTTGTTAAGGCTCACTGCCGTCTCATCTGGGATTGGAGTGCAGTCCATGACTAGCCACCAAAAATACGCATTTCTTGATTCCATGATTGCTGCAAACACAGTCACGTTATGTTAGATGCTTCCACATGATTCACACCTGCACCACACTCCCTTACCACAGCTTCATGCACGTTCTCCTTCGCGTTTAGATTGCTGCTCTTTGAATTTACAAGCACAGGTAGTTTAGGTTAACGCATTTTTGGTTTAGTGATAGACACAAGCATTTGTTCCATTTACACTGCTTTCTCTCGTTCCATTACTTCATTCTCCATCTTGATCCCGCATGCACACACATCTTCGACCCCTGCTCCGCTCTGTTATCTCCCAAAGTCTTTCACTCCTCACGTACTTCCATTCTCTAGCCCTTTCATTGACCTAGCCCTCTATCTTCCAACCTACTCCCTACATTCACTCCCTATCCTATTCTTCCACTTCTGAAGCCATCACCAGCCTTGTTCCTACCTTACACATCTCCTCCTACCATTCCATTACTCCTTCATCACTCCAAACACTCACGGTAAGTCATCCTGTAGCCATTTGTAGACATCCTGTAGAAAACAGAGTATCCTGTAGGAACCTTTGCAGCCATCCTGTAGGAGGCCACTCTCTCGGTTGCTGAGCATCTGAATGCGAGGAACCTCTGTGGATGGATGCTAAGGATCCCTAGGGACCTCTCCTAGCCTTCCCAACCTGTCCCACGCTTTCCTTCCTTCTCCATCCCATCTGCACAACCAAACCCTAGTTAGCACAAGATCACAATCATTCCACACACTTAAAGGAAAAATACAAAAACATATCTTTCATGATGCAAGTAGTTTAGATCCATGCATTTGCACTTATTAGAGGTAACAGCAGCATTGGTAGAAGTTTCATTCACATTTCTTGCATTGTAGAGGTTAGACTAGTTAAATTAGGGTTTCCTAGGTTTACATGCTTTGATTTGCTTTCAGTCCATTTTGTCAAGTAGAGTAGTTTTCCTTTGAGAATAGCTTTCGTCCATCAATTAGCAAGCTTCTTCTGAGAGCCTATAGAAGTTGGCTTGAGCCCTAGCGGACTTGTGCCAGCTAACCAAGTGACAGCTGCGACAAGAGCTAGTACTTGTGCATATAGCACCGTCGCTTCCAAGTTTGTACGAACTACCGGGTTGATAAAATGAGAGACAGGAAGCCCCAGGAGTTGTAGCATTATTGCTACAATACTGGAGCTCACCAGTCATGTCATTCTGTTTAAGATAAAAGAAGATCCAAATACTGTCTAGACTCACAAATGTGGCCTAAATAACTTATTTCCACTCACACTTCAAGCTTTTCTAAAATACTTCATGAATAGCTGATGAATTTATTTGTAGCCCACATATTGGAGTCACATTGTCCAAAAGATACAAACCACCATACAATATAATGAATTACCTGAACAAGTTATTACAAACTTCTACAGAAAAATACAATGAAGAATCCATTCAATCCTCAGAAGGGTGTATTACGGACTCCACATAGCCACTACCATATCTTCAAGTAGTATTGGTTGTCAGTGGTAATATGATGACTACCACAATGCAACTACAAAAGCTCTTTCCAGTTTTGAGCGGACAGAATAAATATTGAGATGAAGAACACAAGCTATTTAAGGACTCCAAATCTTAACACAACATGACTAACATGGTCCTATAGAGTGGAAATAACTATATTAAACACCTATGTGATTAAGACCTTGATTCCTGCTCTTTGGGTACTCAGAAGCCTAATATTTGAATGAACTGATGCATTACAATTATACTACATGGTTCCATAGCGACAGTCTCCTTCAGCTCCTCATTCTCTGATAAATTTTGGGGTATCATGCTCAAGAGGCAACCTTACTATTTCTTTTTGTTATTGCATTCAAGCATAAATCACTGACCATGAAATTCAGTAATTGAAATATGAATAGATCAGAATTCCATTCACTAGAAAAAAGCACTAGTCCTTGACCACTGAATGGACTTCTAAGTATTTAGAATTATTCATTGTTGTGAAAGCTATTAGTGTAAAAATATTGCATTCCAATTTGTGGCAATCTATTACTTTGGAATGAGTACTCGTCAGCAAATTGACTACTACACTTAACATATATAAGCTTGTAACTTACATGTCTTACATTTTTCACAGTCTGCTTGAAAACACACCTGATTTCTTACATCTTATTAGATTTTCAAATGCAAAATGTGAGTTCATCTGAAGCAAATCTGACAAGCATGCCACTCTTGTCAGGTTCATGACCAAAGAGCTCTCTATACTTTGTTCATACTGAATTCTTCTTTGAATCCACAAGACTTTGAGTGTTTCATCTGCATCTTGGGCATCCAATTATTCCATTTCATTCAAGTTGGCCAAAACAATGCTACTAGAACTTTATCTGCTTTCTAAGCTTGCTTGAATTCTGGGTGTGTGTTTTCTGAATCTTCCTAGGTTCATGTCTACCTGTCAAAGGCAGCTTCCATCACCTATTGAAGTTAGGGGAAGTTGATCTTCCTATGCTTGAAAAAATTAGTTGCATAATGCAAAAGAGAAAAGGCATTTGTAATGCAATTCTAGGTGCTGTAGTGATGGTTTCTACCAGGGCATCATCCTCTAGCACAATTCAAACGGTTTAATTTATAACAAAGCTCATGTGGATTACATTTTGTGAATGCTCATAGAATAGTTGTCTAAAGGATAGCATGCCCTGTGTTGCCTGCTTCCGTACCCTATATAGTTGCCAACCATGTAACTGTCATGGATATCGGGGGAAAAGGAGTATCAACTGTAATATTTGCAGAAAAAAAGGCTTCTGGAAAATTCACTTCCGCATATTCTCCAAAACTAGTGATTGTAGATGTCACTGAAGCACAAGTGCTCTGTCCAGCAACCCATCAATTTCTTGCAAATGTATATGTATGTAATCAATTCTAGACTCTTCATAAGTCCAAAATCATGATCCATAAGCATAGATTATATATGAATCAGATCAAACAGCACGGAAAGAAAAAAAAAGAGCAAAAATCAAAGAATCGACAAAAAAGTGTAAAGAGAGAAGACAAATAGATAAAACAGAACATGAATCCCATTGTCCTTCTCTAAGAATTGGAGGGGCTGGAGATGGAGTTATTAGACACTACCTATCTCAATACACAAGCCAAGAGACTTGCAAAAGAATATAATCTCAAAACCTTTTATGGATACTAAGATTAAGGGGAGGAAATCCAATGACCATGAACATAATTGGCACAAAAGAATGCCAGCTATTTGTGATGCAAAATTTCCTCTAAGATGAGACTCCTTGCGGCTTGCCTAGTTCATTTTGTATATGGGCGCTCCCAAATTCGGATTGAGGTGTGAATGGCAGCAAGACAGCAATGAAACTCTTGCCAGACATCATTAAATGTGGAGGGTGGCGGAGCTGAGAGGAATTGTCGGTGGCCGGAGCCAGAGATTTTTCCGGACAGTGATGGAAACCAGGCCATTCTTCCACCTGCGTAGACTACTCCTTCATCAAACCATTTGAAAGATTATATTGCTTGCGAAGTGTTGCAGGACAATGTTAATATCATGAATGTTGAATTTTGTTGTTATCCAGTGTGGCCTTGGCATCACTCCATACCGTTTCAGCCAAAACCAAACAAAAAAATCATTTAACAATGCTCCTCATAAAAATACAATTTAAGCTGATTTAAACCGAATGAGCGGACACAATTATATATTAGTTTAACTAAATTTTGTTATGAAATTGTTAATTGATTTTATTATTCAATTGTTTCGATTTAAACATGGTCACAAATTCCTTGTGCAAATGAAATTAAACTAACAAAACAAATGAGTCGTACCACGCATTATCACGTACAAAGTGCTTTGAAAATATAAACCACGTGTTTAGTGAAAATAGAAGTAGGAACCACACGTCTTAGTGAGCCAGGCGTGAACGTTGAATTGTCTAATTCTTAGCACTTAGTCATTAATTGCTTGAACGTTAGATAGCCACTTGTTCTGTTCATCAACACTCTTGTCAATTCACCTATCAATTCCTGAAGCCGTAGTCAAACCAGCTTTCAAATTTGCCGGGAATTTTTTTCAAATTTACCCGGAATTTGGTAAGATTTTGATAAAATTATGCAGGATTTTTTTGGTCAATTCAGATATATTCCAGATTTTGGGTTCTGGTGTCACGGTTTTGTAAATTCAGATATATTCAATTTCAAGATTTTGGGCTCTGGTGTCAAGGTTTGATGGTGTTAAGAGTTTTTTTTTATGGTGTTGATTTTATTTCATGGTTTTGGTGTTAGGGTTTTGTAAATTCAGATATATTCAACTTCAAGATTTTGGGTTTTGATTTTATTTTCACGGTTCTGGTGTTAGGGTTTTGTAAATTCAAATATATTCAAGATTTTGGGTTCTGGTTTTGGTGATAGGGTTTTGTAAATTTAGATATATTCAACTTCAAGATTTTGGGTTCTGGTGTCAAATTTTGATGGGGTCAAGAGTTTTTTTTGATAGTGTTAATTTTATTTCCACTATAAAAACAGGAACATTCTGTTAGAGTTTTGTAAATTCAGATATATTCAACTTCAAGATTTGATTTTGGGTTCTTGTGTCAAAGTTCGATGGGGTCAAGAGTTTTTTTGATAATGTTAATTTTAGTTTCATTATAAAAACAGGATTTGATGGGGTCAAGAGTTTTTTGATAATGTTAATTTTATTTCCATTATAAAAACATTTAAACATTCCGTTGATAATGTTAATTTTATTTCCATTATAAAAACATTCAAACATTCCGAATTTTTTTGATAATGTTAATTTTATTTTCATTATAAAAACATTCAAACATTCCGAATTTTTTAATAGTGTTAATTTTATTTCCACCATAAAAACACGATTCAAACATTCCTACTCCATTTTTAATGTTTAGTGTTCTACCAAGTAAGACATTTGTTGTGCAGCACGGTTCAGTGTTCTACCAAGTAAGACATTTGATGTGCAACACGGTTCAGTGTTCTACCAAGTAAGACATTTGATGTGCAGCAAGTTCACAGAGGTATGTTCCGTTAAATGTTTGATGCCCAGCTAGTTCATGGAGGTTTGATCTGCAACGAGTTCATAGAGATATGTTCCATCAAATGTTTGATTTCCAACAAGTCCATGGAGATATGAGTCCCATGGTGGTTCAAAGTCCTGGTGCAAACCGAAATACAAATTCAATCACAAAGCTAAGCTAGTCCCATGGTGGTTCAAAGTCCTGGTGCAAATCGAAATACAAATTCAATCACAAAGCTAAGCTAGTTTAAGATCAAGTTAGGATTGATTTGCAATAGTACGAAAGATGCAAGCAAAGTCCCTGGATCAATGACAGTACCTACTTGCAATTGCTTGGAGTCTCTGAATGCTTCTAGCGCAATCATTTTTAGAAGCATGGAAACTCTGCTACAAGAAGGTTAAAGACGCCCAAGTATGGATTAGTGCCACTCTCACCTATCAATATGGCTATTACTCCAATTTCCATTGTCTCATGGATTAGTGCCACTCTCACCTATCAATATAGCTACTACATTTTCCTTAGTCTCAACTATAGGTAGTTGGTGAGAAGCACGAATGAGAGAATAAATGGTGTTTGGGACGTTGAATGCATTGGATACTCTGTGAAGAGGTTTGTAATCTACATCAAAGCCACTGCCCAAATTGCGGGAACTACCGGTCTACAAATTTATGAATTAAATCAAGAACAATCTGAATTACGTGCCCTCTTCTGGGAAAAAGTAGTAGGTATTGACCCAGAATAGGGCACGTAAACAGAGTAGCAAAAACCTCCTACCTTTTCCCAAAATAGGGCACGTAAAGGTAGAGACAACAACCTTCGTCATCGAAAGCATAACATGCTCCCACTTTCTTGCTTTGAAAAATGAGAAAATAGGGGCACATGGCAATGTGTTATTTCTCGGGAAAATGTGCCTGATTGATGTGACAAACATGGCATAATTGCATTTCATGGGTTTTCCACATTGAGACTTGCATTTCATGGGTTTTACACATTGAAACTTGTTAAGTAGAAGGAAACGTGTGGGACTTGTTGGATCGATAATGCCTTTCATGCGCCTATATTTTGAAAAACACATTTAAGATTCATCTTTTAATGGCTCAACGTTGTGCCAACTCCGTGTGTGTAGAATAAATAGTTAGCGACGATAGATTGATGTTTGTAGGAACCTGTTTGTTCTTGCAAATTGTTTCAGAACCTCCCCACCTGTTCAAAGCACGACGCTTGTCGACTAGTCAATTGTGTGAGAATGCCACTTTGAGTGGAGGATACGCATTGGTTATTCATCCTTTGTATGGATGTTGTGTACAACCTCTTTGCTATAACCTTGTAAGTTATATATGTTCATGAGAGAACATGGAGGATGCCTTGGTATAATTAGCAACACAAGGTAAGGGGTTCGTTTGTCGTTGCATTGTTCAAGGGGATATTAGGTTATGTTGTTTATTTCTCGATATAGGTTTTTTTACGTGAAATAAACACTTCAGGTAATAATGGGGAATAAAAAAAAGTTAAAAACGATTTTGATGGACCATGTGGGCCCTCACATGAGGGCCATGTGCCTCACCACTTTGTCTCCATAACATAGTATGCCAGTCCTAAATTACATTACTTAACATTGCATCATGTTAATATGCCTATATTGGGTACCGATGTTTGTCAAGGAACGTGACCATGAGCCTATCTTCGAATGCAATTTCTGGTATCTTGAATTCAAAGGGTTGGTTCTCCTACACATTAGTTCAGATGACAACATGTTATACTTGGTTGGAAAAATTTACTTCTCTTATGGATTGGATTACGAACAATGTCAAAACCATACAAAATGTATCTAACCAATGGAACCTTCTTTCATTTTCAATTAATAAGGGCTTTAACTTTTTCTTTGTGTCGAGCTCTCACCATAAGGTTTTTTGGCCTTCATATCCAGTCTAAGGTTATAGATGAAGGAAACCCGGGAGCCACAAAATAGATTGGATGTACATTTAGTGTTCTAAGTGGTGACAATAGTTTAAGTGATTCACATTTTCATTAGCGTTGAAGATTAGTACTTAAACTTGTGCAAGAAGGATGTAAATACTATTTTGTGCCTTCCCAACCATCTATCTATCGGATGGTCAGGGGAAGAGAGGGCAGGTGGGTCCTTCCCATCTTTGGTAACTTTTATATATATATAATGCTTACTTGTATAATTATAGTTAGACAATGAGCTTTCGTGCCTATCTGAGAAGTGATTTACTCAGTCCCATAAATAGAAGTTGAGGCTCATAATCAATAGCTTCAATGTCGATGCGTGAGGCATTGTTTAAGAATAACCTCCAACTTGAACTAGATTCAGATATGCATTATTTGGAACATAAGTAGGCAAAATTGTCATGAATGAGATCTTGTTTGTATTATATTTGTAACACCCTCCTCCCACATCTACCCAAGTAACCAATCAACCGGGGTAAACATGTGACGAGAGGCCACTATGATATGATTCGACATCCTAAGTCACATTAAGGAAGTGGAACTGACGGAAACACACCATACATACATTCAGCATCAACTACAGGACCCTGAGGAACCAATCAAATACTTTGGACAACTTTCCCTTAGGTCCCACTGAACTTTTGGACAACTTAAGCCTAAGTCGCTCTCATGTTATAGGCATGAAAACGACTAGAAAGCCAAAGTCGCTATCATAGGCTTGCCTGCCAGTGACCAAAGACTAAATTTGTCAGTGCTATGCCAACGACTGCAAGATTTGAGCCACTTTTTTAGGCCCAGAGCCCAGGTCACTACCCATAATTGAACCATCTCTTCAAATCAGTAAAATAACATGGAAATGATAGTACTAAAGCAAATACTTGTTCAAGACCTTGACTGGAACCCTACTAGCCATGACATACATTTCGTCAAACATATCACGAATATGTAATCTACAGGTGTAAATAACAATTCTAAGCATAGGGGTCTCATACTTAGCTAAGAATCACTAAGAACCATTGATGCCTCATTGCTCAACACATCAACTGACATTTCATCCATTAGGTCATATATACATTGATCATTCGATTACAAGTAAAAACATGATGAAAACCATACATAGTTGTTGTCATAAAACACATACATAACCATCATAATAGCAACAGAGATATGCATGAAATTACAACCATATAGACCACATATAATCCATCAAAATGCTCATAGAAATACAAGGAGAAATAACCTTTCATTAATGATGCAAAATCCAAACTCAGGATGGGACTTCCATGTTCCACCCAACTGTAGAATGGCTGAGCCAAATCTCTCTTCAGCCATTCACTCTCGTGCCATATTCCAAGCTTGAATGTGGGATCTCATAGAACACATCAATCAGAAACCATTCAGGACTTCCAAAGGCCATCCACCTCAACCCATCAAACAGTGATTCCACCTCACGATCATACATCACCAAAACCATCATCAGATCGGTCTCTATCCCAGCCATCCACGGCTCCAGAGCATTTGTCCAACCAAGGCTTCAGGACTAGTAACTCAACCCACATATTTTACCGGGCTCTAAATCTTTTGTCCAACCAAGGCTACAGGACTAGTAACTCAACCCACCAAGGGCTCCAGAGAATTTGTCCAACCAAGGCTACAGGACGAGTAACTCAACACAAGTTGTTCCAGGACTCTACAGTGTTTGTCCAACCAAGGATACGGGACTAATAACTCAACCCAAGCTAAGGAAACATGAGAACCAACCAAATCACAACAATGAAAAATGAACCCACAATCACCATCACTATCCAGGAAATGGCAAGGCTAAGCAATACAGTGTCAATCTCGGTCATCCTCCAGGTCAATGACAGATCATAACCAACAAACCACATGCATATGCCATGCATGCCAAAACTAGTGAAGGAAACATATATGCAACTCTGTACCTGCAAGCAAATCAGATGTAGTTGTTGATCCTGATGCCCTCCTACGCTTTCCTACTTTTCCTTTGCCTTCTTGCTCCAAGAATCCAAGTATGCCATGCCCTCCAAGAGTGCTCCAAGAAAACTCTAAGTCTCCAAGAGTATGAGAGAGAGAGAATAATGAGAGAGAGCTCCAACACTGAACTGACAAAAGGTTACCAATTGATCCTCAGAAGCCTTTTTATGAATGAGGCCTCTATTTTCTTCATTTTCATTATTTTCTTTCATTTTCCTCCTCACATGCAACCTGTTGCCTTTCACCTCCTTTTTCTCCTAATTTCCTTTATTTTTATGAATAAATGTGCCAAAAATGCCATTTTGCCTTTCCAAAGCCTTAGTCATTGCCTTTGCCAATTTTCTTAGCCATAACCAATCATAAGTGATCCCCATCACTAGGATTTTTCCCAAAATTCAACTTGGTATAAGTGTCCCATCATCTGTAGTTATTATTTTTCCTTTATAACTTTTATTACATGGAATTTTCACCAGGGCTAAACAAAACCCTCCTCCTTGGGGGAACATTTTCATAAAGAATAAGAATAATAATTATAATAGGAATAATAATTACAATATTAATTACAATAATAATTAAAATTGTTATTATAATATCTTTATAATAACAATTTTAATAATCATAAAGAATAAGAAAAATAATTATAATAGGAATAATAATTACAACACTTGACGATTCAAAATTAATTACAATAATAATATGAATAATAATTACAATATTAATTACCATAATAATTAAATTGTTATTATAATATCTTTGTAATAACAATTTTAATAATCATAAAGAATAAGAATAATAATTATAATAGGAATAATAATTACAGCATTTGTCAATTCAAAATTAATTACAATAATAATAGGAATAATATTTATAATATTAATTACAATAATAAAATAACAATTAAAATTGTTATTATAATATCTTTATAATAACAATTTTAATAATCATAAAAGAATAAGAATAATAATTATAATAAGAATAATAATCACAACATTTAACAATTCAAAATTTAAATCATTAATTAAATAAATAAATGCAAATAATAATTTCTTCAATTTAAACTATTTCAGAACAAATAACTCATTCATATAACATATCACATAATTTAAATAACATAAAAAAATATATATAATTATAATATCTTTATAATAACAATTTTAATAATCATAAAGAATAAGAATAATAGGAATAATAATTTATAATATTAATTATAATTATAATAATAAGGATGATATTATTAGCAATAATAATATGTATAACAATAATAAAATAACTGATAAATAACTAATAATAAGAATAATGATTTAATTGTATTAAAGAGAAGAAGGAAAAGGAGAAAAAAAATAAATAAATAAATGAAAAGAGAGGATATAAATAATAATTATAATAATAAATTAATTAATTAATATATATATATATATATATAGAAAATAAAAATAAAAAAATAAAATAAATATATTAAAAAAAATTAAAAATTAAAAAAAATATCATGTAATTAATAACTGTCTCTTAAATAAAATTTATTAAATAATTTAATTTAATTTTTATATTAAAAAATAAAAATAAAAAATTATAAATTAATTAATTAATTAATAAGTGTAAATCAATCAGGTCGACATTATAAGCTAGCAGATATCTTTCTATTCATCTATTAATAGCTTCATAATTTTCTCAACTCTCTCTTCTCAAAATACAGATCTCATTGCCCTGATGATGGACTCACCTAGCTAGTCCGAAACGTTGGTTTCATAAATTGCTCACGGGTTTTTCCATTAGCATAAAAAAAATTTCATCGGTGTTCAACAACACCTATAACCACAAAACTGTTTTAAGTAAAATATATATTGCCAATGGAGCTTTATAACTTAGCTCGATGCAATATTTACAACGTTCAACTTGTTGAGAAGCAAACCAACATGAAACATAACAACATAACATCACCATGATATGACACTCATACCACTTACTGGAGATTTATAACATAGCTCATGGCAGTATTTACATCCATATACATTTGTACATAAACCATCATCATCAAAACATATACCACAAACTAGACCAAAACACCAAGTCAAAAAATGTTTTGCCTCAATCGACAAACAAGGAAGGATACATAGCCCGCATCTGATCCGCCATCTCCCATGTAGCTTCATCGGGCACAAAGTAATTCCATTGCATTTTAACTTGCTCGATTGCTCGGTTCCGAAGCATGAGCACCTTTTTCTACAATATACACTGAGGCTCCGGCTGGAATTCTCCATTTGCTTCCACCTGCAATACAGATCAGTCAATCACATTATCAACATCCTTAACATACTTCGTAATCAATGATACATGGAAAACATCATGGACTTTCATTGTTGAAGGCAGTGCAAGTTGATAGGCTACTGGCCCAATCCTCTCAATAATACTTAAGGGTCCACAAAACCGTGGTGTCAGCTTGGCACATGATCCAATTCGTAAGGAGCTCTTCTTCAGTTTGATGCGCAAGTACACATGTTCCCCAACCTAGAACTCCTTGAACAACCTATTTCGATCTGCATAGTTTTTCTTCTTATCATGTGTTGCCTTTAGATTATTCTTTATAACCTATATTTCATGTTCCATGTCTGCCAACATATATGGTCCAATCAATACCCTATTAACCTGATCACTCCAACTGATGGGAGTGTTACAACTCTGTCCATATAATGCCTCAAAATGACTCATCCTTAATGACTCCTGATAATTGTTGTTGTATGTGAACTCTACCAATGGAAGGTATTATTCCCACTTTTGTTGCTGATGCATCACATACATCCTCAACATATCCTCCAATATCCTGTTTACCCTCTCTATCTATCCATCTGTCCACAGATGATAAGTCGTACTGAGGGCCAACTCTGTGCCAAACCCTGCAAATAACTCCTTCCAAAACTTGGAAATGAACTTCGCATCCCTGTCTGACACAATCTTCTTTGGAACACCATGAAGTCTAACTACATCTCTAATGAATACCTGTGCCACATCGCTAGCTGAGAATGTTGACTTCACTGGAATGAAATGTGCAACCTTTTTTAACCTGTCCACGATAACCATAATGGAATCATGTTGTCTCACTGTATTCGACAACCCTGTGATGAAGTCCATGGAAATGACTTCCCATTTCCATTCCATAATTGCGACCGGTTGTAGCAGTCCACCTAGATGTTTACACTCTCCTTTCACTTGCTGACAGTCGAAACATCTTGCCCCAAACTCTACTACATCCCTCTTCAAATTTGGCCAATAGTAGAATCTCTTCACTGTTGTCAGTGTCTTCTGGTAACCTGGGTGACCTGAATATGGTTTCGCATGAAAATATCTCAAGATCACCTTCTTGAGCTCACTATTATCCGATATATATATCCTGTCTTGGAACCTGACCAACCAATCTGTTGCAAGACGAAAATCCATACCCTGTGCACCTACACCTGTACTTGTACATGTACCCATGCATGTACATGTACTATCACCTGTATCTGGACCACTACTTGTACATATACATGTACTATCATATGTACTTGTACCACTATTTGTACATGTACCTGCACCCTGCTGCAACCTGTGCACAATCTCCATATACCTGACATCTTGCTGACCTTCTCGCAAGATCCTATCATGTAGATATGTCCCATAGGAGCTCATAACTGCTAAGTGATTTACCTGTACCTCCCTTCTAAGAGTGTTTTCCACTATGTTCTCTTTACCTTTGATATATCGAATCTCGAAATCAAACTCACTAATTGTATCCAACCACTGAGTATGCCTACCATTCAGATTTGGTTGGCCAAATAGATATCACAAACCACTGTGATCACTCATCAGTGTGAACCTCCTGCCTAGAAGATAGTGTCTCCACATCTTCAATGCATGTATAATCACTACCAACTCAAGATCATGCGTGGGATAGTTCTGCTCATGCTCATTCAATTTTCGTGACTCATAACATACCACATGTCCATCCTGCATAAGGACTCCACCAAGTCCTTTCTTGCAAGCATCTATGCATACTACAAATTCTTTGTCTAAATCTACAATCTTTAGCACTGATGCATGAGCTAGCAATTGCTTGAGATGCTCAAAACTAGCCTCACACTCCTCTGTCCATTCGAACTTCTTATCTTTCCTCTGTAATGATGTGATAGGATAAGAAATCTATGAGAAGTTCCCGATGAACCTCATGTAGCAGCCTGCCAAACCCATGAAAGATCTCACCTCATCCACATTCTTAGGAGCTACCCACTTCATGATGGCTCTTATCTTTTTTGGATCTGTTGTAACTCCCTACTTGGAGACAACATGCCCCAAGTAGTGTACCTCAGTATGACAGAAACTACACTTGCTGAGCTTAGCATACAACTGATGCTCTCTCAACAACCTCAACGCTGTTGCTAAATGCTCGACATGCTCTTCCTCATTTTTAGAATATACTAGTATATCATCAATGAACACAATAACAAACGTATCCAAAAATGGATGCAACACACTATTCATCAAGCACATAAATGTAGTTGGAGCATTAGTTAAGCCAAATGGAACAACAACAAACTCATAATGCCCACACTTGGTCCAAAATGTGGTCTTGTAAATGTCCTCTTCTTTGATGCATACCTGACGGTATCTAGATCTCAAATCAATCTTTGAGAACACTGTTGCTCGCTTCAACTGGTCGAACAAGTCATCAATCCTCGGTAACAAATGCCTGTTCTTGATGGTCACTTTGTTCAATTGCCTGTAGTCAATGCATAATATGAGAGTACTATCTTTATTCTTCATAAACAATACCTGTGCGCCCAATGGCGATACACTACAACCCTCTCATATTCTATTAACAAGTTCTTAATTGAAGTTTCAAATAATAAAAGAAATAGCAAAACCAATCCATGGTATGACAAAGATTGTAAAAGTGCAAGGAGAGCAATTAAGGAAGCTGTTGATGAATCTCTTAAAATGGACAAGATAAAAATATACAAAGCCCTAACTAAAAGGAAAAAGAGGCAGTACATTCATCAAAGACATGAGAATCTCTTACACCTCTCTAAGGTAGCTCCTAAGAAATTTTGGAGGCAGATTCTAACTAGGAAGACTAAGGATAATAATACAATTGCTCTTCACGATTGGAATTCCTATCTTAAAAAGCTTTATGAATCTCCAAATTTCATGGATAATTTGGAAACCCTTCTCACAACGAAAGAAGTTTTCTCTTTAGAAGACATTAAGTTTGGGGTTAATCGCCTCGCTAATGGGAAAGCTAAGGACATTGAAGGTTACCAAGCGAAAATCTTAAAAATTGGAGGTCCTGTCCTCATCCCCTACATCCATAAGCTTTTCAATCATGCAGTCAAGCAAGGGTTCCCTAAACCTTGGACTAAGAGCATCATTATCCCTATTTTTAAAATTGGGGATACAAATAACCCCTCTAATTATCAAACAATTATGATCAGCCCTCTCTTAGCCAAGTTATATGGTAGTATTTTGGAAAAGAAGTTAAGCATATGGCTTGAAAGTGAAGGTAAGCGGGCTAAAGGCCAAGCAGGTTTTAGAAGGCATCACTCAACAACAGACCACCTTGTTACGCTTAGGATCATTGCGGAGGAATGTCGTAATGATAAATCCAATTTATTTTGTTGCTTTGTGGACTTTAGAAAGGCTTTCGATACGGTTCCTAGATACAACCTTTGGAATAGATTAGAAGAGCTAAAGGTTCCTCTTGAGTTGAGAGCTGTCGCTATAAGGTTATACGAGAATGTAATTGCCAAGCTAAAGAGCAATGAAGGGTGGTCGAAAGATATTAAGTGTAACATTGGAGTTAAACAAGGTTGCCCCCTCTCCCCTACCCTATTTGGCATTTACATCGATAAGCTCGAAGGCTATTTAGAGGAAGCAGGATGTGATGGCACGATCTTAGCTGGGATAGTCGTCATCCTTCTTCTTTATGCTGACGATATTGTTCTTTTGGCAAGGCCCATCTGATCTTAATAAGCAACTCAGGCTTCTTAAGGATTTCTGCTCTACCATGGGTATGACTGTTAACACTGACAAAACAAAAGTTATGATTATCAAATCCAAGAAGGACACTTACGCTAATTTTATGTATGACAATAATAACTTGGAGGAAGTGTATTCTTACAAGTCCCTAGGAATTGATATTCATCACAAGCTCAACTGGAACCATAGCATTGAGAAAAGGATTAATGGGGGGTGGAAAGCTTACTTTGGTCTTGAAAATAATTGTAAAATAGAAAACCTCGTAATGTGGGATAAAAAGAAGTTCCTCTTTGAAACTTTAGTCACTCCTGTTATCTTATATGGCTGTGAGGTTTGGGGTTGCAACATCTCCAGAGAATCATGGAGAAAGATTGAGCAAATCCAGAAGCGTTTTATAACTTATAACCTGAAAATTAAAAGTAATACACCCTATCCTATTCTCCTTATAGAAGTAGGTCTTTCCCCTATTGAGAGCCTAGCTATGCTTAGGTTTCTGTTGTACAAGCACAAAATCAGTAACATAGACGATCATAGACTTCCTATGCTAGCTTTAAATTCTAGCCAAAACCAGCTAAGGCTCAATCAAGGGTGGCATAAAGACACAAGGGCCTGGTTAAACTATTGGGAGATCAACGAAAATGATGCATTGCAAAACATAAATAACATTAAAGATATTGTTACTTCTAAGTTCAAAGAAAAAATGTGGTGTGAGAAAGATTTAGCGGCTAAAAGAAAATTAAGTTATTATAAGAAGGTCATCAACCCCACCCTAGAAGATCAAAAGTATCTCTCTATTTTAACTAGCTCAAAGAAGAAAATTAATATAGCAAAGATTAGAACGAATTCTCATGAGCTCCATAGTGAAACAGGTCGTTGGGCAGTTCCTAAAACGCCATGGATGGAAATGATCTGCCATATATGTGAGAATAGGAACATCGAGGATGAAAACCACTTCCTCTTAGAGTGCCCCGCGTATAACCACATTAGATCTCAGTTTCACAATCTTTGTTACAATACTGATCTTCCTAGCCTTTTACAATGTCAAAATTATAGTGAGCTCGGGAGGCTTCTCTCCAAGCTTTTTGAGCATAGGAATAAAATCTTAAATCAAAATAGATAATTTGTTTCTTTAGGTCCGATAGACCATTATTTGGTCTCAGCGGACGTTAACCATCATCATCATCATCACTTGGCCTAATGTACCCCTTGTCCAACATTTCCTTCAGTGGTATCTTAAGCTCAACCAACTCAGGTGTGCTTATCCTGTAAGGTGCTTTTGATGCTGGAGTTTCCCCTGGAACTAACTCAATAGAAAAGTCTACCTCCCTGTGAGGTGGTAACTCTGTAATGTCCTCAAGAAATACATCCTTGAACTGTTGTAAAACTAGGTACCTGCTCAACATATCTGCATCCTCAACTTCCTTACCCTTATCACTAGAAATGTGCACTACAAATAACTTACACCCTTTCTTGCGACTACGCTTTGCTTGCATAGTTGTCACCATCCTAACTAATGTAGCTTTCTTCTTACCCTGTAAAACTCTTGGTTCTCCATTGTCATCAACACACTCAATGGCTTTGTCATAACAGTCTACCTTGGTTCTATGAAGATACAACTAGTCCATGCCCAACAACATGTTGTATGAACCCAATGGTAATACATTCAAGTGTGTTGTGGTAGGCATACCATTCAAATCAAATGCACAATCTCTTACCCAATGATGAACTCTCTTCTTCATACTTGTAGCCAACTGCACTAACCAAGACTCTGCATGCAATTCCTTACTCAAACCACACTTATCCACCAAGTCAGGACTAACATAACTATAATTAGATCCGTGGTCAATCAAAATAGAAATAACTTGATCACAAAGCTTATCGTCCATCTCAATGATAGATGCCTGATGATCTGTTTGTTTGTTATCCAATGTTGCATAGATACATGGAATACTTTGACCAACATCTCCAACAGTATGTGCCTCCTGCGCATTTTATATATTAGGCATACCACTCTGGTATTATGGATAATCCCTCCTGCGATGATCTCCTCCACAAGTCCAACATTGCACGGGCTCCTTATTATGCTCCTCAGATCTGTGTCCCTGTCCTCTATCTAATGCATTAAACCTCTTAGGTGGTGCAACATTTTCCTTGTTACCTGAATCTTGTAATCTTACTTGCTTCTTGTCCTATTTCATTTATTCTTTGCATTACCTCTCCAATTTGGCTTAGTCTCAGTCCTGCGCTTTAATTGTTCATAGCATTGCTTCAACTTCCGGATGGCACCTTCTAATGATCTAGGCTCATTGAACTCAAGCCTATCTTTAAATTCCATCAGTAACCCACTGGTGAATCTTTGAATCTTGGCCTTCTCATCCTTGAGGTAAGGCACATACCTCAGCGACACTAAGAACTTGCTAGTGTACTCATAATTTGTCATGGATACCATCTTTAGCTCGTAAAATTCTTTCACCATGTCATCAAAGTATCTTTCTAACAAATACTTCTTCTTGAATAGCCGCTCAAACTCATTCCAAGTCAAATCTTCCTCACGTATACCTTTGACGTTCTTCACATCTTCCCACCAGATGTCTGCTTTACCTTTGAGACTGAATGTAGCCACTTTATCCTTCATGCTCTCTGAATAGTCATGCAACTTGGAGAGCTTCTTCATGCTTAGCAACCATGCCTCTACATCTTGTGATTTCTTTACCTCTCCATCAAAAGTAGGTGGCTTTGTTTTCTTAAACTCATATGGAAAATATCCCTTATCACTCCTCCTGTAAGGATGATAATGATATTGATCTTCATGCCTAATGGAACGAGAACTAGAACGGTACCTGTGACTATCCCTTCTCATATCCGGAGTGTCCAACATTTTGCCATCTCTGACCGTGCCATCACTATCTGACCTGTGACCACCATGCGACCTACCACCATATGCCCCATTAGTTCGGTCTTCCTGCTCATAGTTGATCCAACATGGTCCATGTTGCTGCAAATCTGACAAACTTTGAAGTATGACTGCATTTACCTCTGCTAGCTTTTCCTGTGCCTGTATGATTCTGTCATTATCTGCCTTACAACTCCTTATTTCTTCCTTCAAGCTTCTCAATGTGTCCGCCAAATCAGAAGAGTGCCCCACACCATGCTGCTCATCTGATTCATAGGGAGATTCTACGTAGTCTACCATCTTGCTAGCCATTTGATCTCTTTCCTACAATGCATACTATGTCAGATAAACCAATTCATAACAAACCAACGTACCTTAGTATATTCGGGGAGGATACCTTGTCTGCAAGATCAACAAATTAGTGTGATACATGTATAACATAATCATGACAACATATAGAACTTAATACATAAGCATATGACCATGCAATCGTCATTCTAGCTAGGGTCCAGTCATCAAAGCATGACCTCAACAATAACACACACCATGACCTCATGCATGACAACAACCACTACACCACTATACACTTGACCACATGCAAACATGAACATGCATAAGCAATATGTGACCAACTACCCATATGCCTAAGCACATATGATCAAGCATGAGTGAATGATACTCTAAATCAAACCTGCAAGAATGATACATGCAACCAAGCATACAAGAATGTAACCAACATGCAAGATTATAACCAAACCAATTACAACGATACGTGTAAGAAACATATAACGACATGTAACCAATCATACGCTCACGACGCTGCATTCCACATTAACCACCTCAAGTTTCACATGACGACATCACTACAACCATGATCAACATCGTGAAAATGCAACAAGCACATGGAATGCAAGTGCGAGAGACACACATGCAACTAAAAATGCATGACCAACACATAGCGCATCCAGTCCAAGGGGTGAACCATGCTCTAATACCACTCTATAACATCCTCCTCCCACATCTACCTAAGTTGTTCTAGGGCTCCAGAGCGTTTGTCCAACCAAGACTACGAGACTGATAACTCAACCCAAGCTAAGGAAACATGAGAACCAACCAAAACACAACAATGAATTTTTTTTCACAATCACTATGGCTATCTAGGAAATGGCAAGGTTAGGCAATCCACTGTCAATCCCGACCATCCTCCATGTCAATGACAGATCACAACCAACAAACCACATGCATATGTCATGCATGCTAAAACTAGTGAAGGAAACATACATGCAACTCGGTACATGCAAGAAAATCTGATGTAGTTGTTGATCCCAATGCCCTCCTGCGCTTTCTTGCTTTTCCTTTGCCTTCTTGGTCCAAGAATCCAAGTATGCCAAACCCTCCAAGAGTACTACAAGAAAACTCTAAGTCTCCAATAGTATGAGAGAGAGAGAGAGTAATGAGAGAGAGCTCCAACACTGAAATGACAAAATATTACCAACTGTTCCTCAAAAGCCTTTGTATGAATGAGGCCTCTATTTTCTTCATTTTCCATTATTTTCCTTCATTTTCCTACTCACATGCAACCTGTGACCTTCCACCTCCCTTTTCTCCTAATTTCCATTATTTTTATGAATAAATGTGCCAAAAATGCGATTTTGCCTTTCCAAAGCTTTAGCCATTGCCTTTGCCAATTTCCTTAGCCATAACCAATCACAAGTGATCCCCATCACTAGAATTTTGCCCAACATTCAACTTGGAATAAATGTCCCATCGTGGTTATTATTTTGCCTTTATAACTTTTATTACATGGAATTTTCACCGGGGTTGTTACAATTTTTTTTCTAGAATTTCCCTTTATCTTTGGTCGATGAACGAGATAATCCAACCTACTAACGGGAAATCTAGTATCTTATCCTTTAAATAATTTTCCATCCATCCAATGGGATGGGAAATGTAATGAGGATACTTGACCTAAGATAATTGTTACATTTTTATGAGCTCCTAGTCTCATATACCCTTTGATCTTAAATCAATTTCAATTTCAATTAAATTGAATCTAGCTCTTTCAAATTCCATTTTCCAAAGGTGGATGATTTAATTACATATATTCTTTGTTTGTAGTAATTTTTCATTTCCCCTCAGAAGCAATGAAGATCAAACTATTTGGACAAAGTACCCTTTGCATTTGCTCTCCTTTTAAGCTTGGTTGTACCTCAACAATCTTTTCTTCACTCAAATATCGACAATTTTGTAATTTTTTTGGCATGATTCATTTGTTCAGGTAAATTTTCAATCGCCCAACAATATATTTTTTAAAGTTTTGCAGCAATTTGTTTTACAATCAACTCCTCATAGTTCCAATAGATGTATTGGATTTCTAGTTCTTGCAGGTTTTCTGGGGCTTCAGATTTCAGTTATACGTACATTTGAAAACTTAATGCCCATCAGTTTGGTTTTATTGGCCTTAATTTCTCAAGTGCGTCTTAAGGTATGAATTGAAGCATACCTAGGGTTGAGACTAATTAGAAGTACACCAAAAATTTCCAAATACAATTAAATTCTCAAAATTAATTTTAGAACATAGAAATTAGGAGAATGCTTTGTATAACAAAGACTTATCTTTATAAAAGAACAAAATATGTTACTATTATGCACAAGGGCTCATATGAATATAGATTATATATTTGTCTAATATATAAAGCATAGAGATAAAATTTAAATATGTCCAAACCTAGGTATTACAAATATGAAGTATCTAATAGTTCATAACATATTTTTGTGTCCAAGCCCTCACAATCTTTTCATAGCAAGCTTGGTTGGGCTTGTAAACATAAGCAATTTCAGGCACCAAAGGGCCATTCAGATTGGGGTCAACTAACATGGAACAAATTGATAGAAGGACCTTGGAAACAATAAGTCCAATGCTTCATTGTTCCTTTAATACATAAATCCATATGCTTCCATTTAGATTACTATTTGGGTGATTAATCTGACACAAATATAAATAAGGTCAACCATTTGGTGCAGATATAGTTTTCTAAACCTGTCAGTATTTGGAATATTCATTCGCTACTAGATTTTTCTCTTAGTTCAAACTTCAAAATTGGTTGGCTAAATGGATTGAAGGGTGGAAAATATCAGATCTCTTTTGAGGTGCTACAAGGTCTCCAATCTCTTGAAAATGAAGAGGTTGGCGCTGCAAAATCTTTGAAGCATACACTAATGAGGTCCGCAATTGTTACATACCAAGGAAAGGTTTCCTTGCTTGCTTCTATAACAATGCATTTAGAAAAAAAACTTGGTCATTTCTCTTCAATACTTCCTTCGCCACGGTTAGAGATGAAACTATAACTGCTATTTTTAATCAAATCTATTCTCTCTACTTGTATGCACGCATGTTGCCACACTGCCGCCAGAATGGCCACATTGCTAATGGACAAGGTATTGTTGGTAGATGCACTCAACATGAGGTATATACTACAATCTCACTTGACTGTAGTGACATAGACTGCAATGTCCTTTGATTGTGTGAGGGTTTGTCAAAGCATTAACATAGACTACAACGTTGGGTTCCTTGATTGTGATGTCCTAATGATCGACTATAGCCCTATAATGTCATAATATGCAAAACATTGTCAGAGCTATTATCATCTGATTGTTTAAGTGTCAGAGCCAACCATCCACCCAATCAAAACCATTATCATTTTATTCTTAAGTATAAGAACCATCCATCCACCCAATCAAATAATTTAACTCGTTTTCTTTCTTAAAATCAATTTAAATGTCTAACAAATATGACAAAAAAAACTCTGCACTAGAAATTATTTAATCACATCAATTATCTTTACCCCACATCAATTACGTTTACCCAAAAACTAATGAAAACATTAATCTCGTAAATAAAGTAAAATTTTGTAATTTAAATAAAAACATATAAATACATTATATTTAAAAAACTTTAAATTATTTTGTAAAATTCGATGAATTAATACATGATCAAATGCTTTTTAACCAATGAAGCGAAAGCTATAGTCACCTTGAGGCATGAGAAATATCTTTTAGAGGCGAATGATATAGTCAAAGCAAATACTTTAATGCATGGACTAATAAGATAATAAGTTAATACTTTCATTGAATAGTGTATAAGAGATAAAATGCAATTAAAAAATGTAACGTGCTTATATTGAATAATGTAACCTGCAAAATTAATGATGATTTTATAAATAGGATAATAGGTAACGAAAAATTCGATTGTGACAGAATACTTTGAAAATTTGGATGCTGATGCTCCCGGAGATTCATTTCCCTAAGAAAATGCGAGTGTCAATGATGTGGTCAATTCAAAATAGGCTGTCTAATTATTTTATGTAGTTTTAAAGTGTCAGATTTAATAAAAAGTTAATACTTTCATTGAATAGTGTATCAGAGATAAAATGCAATTAAAAAATGTAACGTGCTTATATTGAATAACGTAACCTGCAAAATTAATGATGATTGTGACAGAATACTTTGAAAATTTGGATAGATGAACCCGGAGATTCATTTCCCGATTCCTGCCGGAAAACGCCTATGATCTTCGGCTGGGAAAATATGGTTTCGATGGTCCTTTATCTTACCATTATGCAGCTTATTACTTAGCTCATCATCTTCAAATCATTCATTCATTGCTCAGCTCAATCATTGAAATTGAAAATGGGGGAGGAGGGTACGTGGTCTGAATTGCCTGAACATCTGCGAGAGGAGGTTGTGGCGCGGGTGCCACTGGAATATTTGTGTAGATTTCGCCTGGTGTGCAAACAGTGGCATGCCCTAATTTCATCCACCAAATTCATAACAACTAAATGGGCCGAGGCGTCTCCCAACAGGAAGCCATGGTTGGTTGTAGGTCCAGATGTCCAATACAGATTGCTAGCATACTGCTTCTTCACAAGGACATGGAAGAAGACCTCCGGGGTCTTCCTCTCCAATCTCCTGCAGCAATGCACTTCAAGGAGTGCTAGAATTTACTGTGGTGGATCGGCATCTGGCCTTTTCTTGGTGAATATCACTGATCCATCAACCGCCTCCGAAGTGTTTACTGTGTGCAATCCTCTGACTAAAACCTCTTTAAAACTTGAACCCATGTCATCAATATGGTGCACTTTCCTCACAGGCATTGTGGGAGGAGAGGGTCCGGACAGTCTTGTGACATACAAGGTGGTGGCGGTGGGGATGGGCAATTTGGGTCAGGGGAATCCACTTATAGTGGAAATCTACGATTCTGCTGATAAGGCATGGAGAGTTGCAGGGCACCTGCCGGGGGATGTGGTGATAAGGGGGAGGGGGGTGGTTTTCTGCCACGGTTCCTTCTACTTTTTGACCTTCAAGTCTGGGGGTTTCAGCATTATGGGTTTCAACATGGGAGAGGGGACTTTCATTTCCGGGCCATTCCTGCCTGAGATGGATAAATTCAAGAACCAGACTAGTCCTCAGTTGCTTACCTGTGGGTCGCGGATCCTTGTCACATGGGGCATACTCAAAGATGGGGGGAATCTTCGGGGGAAGATTTTACAGGAGGTGGCTATTTGGGAATTTGAGAAGGTGAATGTGGACTCGTCCTCCTCCTCTTCCTCATCATTCTCCTGGAAGGAGATTGCAAAGATGCCTTCATCCATGTGTGAGGATTTAAATAGGAATTTTCCTCTTCATCAAATTAATAGCCTTTCAAAGTGCGTAGCAGTGGGGGATTGTGTGTGCTTCATACTCTATAAAGTTACAGAGGTGATGGAGGTGGTGGTTTACAATTTAAGTGAAAAGCAATGGAGTTGGCTTCCCAGCTGTTCCTTAGGTGGCGACAACGCCATGGCTAGACAGGCAGCTTATGCCACTGTCATGGCTTTTGAACCGAGGCCTGACATCAAAGTCGAGTGAAGCCTGGTATATGTACCGTTGCCTTTTACATCTCTACTCAATTTAAACATCAGCACTATCTTGCTTAGATTTAGGCATTCTCTTGGCAAGTTTCTTGTCTTATAATAATCTTAGACTGTAAACAGAGGCCTGTAAGCACAACTTTCAATTAACACAACTGCAGGCCATCATTAAGATCAAATCACAATTTTAATCTGAATATATCAGGAGTAAATTGTCGGCGTTCTTTTTAATATCTCAAATGGGGAACTGAACCCAGAAAATACATAGCTGATCACTGAAATGCAATGATTTTTCTAGATTGCCAAATTGGCGACATAACACACATAGTTCTTGCAAAAGCAGGGTCTTCATTTCATGAGGGGAGATATTTGAATCAAGGGATAATTAATCTCTTCTTCATCAGCTGGATGTTGGAGCTGTACTTTTTAAAGTTTTACCAATGTTTATTAGAGATCAATGTCAGCTAGCCAGCATAGGCAGATGTAAAAATTTGGGTCTACTTAGAACTTAGAAGTAGAATCCATGATGATCAACCCCATTAGTAGGTTTGAAACTCCGATTATCCAAAAATCTAATGTGATGGATCCGGAAGCAAATCAACAAAATTTAGATTGCAAGAGCCTCAAATCCAAATAGATTCCATGAAGCCACTGCTTAACTGCATTCTCATAGCACATAATTGTGATTTATTCCCTATTATTAGTATTTTGTCTTTTTTTTAATCAGGAGAATCAGTAGACCTGCTGCCTGTTACCGAGGAAGCTTGGAGTCAAATGAAAAGGACTTCCTTTTACTCCTGAGCCTAACACAACCACCCACAAACCACACTAGGCAGGTTAACCATGTTTTGAACCTGGGTGGCTCCCGATATTGGTCAGCAAATGCTTTCCGATGTAGGACATCCCCATTTGCCTAGCGCGATAGGCTTCCCTATCATGAATTATTCACCACTTCTGGTAATGCCATAACAACATTGCTTGGTAATAAACCTCATAGTGACATGAACTCTGGACTGTAGAAATCTGAGAGCCATGGAAAATCGAAGTCCTAAGCCTGTGTTAGATCTGTCACCAATCTCCGTGAAAGATAGGACATAATTATCATGTTCAAACAACCTTAAAGCTATGTTGTTATAGCCTGATAGAAGATTTGATGTAATATCTTGAAATAATCTGCTCAAGTAATAATAAATAACGGTTCAGATCTCAATCATACGAAATCAGGCAATGGCATGCATTCCATGACAAAGGGAGTGGAAATTTTAAATCAATAATGCAGAGTAAATCTAAGCGATATGCACGAGAAGCTAAATCACTTTTGCACTGCAGTAAATGATATTACAAACACCATATCTGTTGAATCATTGCACACATTGGTTGGCTTAAGCTTGTTACTTATGGCAGCAATAGAATACATCAAACCTATAGGGATTGCAAAATGATGGATCATATGATTATAGGATGCTCCTTATAGTCTAATAAAATCCCTTAGGATCTTTTGCTAATAATTAAATTATCTTTTTCATTATTTAACTACATTCAGTAAGTTTCATTTTCTCATGCCACTTTCAATTATTACTCCATTCAAGACCCTTGCAAATCGAACTCTTTGCTACAGCTATTTTCCCTTTTGATTGATTTATTTTCTCTCTTGTTCTCTATGGATTCTTTTTGACAATTTCCTTTTTGCCTTTCTTAGCAGCTTTGTTCATTATTTCAATAAATTCATTCTTTAGGATGAGGAAGTTGATCGGACTGGACTATTGATCGTGTTCAGTTGAAGGGGTTCTGTCTGCTGCTTTGAGAAATTTGAATGGAGTGGTATGGAAACGAGATAGACCTAAAATGGCTGTTTCCACAGACTCTATTTGATTTCAATCACTCGGGGTTGGTTGCTCCTTGCTGCAGAAGGGGCAATCAGGGCAGACCTATGAATGGGGTAGGAGAAATACCAGGTTGGTTTCTAATTCTTTTTTAAGTTGGACTGGGGATATCTTACACACTCCCTTGTTCTCTAACTGCTGTAATTTCGATTCCCTTCACCTCTTTTGATGGTTTCTTGACATTATTAATTTGCTTCATAAGTTCATTCTTTTTGTTTTTTTGAAAATTTCACTTGATTGCTATCTAGTATCGATCCTATGGTTTTCTCCATCCAGAAAATAGAGTTGTGAAGAAAAGAGTCATACATTGCATAAGATAAGAAAAAGATAAAATAAGATAATTTTAGTAATACATAGAAACTTTATTTTTGCATTCTGATGTTAAAGAATCAAGATGTAGTTATTTTCCATTAACGATATCTTAATTATTATGTTAAAGCTATAGCAACAAAAATGATTGTTTTGACTTTTAGGGTGAACATAGCTAGCATTCCCTTTTCAATTGCAGGGTTCCAGTAGTGACACTTCCTTGGACAGGTATTCTCATGTTGGAGGTGAGGCCATGCATTTTCCATCATGTATGAATTTGAGAGACATCTTCTCTATTTACTGCCCCTTATTTCATCTCATCTATTGTTTCTCTCTATCTCGGGTTCTGATTTAAATCTGCTACTTTAAGTGACATCAGAAAATCACTCCTAGGCTTGTAGCCTAGAATAGTGATCACTGCAAAGTCATTTTTATGGTTGTTGAACACAATGAATAAAATGAATTTTATATCTTTAATGTTTACCTATATTTGCACATGTTCTTCGATCTCCTATACTGTTGTGCTGCAACCACATCCCTAAAATTCCTTCCTTTTAAAAAAAATAATTGTTGCACCACCATGCCTGAATTTTAAATCTAGCAACTGCTTTTGTACCTGCAATTGCACCTAACCACACTGATGTTACACGACTTTAGAATCTAGGCCTTTTCTTTGGCCTGCTTTAATGTCTTGTTGACGTCCTCAAAATAATTTGAGTTTTGAATTCGATGGAAAGGTCTCATTTGCAAGGGATGATTGGAGTTGTACCTGCTAATATGATATATGTCCAGTGCTATTTGTTCTTTTCTGGAGATAGTTGTAGTTGGGGCCATATTCAGAGTTCAGCCTCAATTCTACTTGCTCTCATTTACTTCTGTTGCAAAATCTTTGGTTAGTTGTTTGTGCTACTCTTTTAGTTATTTAACACAATGTTGCCTTCGGTCGTATTTCCTGTCATGAAGTAATTTTGCTTTCAAAATCTATAAAAGAATCTTAATTTTTAGACTTTAGTTATAGCTAAAATGCTAGAATTTACTTTAAGGTAATGAACGCTAGGTAGATTTATACTGTGTTGCTGGGCTGATGCTGACCCTTCAGTATGATGCCTTTCAGAGGTCCACACAGCAGAGAGGACTGTGTAATGATGGTGCAGCAGCCACAAACATATCTGTCCAGCAGCGTACTACCCCCTGTAGATCTGCCTCGGTTTCTGCTAGGGCATATATAGGCACAGCAGTGATCGTAGAGTTATGGTGCAGCAGTGAGAGGAGGCACATGAGCACTGGGTATCTAGGCTGAAGGGTTGCATGCTTGCGTAAGCATGCATGCACCAGCTTTAGCCCCCTTTCTATTTTAGTATGCTATTATATTTAGTACTGCTCTGTTCTTATTTTACATTAAGTTCTGTTCTATTTATGTTTTTTTGTCAGAATTAGAGTTGGTTGTTTTTAGCAACAAGTCCCTTTATAATACAGTTCTGATATATTTGGAAAGTGCTTTCGATTGCACAGTTTCTAGGAATAAAGCCCAGAGCATGAATCTAGAATAAAGGGCAAAGACCCCAAGAAGGATTGCATGCTTTTGGGGCATATTTCCTCCTCTAGTGTGAGTTTTCATACAGGCTTGGCGCTAGGGAAAAGTTAGGTCAATTTGATCGTAATCCATGACCCTCTGTTTTTGTTATACAAAGGGCTTTTTTTTTTTTTCTTGAATTTAATTTAAAATAAGTGGTTAAGTGGTTTTGTGAGTTTCCTGTAGCAGATTTCTTTCCCAGAATTAATGAGAAAGCAGTAGCAAGTTTTACTACCCATTTAGCTTTAGCTGATCAGACTTTTTCATTATAATGTATTTCAGTTTTAGGCTATTTTGAGAGAAGGTTAAAACTTTATATTTCTAGCTGTTAGGGTTTTTATCCAAGTGCAGTAGATTGTTACTATGAACTGAAAATTTTAACACTCATGTGTAAGGACCAGCATATGTTGACTATATCTGCAAACCACATTTGTGTGATTATTTTGTTTGAGATGTTGGAATTTTTTTTATTGAATTATTTTGAAAAGATGTTATTTGTTTGTTATAAGTATGAATATTTATTGTTTTGTCACTATTAAGTTAAAATATCAAAATTATTTTTCCATGGTTTCTAGTTCAAAAAAGAAAATAAATATTTCAAAGATAAGAACAAATCCCGGCCATCAGTGTGTTAGACAAGACCTAAAACACATTCCTATGAAAGAATATGTAAAAACCTGCAAATAGTTTAGAGGATGGAAAGCACATTCTCCTGGAATGTTTAGTCATCCAATTTTCAAAACATTTGTAATAAAATCAAACTCTAGTTTGTTTAGAGGATGGAAAGCACATTCTCCTGGAATGCCTAGTCATCCAATTTTCAAAACATTTGTAATAAAATCAAACTCTATAGTTTGTTAATTCATAAAAATAGGAAGGGAATTCGGAAATTTAATTTTCATGTCATCCATGTTGGTATTCAAAGTCTATATAAAACATTCACAACAGAGAATAATAACATAAGTAAGAATAACACATGAAATTTTATGCGGTAAAACCCTTATAGCTTATCAAAAAATGATCCACAGGGAATGTATTTTTTTGATCAAGAAAAAATTTACAATTACGGTTACAACCCCTTCAACTTTCGGGCTTTAGATATATTGAAGTAGGCACTGTCACATTTGATATGAAAACTATCACGGTTCGGTAAACCAACACTGTTAGAGTAACCACAAAATTTACTTCGGTAAATTTAGACTTTTACATTTCTCTTTTAATTAAAGTTGTCAACACTGTTAAGTTGTCAACACTGTTAGAGTAACCACAAAATTTACTTCGGTAAATTTAGGCTTTTACATTTCTCTTTTAATCAAGGTTGTCAGTTCACTGTCCTCTTTTCTATATTATTTTTAGAAAATAAGCTTCATCTTTGTTTCTTCAGCTTGTTTATGACATATATTAAAGATAATAATAATATTTTTAATAATAATTTTAAAATATGAATTCAGAAAATATTTTTTTTTAATAACATCATCCTACAATGTATCAGAAAATAATAGTTTTTTTAATTATTTCAGGTTGGGACAATGTATTCCAATGCATTGAACATTTGTTTTATTATAACTGTTACAGCAGTGTATAATATGTATTCAGTTTTGCATTGACTATTTATTAGTTGTGTTTGACCAAATTTTTTTTGCAAGTCTTCCATATGTTAACATTAATAATTGAATTGAATTTATTTTTTATAATATTTAAGTTTATTTATTTAAAATGTGATTGGTTCAATTTTTACATCTCTTATTTTGTCATCATTACTTATGTACAAATGTGATTAATAAAAAAACAATAATTATTGTACAACCCACAATACTATACAATAAAAGTATTCGTGTCACGTCATAACATTGCTCATGGCCTAATGGCTCCGATTTTCAATAATTCTTGAGGGGCATGTTTTTGTGCGGATTTGGAGAGTTCAGGAATATTGAGGGTGCGACCGTGATCGGGTGGAAGCCCATCGGGAAAGCTCTTGAATCTGAACTCATCAGTAGACTTGGGATTCAAGCGGCGGTGGTTGAAATTTGTGTTAAAAATCCCAAAGTGTACCCACACTCGCTTAAAGAAGAGCTTAGCAGTGGCCTTTGCTGTGATACCCTTCTTGCAGGCCGCCATAATGGCCATCTTAGAGAATATGTCGATGACCACGAAAATGCAGTCATTATCGTGCTTAGTAGAAGGAAAGCCCAAGGTCAACTAGGAGTAGGCAGAGGAGTATATAGTCCTTGCTTCTTGATGGTTGGTTTAACAATGGCGCACACAGTGCAGAGTTTAATGTACCTCCCAACATCCTGACGAAGCTTCAACCAATTTAAATACTTATGCAATATTGCCACTATTTTCTCTAATATGAAATGTCCAACGACCCAGCTGTAGTGTTCCTCCCAAATCATCTTGGCACATTCACTTGAAGGAACATAGATGTGTCCCACGTGGCATAACAAGGCATCCTAGAGGTGAAAATTTGGAACTTTCTTACATTCCAGGAGTGTCTGGTATGTGCTGTCGAATTTTGGAACACTCTTGTAAAGATGCGGCCACTCCTAAGTCTCTTGCCCATATGAGTCGAGCACAATGATCATCGCCATGGCTATTGATCGGCTGAGGCATTCTACAACATTATTGGTGTTGCCCTTCTTGTACTTATTGTTCAAATGGAATTGCTACAGGTATGTGGACCATTTCTAATGGTGATTGTTCTGCAACTTCCCTTGTGTTTGTATGAACTTCAGGGGTTGGTGGTCTGTGTGGATTACCGTTTTCTTCCCTATAATGTAATGCTTCCATTGACGACATGTCTGCACAATGGAATACATTTATTTGTCGTAAGTAGGATACTTTCGGACTATGTCTGAAAGTGTCTCACTGTGGTAAGCCGCTCGATGCCCCTGCTGAGTAAGAATTGCACCAATAGCATAGTCGGAGGCGTCTGTCTCAATCTCAAATGGTTGTTGCAAGTCTGGTAATGTGAGCACTGGTGCAGAGTAGAGACAATGCTTCAACTCGACAAACGCCTTTTGTTGGGTTTCAAACCAAAACAACTTTGCTTTTGCTTTGCCCTTGGTGACTTGACTTAAAGGCCATGTGATATGAGAGAACCCCAACACGAACCTGCGGTAGTAATTGGCAAGACCCAAAAAGATGTGGAGCTCTGTTAAAGTGGTTAGTGTTGGCCAATCACGAATGACTTGTATCTATGTTGGGTCCACATGGACACCCTCCTCATCAATGATGTATCCCAGATATTGAACTTGAGTCATGCCAAAAGTGCATTTTTCCAATTTGGCACACAACTTGTGTTGTCGAAGGGTTTGAAGGACTTGTCGAATATGGTGGAGGTGTTCTTCCCAACTTTGGCTGAATATTAAGATGCCATCTAAATACACCACCACAAATGTGTTGGTGAAGGGTGTCAAGATGTCATCCATCAATCTCATGAAGATTTCAGGGGCATTTGTCAACCCGAAAGGAATGACTAACTATTCGAAAAGGACCTCGCTGGATTTGAAGGCAAACTTCCACACATCGAAGGGTTCGATATGTTGAAAATAGCAACAATAAATGATAAAAATAGAATCCAGAAATTTCAGTTTAATTTGTCCTTGAATTAAACTGAGAATTAAAACCGAATTCTATTCTCATAGCAACTTGTAATAGTTAACTAGAGTGAGTTGACTTAGTTAACTTAGGAATTTCGAGTTGGAAGTTTCTCTGAAGTCATGTATATGTTCTCCCTATATTATAGGGGTCCATGATGAGTTAAATATGAGTTGTAATTAGTTAATTTAGTTTATTGAGTTAATTCTAGTTAAATTAGTTCCAAATTGTTTGAGGAACTAATAGTGAGTTAACAGTCAGTTGATGCATTAGTGCACTTAACTAGTGCTATTCCTTTTAACTGAATATTTTCTCATCAGAAATTCATGCATGTCGATTCTGAGAAAGACCCAGTTGAGACTAGAGTGCAAGGACATTGTCCTATTTGTTTTAGATTTTTCTAAGTTGCATTGATAGTGCATGCATTCAGGAACTGAGGAATTTCCCTTTAAATACGGGCTAATTCTCTCAGGAATTGCCCAAAGAATTAGAAGCTTGAAGGCTTGGAAATTTGGCTAAGTATTGGCCAAAGGAAGTCATCAAGCAGAGGATAGGAAATACTTGTGCAGGTTAAGCACAAGGTTGAGCAGAGCATATTGTATTCATCCAAATTCTTTGACCGAGGGCACACTAGAATAGAGACTTGGAGAGCTCGTGAAGAGACTAAGCTTTGGCCTTGAGCTTGCTTATGAGTTGGAGATCGAATTTGCTGAGTTCTGGGATTGTTCTAGAGAGAAAAAAAACATTGTAATTTCATCTTGATTTTTCAGATTGATACAAAACAGATAGCGGGGTTTTGAATTGTGGCTTTCCTTAGGTATTTATTGTGTTATGTGTCTTTGATTCTCTTCCTTTATTGATTATTGTTTGCTCAATGTTTATGGGCTTCCGTTGTAAAGAGTAGAATTAGATTCTTGTCTCTTGCTTTAGCAAACTGCATTAGCTTGTGAATCTACAAGATTTTTTACATGGTATCGGAGTTGAGAACAATATACTAGAGGTGATTTCGAAGTTTTGAGTTTTGGGCTGCGAATTTGCAGAGTAGAAATGATTTTTTTGTGCAAAAGTTTTAGAAAAAAATAACAGATTTGGATTCTTTGCGAAAAAATATTCAAAAAAAAAAATCAGCTGAATCGGAGTTCAGATGAGGGAGATATCATTGATTTAAAATCAACTATTTTTCCAAAAAATTTCGTGGTGGCGGGACAGATGAAACAAATTGGTGTGCTAGCCAAGAACCTGTATGCACTTGAAGTACAAGATGCATGCAAAGCCTTGAGGAGCAAGGCAAAGCTTAGAGACTTGGTGGTTGAGAGGGAGAGTAAATTACCTCTCAACATGCAGCCCCAGAAGAAGCAGTCTAAGAAGCCGCTTCAGGAAGTTGTGGGGCAGCCACAACTAGAGAAGCTAAGAGGAGACTGAGTGGAGATGTCCACTCATGCAAAGACCTTCAGTAGGGGGAAATTTCGAGCCAAGTGGGTAGAGGGAGCACATGCAGCCATACCTCCAGGTGTTAAGTGAGGTGATGTGAAGTGCTAGTCGCAAGAGCGCTGAAATTGGGTAGGCTCCATTGAGTGGTTTTATCTCATGGATCGTACCTTACTACGAGAGCCCAAAGTACATAGTAGCAGGAGGAGTTAGTGGGATTGATGTAGTCAGAGATCAAAGTGATAGAGGCTAGAACAGTGAGACGCTGAAGAACGTAAAGAGGGGTGACAACAGTGCAGAAATGCAGAGTCAACAAAAGCACAAAGTTTTCAGTCGACAAAGACAATAGTAAGAGAATTTGATGACAAAAACATCATTCTGATTTAGGTTGGATGTTTTTTTTTTGTTTCTGGAGTTGCTGGTGCAGCAACACTGAGAGAAGTGTTGCATGCAGAAGATTCCAAAGGTTTAGGATCAGGATCGAGTTGGATTCCTTTCTTGTTGAGAGGGAGTGTTGAAAATAGCAACAAGAAATGATAAAAATAGAGTTCAGAAATTCCAATTTAATTTGTCTTTGAATTAAACTGAGAATTAAAATCGAATCTATTCTCATAGCAACTTGTACCAGTTAACTAGAGTGAGTTGACTTAGTTAACTTAGGAATTTCAAGTTGGAAGTATTTCTGAAGTCATGTATATGTTCTCCCTATATTACAGGGGTCCAGGATGAGTTAAGTATGAGTTGTAATTAGTTAACTCAGTTTATTGAGTCAAGTTTAGTTAAATTAGTTCCAAACTGTTTGAGGAACTAATAGTGAGTTAACAATCAATTGATGCGTTAGTGCACTCAATTAGTGCCACTCCAGTTCATTGAGTATTCCCTCATCAGAAACTCATGCATGTCGATTCTGAGAAAGACCCAGTTGAGACTAGAGTGCAGGGACATTGTACTATTTGTTTTAGATTTTTCTGAGTTGCGTTGATAGTGCATACATTCAGGAACTAAGGAATTTCCCTTTAAATACGAGCTAATTCTCTCAGGAATTGTGCAAAAAATTATAAGCTTGGAGGCTTGGAAATTTGGCTAAGTATTGGCCAAAGGAAGTCATCAAGCAGAGGATAGGAAATACTTGTGTAGATTAAGCTCAAGGTTGAGTGGAGCATATTGTATTCATCCAAATTCTTTGATCAAGGGCACATTGGAAATAAAGACTTGGAGAGTTTGTGAAGAGGCTAAGCTTTGGCCTTGAGCTTGCTTATGAGTTGGAGATTGAATTTGCTGAGTGCTGGGATTGTTCTAGAGAGAACAAGCATTGTAATTTCATTTTGATTTCCCGGATTAATACAAAACATATAGTGGGGTTTTGAGTTGTGGCTTTCCTCAGATATTTATTGTGTTATGTGCCTTTGGTTCTTTTCCTCTATTGATTACTGTTTGCTCAATATTTATGGGCTTCCGTTGCAAAGAATAGAAGTCGATTCTTGTCTCTTGCTTTAGCAAATTGCATTAGCTTGTGAATCTACATGATTTTCTACACGATAGGCACCTGGTGGTAACCAGAATTCAAGTCAATATTGGTGAAATATTTTGCCCCCTTGAGCTGGTCTAGAAGGTCATCAATTCATGGGATTGGGTACCTATTCTGGACAGTTATCTTGTTTAGCGTCCGGTAGTCAATACAAAGCCTCCAAGTCCCGTCCTTCTTCTGTACCAATATAATTGGACTTCCACAGGGTGATGATCTTGGCATGATGTGCCCTTTCTGTAATAGCTCATGAATCCACCTCTTGATCTCATCGTTCTCCAGAACAGAGCGTCGATAGATCGGTCCATTGTCAAATCGATGGAGTGCTTGACTTGAAAGTGCATAGGTACCTCTGTAGGTGAAGTGAAAATGTCCCTATACTCCTCCACGACCTTGTCCAATCACTGTTGCTGTGTGGAGGAGCCCTGTCTGGAAGCCGTGTCCACAACCTTCTTTTTTCCTTGAGGGCGAATCATAAGGAAAACAAATTTCTTGGTTAGGCAAATGATCTTATTGCATTGCTTTGCAGTGATCAAAGAGATGGTGGTAGGAGGGGTTACCTCCGGTATCCTTTACAACTTATTACCCAAAGTAATAATCATAGAGTGAGGTCTAGACTCATACAACATGTCGCTTCCACAAGCATGGTTGTCCTAATAATACATCACAAACTTTAAGAGGAGAAACATCACATAATACCTCATCTATGAAGGGCTTGATGTTGTAGGGAAGGCGACACTGCTAGCGGACGCAGAGATCTTGTCCTTAGTGAAGCCACTCAATGGTGTATGACCGTGAATGTGTTGTCATCGGTAGGCCTAGTCGCTTCATGACCTCTGTTGAAATGAGGTTCTTTTGGCTCACGTTGTCGACAATGAACTGCAGTGGAAAACCTTTCACCCACCTCTGTGAGTGGAAGAGGCATTCCCCCTCCTCTGGATCTTCAACTCATTCTTCTAGATTTTAGTGGTGGCCAATGTGGCACTGGGCTCCACGTCAATGATCTGCTTCCCTTTGTCATTCTCCTTGTCAATTTTTGACTCAAAGTCGGAACATGCGTATGATTCAGAAGCCTTCAGCTCAGGCACTAGTGACTGCTTGGCCCGACACTCACTTGTGTTGTGAGTGGAGCTCTTATGGAACTCACACCATTTTCCCGGGTGCTTCTTTGTCTTCGTGGTGTTGTTCTTTGCTTGCGGCTTCGGTGGGTTTTCCTGGGTCACCTTGCCTTGGATTTGACCTTTTCTCTGTGGTTTGGGGGTGCCTTTTCCTTGCTTCGGATTCGTAGATCCAAAGTCTCGCTTCTTCTGTTTAAACTTCTTCTCAATCTTGACAACGTATCAGTATGTCATGCCGAGCGAGGAGATGTCCAGGAACTCCATCTCGTCTTGGATGTACTTGTGTAGACAACCATGGTACTTGAGCCGCCCAAAATCCTTGATATCCAACTTAGTGCTGATGGTATGAAAAATATTTGTGGACTCTGACACATCTTGGTCCCTCCCCAGCCGTAGCGTGGTCCACTTTATGTATTTATCTTCATAGCTCCCAATAGGGTAATATTGTTCCTTAATGGCGTCTCAGAAAGAATTCCAAGTGGGTGCGGCTGAAAATTGTGAGGTTTCCCACTAGTCTTTGATGTGTGGGGTGGATTTGAGAAGTGAAAAAGTAATCTTTTCCCGATTGGAAAAGTCTTACACTGAAAAATGTGCTTCCAACATATTCAACCATTTATCTATGACGGTTGCATCTATTTTCCCCTCAAATATGGGAATATCAAAGTTAACTTATACCTTAAATGGAGTGGCGCCTCCAGAGTCGCTATTGGATGAAGTTGCGTCGCCTGTGTGTAGGTGTCGAACGATCTGGGCAAAGTTATCCATCATTGCGTTCCTCTATTGCTCGAGGGCTTCCTCAAGAAATATTTTGAAAGGATCTCTTGCCCCCTCGTCTTTCTTTTCTTCCACCATGGGAGGTCGTCAAGGTTAGCGAGGTTGGTTTGGAAAAGTTTCAACTAGATCTAGCCTTAACTCCTTATACCCTGACCTCATTAGGGACATGCCAAAAAAAACAAAGATAGAGAAGAGCGCTCTGATATCACTGATCTAAACTTAAACAAGAATGCAACAAATTACATATATAACCACAAATACAAAAATGCAGCAGAAATAACACTTCATTTCATTAATATCAGAACACTGAAATATGCTTACAAACAGAATGGAAATAAACTAGCTCGGGCGATGGTAGCTTATCTTTGAGAAGATATGTGGCAGCTACATGCCTCTGAACTGTGTTACAATGAGGCTCCAATGCCTATTTATTATTGAGAAACAATGGAAAACCCTAAACATCCAGTAACATAACCTTAGGAGATGAAGTGCCAAAACTGTGGGCCCCGTTTGGGTAAATTGGTACATCAATTACCCGAGGTCATAACTTTGGCATACGATCTCTGTTTGGCTATCATAATACCTCATTTCGAAGATCTGAAAGAATAGCCAAAAAAATATTGTTTAGGACCTCAAAACGGCTCAGGGAGTTCAGGACCCGAAAAACTGCCAAAAATAATAAATTGTACTACAATTAAGGAAACTGAAAAACTGAAAGAGACAGTGTTGGGGGGTCCAAGTGGAATAGGGGGGTGGCCACCAATGTCCACCTAGATCAACTGCCTAGGAGGTTAACAATTAACTCTCTAGCAAGCACCATGGTGACTCATATTTGCTTGTCTAGGTGGTTTATTAGCTATACAACAAGCACCACAGTGATTTGGTCATCCATCGAGCCTTCCACTAACTACTTAGGGTTGGACACATAGTCCAGTGGCCTCAAATACAAAATCACAATAAATAACACCCCAAATCACAAAGCACAGGGCTCGATAATTTACTCCACAATTGCATTGGCTTCCTTCGGTCTTGCTCCACATCTCCACGCAATTCAAATCATTTTTGAATGCTTAAATACTAAAACCCAACCAAAGAAGCCCTACTCACTTCTTTGTTGTGTGTATATATATTTTTTTCTTCGATGTCCCTTCGTTTATCTAAGAGAGTGTTGTGTTGGCTTCTCAGTTCTACTCAGGGAATTGGGCATCTTCCTCTTTCTTTCATTATCCATGAGGGGAAATGGGCACCATCTTGTACCTTTCATCACCCCAATATAATCTATTAAATGCCTATAAAGTGGTGGCTTCTATCTAATCACATCTAGTGGCTTCTACCTAATCACATCACTTACCAAAATATGTCAGCCAATGTGATTGGCTTGTAGCTAGTGGCTCAATGATTTAATTCGATTGGGTTATGGATTTTGAAACTAGCAAGTAAGCTTACCTTAGACAATGGATCTATAAGGTAATGCACTCCTTCAGTCAAAAATCAAATTATTAAATTTATTTTAAATGCTTTGTCATCATATCAGCTATATTGGAATTTCAGTGATACATTACAAAAAAGGGGTAAAACGAGGGATGTTATGATTTGGATTGGACCATGGTATTGTGTTTCATCCATCTCGATGATTTTAGAGTAGGAGAAGTGGAGGACTCAACTCAATAGACCATTTTTTCCAACGAGACTTAATTTGGCAAATTGGGTTTGGAAACCTTTTGGGAGCAATTTGAGGTATCAAATGATGCTTTTTAGGGGTAACACTTTGTTGCTTTATTGCAGAAACTTTTGATCATATTCTACACATAGATACCTTTCTAATGGCGCAAGAATTTCCTCTATCGAAGTTTGTATGCAAAAGTTATGCCATTTGAAAGTTGACCTTCCTGTTTTTTCCGCCATAATGTGAGAGGATGCCACGCCAGCCCCCATCACCGAAGGAAAAGGAGCTAACCACGTGATCATGATGAAGAAGAATCTAGAAGAGTCCATATTGTAACTCTAGTTAAGAGTTGAGAGAGTCAAACCTAACTAATAGTAGGCCATCTGGTTGTGTTATAACCATGCCACTAGGAGGAAAATGGATTCCATTCTTTTCGAGTGCATTTTGTTCCATAAATGAGCAAAGTAGCTGAGAGCGATAGGGAGAGAGAACACAAAGAGGATTTGGGCACTTTAGTAGTCCATGGGCCACATGACTTACTTTTTTATACTTGCACCCATTTTCTATTCAGAGAAAGAGAGCAAAGTGATGCCACTTTCCAACTGCGTTTTCTCCTGAAAGGATTTCCCAGGTTATATCTTTTGTCAAATCATGGCTTGTGATTTTTATTTCGTTGTTCTATATTTTCTATATAATTATAATTTTCATGCATACACGATAAACAAGAATTTACAGATCCAAAAATCTAAAGAGAAATAAATCCTTACAATATAGATTTCGGATTTCTAAGTATAATTTATCAGATTTGTTGTGATGAACTATCAAGTGGAATATCCAGGATAGTTGAATTATCATCTTACATGTTTTGACATCATTAAATCTAATTTGGTCCACTAAGATGCCTATGCATCATATGGGGACCATGTCTAATCACTTAGATGCCTTTGCATCATATTGGGTGGGGGGAGAGGAGAGGGGGTTAGGGGACGTAAATTTAGTGTAATAGATTAGATCCATGATTTAGATCCTACCATTACTTTATAGCTAAAACAAAAATTCCTTTTGGTTTGCAAGATTGTCCAATCATTAAAATGCCCCTGTATCAGAGGAGACATGTTCATTCGCTAAGATTTCTAAGCCAATCTTAGTTGAGTAAATCAAATCCATTATTTAATACTTACCTGCTTAGATCCATCTTAACTCTAGATCTATCAAGCACCAAGGGAGATCAAATCTTTCAAGGTGCAAACCTTTTTTTGAGTGCAAAACTTGAGAACATGTTTGCACCTCAAGACATTTGATTCCTCCCAATGCTTGAAGATCCATAGTTAAAATAGATCTAGGCTATATATATATATATATATATATATATATATATATATATAGTGGCTTCTTAGCGCTTTTAAATAGGCTATATTACATAAAAACACTATTGGAAAAACTATGGGTTGTCAACCCCAAAAATTATGAATGCTAATTTTGTTTTAATAATTATTAATTATCGAAATTATATTTGCGATTAGATCTAGTCAAAATGTTTACCTAATTTAGATATTATAACATCTTTTCATTAATGAGCTAAAAAAATCTCTCAACATGGTTATTATATCCCTAAATTTAATTATTATTATTATCCAATTCAATTTTTTTTTTTCCTTTCTTTCTTTCTCATGTTAAATTTAATATATATATATATATATATATATATATATATCATAATCTTCTCTCGTACCATATTATATTATATTAAATTAAATTATATATATATATATATATATATATATATTTCTTACAAATTTCAAAGGATTGAAAAGTGACTACATATGTATTCATGGATGAGATTATTTTGAATAATATAACAAGCAAGTGAAAATATAGCTAAATACTTATCGCTTGTACGCAAATATGCTAAAATTCACCACATGAAAGGATTCCCAGGTGTAAGGACCTCCAGACATTGGTGCGACGGGCGCCGGCGGACGATCGTGCATGAGAGCGCGGGCGGGCACGCGGGCGCGTTCAACCACGAAGTGCGACGGTAATGCGACGTGGGTGCGACATTACATACGACAGAAATGCGACGTTATATGTGCGACACTTAAATGCGACTAAGTGTTGGAGGAAGGCATTTATATGCGATGTTAAAATATGAAAGCCGACATGTTAATAATGCGTATGAGCATGTATTATGGGTGGTTGTGGGGTCGGCCATGGGGCTGCACACCCCCATGTAATTTCAGGTTGATGTTGGTATATATGAATGGAGCTTTAGCTCATTTGTTCACCATCGAATCACACATTCTCTTCTATGCATAAGGAGCAGAGGTAAAATCTGCACAAGAGGGGTAAAGGACTGCGCATACCTCATGCGTAGGTTATCTTGAGTGCAGATTTGGAGTTCTTGTGCCGGTTGGAGTGCAGGCAAGCATGCCAAGGTTCGGGTTGTTTGTGCAGGACTTGGTAGAGAGGTATAAGTGGCTCGGGTGAGCACTTCTCTTTGTGCAAGGGTGCACATGATTGTAAAAGGCTGTTCTATGCCTTGGTTGTAAAATATTCTAAGTATAGACTTGGAGTTTTGCCAAGTATACTTGATGATTGTATTATTGAAAAACTAATATAATATATTGTCGGGCAGACTCACATTATGGGGAGTTGCCCCTCCCCTTTATACTTGTTGCAATTGTTGTTCTCGATTTAATTGCATGATGATAATGAATGAGTATGGGCTTCATTAAGTATGAAGGATAATTGCTTTTACTTAGTTGCGAAACACAAGCTAAGTATGTTAATGTGAAAGTAGGCGTAGTCCACGAATGTTAGTATTGGTGAAAAGAACGCGTTCGGTGGTGCGGCACCTTGCTACAAGCGGTTGGAAGACTACCGCAGGTGTAGGGGCGTGACAGTTGGTATCAGAGCTTCGGTTCGGTGAAGCTGTTGAGCAGGGTTGCTCGTGACAGGTACTTGCATGTGAAGGAAACCGTTTCACACGAAGTGGAACAAGGGTTGGTTCAGGTTGCAGGTGACTCGGTGAACATGGAGAAGGCTGAAAAGGCAGTGATGGTAGATGAACCTACGAAAGGTGAGTCTAGCCATAGTGCAGTTAAAGCTCTCCGGTACGAAGTGTTGGAACATATGAGTCGATGGAGTTCAGAATGGGTTTCGATGAAGGCCGAGAACATGAAGATTCGAGAGAGCTGTTCGGAACTAAAGAGGGAACTTGAAGAACTCAAGAGCCAATGCGGAAGTATGACAGATGTTGAACTCAATGAACTTGATGAGGAGATCCAACGAAGTGGTCTTGGTCTTCAAGAGCTCTTTGATGAAAGAGCTCGGTTGAGGAAGGAAAGTGCCAAGGTGGAAGCCGAAATCAAGCAAATTGAGGAAGAAATAAAGAAGAAGCTTCTTGGTAAGAAGGTTGTTGTGATTGAGCAGGAAGAGCTCGACTACATTGACAAGTTGGGAACTCACTACCGAGAGCATCCAGAAGACATTCGGAAGTTTAGTTCTATGAACATGGTCAGTGGACACTTGGTTGGTGCACTTGAGCAAGATGCGATGAAGGACAAGCTTGAAGGGAGTCAAGCCGGACCAGGATCGTGTTGCTTAGAGGAGCCAAGCAAGGAGGTGAAGTACCTTAGGAGGAATTTCAAGGTGGAGCATAATCCAATTGACACTTCTGAGGCCGAATTCTTGAAGAAGGTTGCTGATGTGAGGCGCAAGACAAAGCCAACAGAAGGAGGTGATTCCTTGAAGCTGAGTTTTGTGCAGGTGACCGTGAAGGGCAAGAGATTTGCAGCTTTGGTGGATACGGGAGCTACTCATAGCTTCGTGAGCAGGAAGGCAGCAAAGTCTTTTGGGAAGAAAGCAAAGATGGAGAGGGAATGGAGTGCTTTCAAACCAGTCAACTCTACCATTAGAGCTGTTGATGGTGTGTTGAAGGATACTCAGGTGAAAGTAGGATCGTGGTTTGGGAAGTTGGACTTGAGAGTTGTGGACATGGATGATCATTCTATGGTGTTGGGGCTGGACTTTATGGAGCTTGCACAAGCCATACCAATGGTGGACCGGGACATTCTCTTGATCACAGACGAAGGGAAGACCATGATGGTACCGAGGAATAGAAGAAGTTGCTTGGGGTATAGACCAAGGATGGATTCTATGACTTTGTATCCCAAAGATCTGAATGTGAAGCACGAGGATGTGGAGCAAAGAGGACTTGGGAGTGTGACTCAAACAACGAAGGAAAGGAAGCTTGTTGACTTCATTGCAAGAGCTGGAAAGAAGAATGAAGGAAGTGAGAAGACAACCTCACGAACATGGAGACACTTGTTGGGAGCATCTTCTACTGATGATCTTCACAATGGAGTTGCAAGTGAGGGAAGCCCGAGTGCTACTTCAGAGGCAGTGGTTGATGAGGATTATGGAGGTAGAGATCCTGCTGGGATAGTGGACTTTTGTAGATATGCTATGGGCATATATGACTTTCAGTTGACAAATAACAAGCTAGGTGAGCTTGGATGTACATGTGAGGAGATTGAGGCTGTGCATAGATACTTGAGGACACAACATCAATCTGACACATGGGTGGATGAAAGTCAGGGAGGAAACTTCCTGGCCTTCCTTTCTCTATAGATAACCTTGGAGGAAGGTTGGTGTGGAGGCCTTGGTAGGGAGGAACCACATCAACTTTTCAAGGGGCCTTGGAGGAGGCTTCTTTATGACAGGTGCAGACTTGGGTGAAGATTGCCAAAGGTTGAGATGGAGTCTACATGGGTTAGACATCATGGGCAGCTAGAGTCATGGACATCAGGTTGGTTATATGGAGCATGTTGCAGATGGGATGGAGTTTCCATGGACCTGAGCATGGGATGATTGATAGATTCTTGATGAGTCCGAGATGTAGCAGAAGTCAGGGGAAGACTTATGATGGCATAAGGATGTGCATTCTTATGGTTTGGGCATATGGTTGGACTGACCACCCGACTAGTTCGAGTCATGAGGGGTACCAATGTGCAGAGATATGTTGGCATTAGTCGAGACATGGTGACATATATGTGTTGGCATCTGACGGGGAGACTACATGGAGGAGGGACACATGATGAAGACAAGAGGTCAACAATCATGGATCGAGATGATATCTGATGGAGAGCATACCGTGGAGGTGCATACCTTGGTATGGTGAGCTTGGTGGCAGTTGTTCATTAAGCCGGGACATAGTGGAGAAGAGTCTCTACATATGTTGCAAGGATGTTTTCCTTGCGAAGAGGATTTCACATCACAGTTGAGTGATGATCTTGGTGGATGGCTACCAGGATGGTATGTTGTCGAGGACGACAACGATTTCAGGTGGAGGAGGATGTAAGGACCTCCGGACATTGGTGCAACGGGCGCCGGCGGACGATCGTGCATGAGAGCGCGGGCGGGCGTGCGGGCGCGTTCAACCACGAAGTGCGACGGTAATGCGACGTGGGTGCGACATTACATACGACAAAAATGCGACGTTGGAATGCGACGTTATATGTGCGACACTTAAATGCGACTAAGTGTTGGAGGAAGGCATTTATATGCGATGTTAAAATATGAAAGCCGACATGTTAATAATGCGTATGAGCATGCATTATGGGTGGTTATGGGGTCGGCCATGGGGCTGCACACCCCCATGTAATCCCAGGTTGATGTTGGTATATATGAATGGAGCTTTAGCTCATTTGTTCACCATCGAATCACACATTCTCTTCTACGCATAAGGAGCAGAGGTAAAATCTGCGCAAGAGGGGTAAAGGACTACGCATACCTCATGCGTAGGTTATCTTGAGTGCAGATTTGGAGTTCTTGTGCCGGTTGGAGTGTAGGCAAGCGTGCCGAGGTTCGGGTTGTTTGTGCAGGACTTGGTAGAGAGGTATAAGTGGCTCGGGTGAGCACTTCTCTTTGTGCAAGGGTGCACATGATTGTAAAAGGCTGTTCTATGCCTTGGTTGTAAAATATTCTAAGTATAGACTTGGAGTTTTGCCAAGTATACTTGATGATTGTATTATTGAAAAACTGATATAATATATTGTCGGGCAGACTCACATTACGGGGAGTTGCCCCTCCCCTTTATACTTGTTGCAATTGTTGTTCTCGGTTTAATTGCATGATGATAATGAATGAGTATGGGCTTCATTAAGTATGAAAGATAATTGCTTTTACTTAGTTGCGAAACACAAGCTAAGTATGTTAATGTGAAAGTAGGCGTAGTCCACGAATGTTAGTATTGGTGAAAAGAACGCGTTCGGTGGTGCCGCACCTTGCTACAAGCGGTTGGAAGACTACCGCAGGTGTAGGGGCGTGACACCAGGCGTGATACATGTGATATCGAAGTAGTTGGATGCATATTTATAATAAAAAATTTAAATACTTGTCTATATAGAAGTTGTTGGATATTTAAATATTTGCGTGGAATAAGTTTTAAAATTATTATAGTTGATGTGACATGGAGGTAGTGGTATGCATATTATATATTATATTTTTAATCGATAGTTGAGAATTGGAATATACGCCCAGGGAAATTTTTACATTTAAGGATTTTTTAATATAATTACTTAAAATAAATTCATATTTTTAATATAATAGTAGTTTTAAATAAAATAAAACAAAATATTTTAAATTTAATTTGAGTAAATTTTGTTTTTAATAGAATTGAAATAATTATTAGTGTAGTCTATTTTTTTTTGGTTTGTTTGTGGTAATTTTTTTTAATTATTTCTATGTTTTGGTTTTTAAAATATATTTCATTGAATTTTATTTAAAATGAAAATTTGTTTGAATTTTAAATTTAAATTATATAATATTTTAAAGTGTTTTAAAAACATTAAATTTATTTATATATTTAAATATATATTTTAAATAACAAAAAATCACAATTTCTCTAAAATTAATTAAAAAAACCATCAAATAATTACACCTACATTATTTATATAATAACAACTTTAGTGCCAAACCTCTTCTGAGAAAGGGAAAAAAAAAAACTTATGGGAAACTTATTTTGATTTACTTTGAAGTCTAAAAATACCCCAGTTTGGCAGGTGAAATGTGATGTCCCCAAGGAAACTGTAGTTATTTTATTTACGGCAGTAAAAACAAAGATTGGATTTTTATTATTATAAACATTTGAATTATGTATGAAGATTTGGTTAATTATGAATGGAAACAAATGTTGAATGATAACAAATATTGTAATTCTTTTCATATCAAGAAGTTAGGAAAAGGTAGTTACCTAACCCTATAAACATTTGAATTATGTATTAGAATTTGGTTAATTATGAATGGAAACAAATGTTGATCTTGTAATTCTTTTCATATCAAGAAGTTAGGGAAAGGTAGTTACCTAACCCTAACCGCTTCCTTGTTATGAATCCCAAGAAGTGATCAAGAGGGTAAGGAGTACGTGAGAGAACAAAGGGAGGAAGATAGAGGAAGTGGACCGTGTTGAAAGGTCAGATGGAGGAAGAGCTAAGTCTGGTGAAGATCAGATAGTTGAAAATTCAGACGGAGGAAGAGCTAAGTCTGGTGAAGACCAGATAGTTGTAGGTGGTGCGACAAATTAAGTTGTAGGAAAGCATCTGTGCTGAGAGTCGAAGCTTGGGGGGAGACTTGGACTTGAAGCCAAGTCTCATGGTTGGGAGGCTAAATCAAGAAAACATGTTTGTGATTGCAACAAACAAGGACTGGTTACAGGTAAGTAGTCTAAATACCCATTTTATTTATGGTCAAGAATTAGTAAAGATTGGTAATAGAAGTAGAAATTATTAATCTAGCGATTTAGGTAACTATGTATCTGACAAGTAATAAATAGATTTGAAATATTTCCAAGAAGCTTTAAACTATTATAGATGAAAGTCTAACAATAGTTCCTTGTAGACTATAATGATAAATCAATATATATATTCTTAGTGAAGCAGGAAAAGAAAAACAGTAAGCTACAACATAGATAACTATAGAAAGTAGTGTAACGTTGTAAGTAAAGGAATTGGAAGATCTTTACCAAATTAAAAGAAATATTTCGATTCAGATTCTACATGTGAAGAAATAACTGAAATATAGTTAACATTCACGAAAAACAGAGCAATACAATAGAAAGGAAAATCCTATAGTTTAAACCATTAATTTTGGAAACAAGAAAACAATAAATCTATAGAATGGTCATTTGTGGTTGGAACCAAAATCTAACCCTAAGAAAGCATGAAGGAAATATTTTTAAACCACCAGAACTTAGATGACAGTCTCAACGAAACGATATGAATTAAAAATAACAAACCTTCATAACCACTGTTTAGGGGTTTGAGACCCTCGAAACGATAACCAGACCCATCTCAATTAAGACATTAATTATGCATAAATAGCATTCATTCCTACACAGGCAGTGACTGTCGAATTCAGTAAGGTCAAGAACAAAGACCTTCCCAAAACGACCGTGCTTACATTAAAGTTAATAATTATGACTAATAAATTTGCCAGAAATCCCAATTATGACTAATAAATTACCAGAAATCCCAGTAAGGGTATACGAAACAAAAACATAAATCTCCCCAAAATGTAGCATTTTAATCCTTAGAATAAAAGAATCAAGATTTACTACTCTTAACAAGTTCTGGTAGTGCCAAGTAAACACCATGCCTCCACGGGCCAGCCAAAAATACATTCAAAGGCATAACAACACGAATATAACTAGCAAGTAAAATATATATAATTCCATAGTAAGCGTCTTAGCAATACATTTATGGGATAAAATAACTGGAACCGAGAGGATTTTAGCAACCAAGTCGGAAATCCAAGAAGATTTGCAAAGAAACAATAACCGCTATGAGAAACAGAAAGATAAACCCTCGACTATTATATATATACAAGCATAAATGTTGAAATGCCACGGGGGCTGGCTTACCATCCAAACTAAACAAAATAACAGAGTGAGATTGCATATAAATCTGAACCCGTGAGGTTAAAACCTCGGTAGAGGTAGCTCAACCAGAGTCTAAACTAATCACTAGAAAAAAAAAACCCTCGAATAGTTTCCATTATTCTTCGAAGTTCAGGAATCTCAGTAGAGAAGAAGATAATTCATTCACATACATGGAACCACTACACAAAACAGGACATAGCATCGTGACAGTGCATCGGAGGCGATGTCACACTTCATCGTCGGAACACCAGAGAACCTACGAAGACACTTGCAACCAAAACCATAAAACATAATCATTAGAAAACTGTGAATAAGGTTGCAAACCCAACAATAATACATTACAATCAAATAACCTATGGTACCTGTCAGGAATGTGCGGCGGACCAGGTTTTCCGTCGAAGACAAACCAGGGGAATCACCTTCCAGTTGCAAGGAATCGCTTGGAAAGCCTGTAAGGGTTCACAGGGTAAGCCTGACCGCTTCAGGCCATCACCAAACGTTAGCACACCAAAAATTCAGCGAATGAAATCGTAAAATCACCTCCTAGCTTAACCCAAGTTGCAAAAAGGAGTTTCCACCGTCGAATACATTTAGGAAAACTAAACCGTTGATCAAGCAAGGATGCTGAGGAGGGACAACGAACTGGCAAGCGGATAACGGAGATACCGAGGACTGCTCCGGTAGAGACTTGAGAGTACCAAAGTAATAATAGTTAGAATTAATATGAACTCTGTCAAACACATAAATATCCATATACAAAGTACAAAGATAACCCAACGCCAAATATTGTGAAAGATATGGTAACTAGAACCTTAAATTATCAAAGATCATAATGTTGGAATGATGTTTCGTAAGTTATATAAAGTGCATTTAGATTTATATATAATGTTTGAGATAAGTGTGAATACGTTTATATATAAAGTGCAATGAAAATACAAAATTACATTGACTCTATTTATCTATAGGATTTATTATAAACCACTGTAAAAGAAGTATTTTTTTTTGAAGTGGATACATGGCATGAAATTGCGATATAAAAGGTTACATATTCATATCATTTTGTTTTCAACGACTTCCTCCTGAATTCCATGATTCTGAGCTCGCTGAATACTTCAAATAAGGATTTCAGAAACTTACAATAATCCAAGAATATAAAAAGTAAGGTATTCATATCATTTTGTTTTCAGTGACTCACCTTGAATCCCTTGAATCTTAGATTGCTGAATTCCTCAAACAAGTATCTCAACTTATAATGATCCGATATCTCTATGATTACAGTTTCTAATAATTGAAACTGCAAATCTTAGAAGCAGTGATTTTTACTTGCAGATTTTCCAAAATAAACATTGGGAAAAGTGGCGGTATGGCTGTCCCTAGTAAAACGTAGAATTGGAAAAGCAGGTGGGTGTCATTATTTTTGTAAGGAATGATTGTGCTTTGTTTCTTACTAAAATTGCAATGACAATCACCCTTAGGGTTGGAAGAGTTGGACAAACAGGATGGCAACAGAGTACTGATGTCATAATTTTTACATAAGAGTTCTAAGTGATTACGCCGTAAGGCGTTCCCTCTGAGAAAGACATCCCTAAAATGTGACGTGTGCGATCCTGAGCCATTGATTCTGTGTTAGACGATTGGGGTGTTTTCAACCGTTGGTTTAATCTTTTTTTTCATGGAAAAATATTTTTTTCCCACCTGCTGGAAGACAGAGAGGGAGGATCTGGCAATAGGGCATGAAAGGCCAGGAGGCAATGGGGGCGTGAAAGGCTAGGCCTCCTGGCGATGAGACTCTTCGCAATGACTGAACTGACGAAACATGTCTTTCTTCTCTGGTTTCGTGTCTTTCTTCCCTGCATGAGGGCTGCGTAGCCTTGTGCTGTGAAACAGTTGCAAACCCTCCCTGAATGCGCCTAGATCGGAGCCTGAAAGATTTGCCTGGGTACCCTTTTCGTCTTCTCCGCTCTTGCTTCCCTGTTGCAAGAGCTTGAAATGGTTTTTTCGATGTCCTCCAATGCAGAGCCGATTGTGTCCTCAGCCGCTCCTAGAGCACAGCGCCTCTTTCAACCTGTGCCTGACTCCGGATTCATATGGGCAGGCATTAAATCTGCCCGGGAGAAGCTGCAGGGTTGGTTGGAGGGAGCTCGTCGGGAAGCTCGTGTAATCGGTCTATATGGTAAAGGGGGTGTGGGTAAGACATCCTTGCTCAAAATCATCTACAATACCTACAGGTCAGTCGTTTCTTTGATCTCGTCATTCGGTTTACAGTTCGTGGGAACTTTGAAATTGAACAGTTGCAGGCTTCCATTGCGGAGGCTTTGAATATAAGATGGAGGAAAATGATAATCCTGAGACGAAAAAGATGAAATTGAGTGCATCTCTAGACAAAAAGAAATTGCTTCTTATATTGGACAACATTGGGAAGGAAATAGATCTTAGTGAAGTGGGCGTCAGAATTGGGGATAATACTGGTAGCAAACTCTTAGTCTCCAGCCGCAGCACACAAGTGATTGAAAAGATGGGAGCAAAGGATTACTCCCTAGAGATAGAACCCTTGTCCTCAGATGAAGGCTGGGACTTATTTAGAAAAGGAGCTTTTGAAAATGGACCTGAGAATGGTATTGTAGAGGCGAGAGCGAGAGAAATTGCCTCGGATTGCAGAGGCTTGCCGTTGGCCATAAATGCAGTTGCTGGAGCGATGAGGCTTAAAAAGAATGAGTATGAGTGGAGCCATGCTTTAAATTCGATGAGAAAGAGGGATGCTTCCGTCCCAACAAATCTTAGGGCCATTGACGCAGAGCTTTATCACGTGTTAAGATGGACTTGCAATGAATTGTCAGAATTCCATCTAAAGATTTTTTTTTTTCTAATTTGTGCAGCATTTCTGGAAGATGAAGAAATTGCTGTTGAGACACTGGTGCAGATGTGGGACGCGGAAGGCTTCCTCAACAAGCCAGTGACACCTTATTTTATGGATGCTTGGCGGCAATGCATTGATGAACTGGTAAGAAGGTGCTTGGTGGAGCGTGTGGAGTATATTGTTGATGATGACTATCACAGTGTCGAGTATTTAAAGATTCATGAAGCTTTACGTGACATGCCAATTGACATAGCCAAAAGGAGGGAACATGCTTATTTGCAGCAGGTCAACAGTTGCAGAGCTTTCCGACTGACAAAGTTTCCAGGGATTGCAGACGAATATCGGTGGGCGATAATGCTATTCGTGATCTGCCAAATGATTTGAGATGTTCAGAACTGAGGAGTTTGGTTTTAGCCTCCAATATTCGTTTGGAAAAGATTCCAGAAGAACTGTTCAACAATACCCCGTCTCTTCAGGTTTTGGATTGGTCAGCCACTCCAATTAAAGGATTTCCAACCTTGAAGCAACTTCAATAGCTTCAGTTTCTCAACTTGTCTAACTGCTCCAAGCTTGCTGATTTTCCTAACAGCCTCTGTAGTATCTTGTCACTTAAAGGTTTGGATTTGTCATACACTCCAATAAAATCATTGCCTGAGAACTTTTGTAATCTATCTAGTCTTCAAGTTTGAATCTTAATTCTTGAATGTTACATTCCTTAACTCGCCATTCTGGAACATACATCCAGTCTATTGCAGGTTGGTAATTAATAAAAAAAAATTCGAGTGTGAGAGTTAAGCAAGTTTTGTGTCGATTTGTATTTGTTTGCAATAAGAATACATTGGAATAGATGTTGTTCTTATTCACAACATTTCTCCTACATACTATCCTGCAGGAATGTGGTAATAAAACATGTGACCATATTGGCTCCCCTTGATGCCCCTAACACAGATGGGATTGATCCAGGTAGTTTTCGCTGCTAACAAAGTTTTATTAGTGGTTCTGTTTGCACGCTTTGATGAACTCACTCCTAGTTCTATCTCATTTTCTAGATACTTTCTTTTTGTCCAATTATCATGAATGTTGTTTAGAATGTTGCCTAGGGCTAAATTGCTGCCTAATAGAGATGATGTGAAAAGTACAAAGAATGTGGATTCAATCAAGGGATGAACTATAGGATTTCTGTTTATCAACTTAAGTTTTGGTGATTTCTCCCACCTAATTTCTAGTATGTTATGTATTGTTATGATCTTGCTCTATTTGGTGAATTTATGGGGTGCATCACTGTGAATATACTTGATAGCTAATGGAAACATATGAATCCAAATAATAGATAGCCCATAACAGCATGCCGTGATATCAATTTTAAGTTGCTCAAGCTGGAACACAACTTACAGTTCAGATCTTTCTCTCTCTGCCAAAGAATGATTGGTTTTGAGGAAATTTATCTGAAGACTTCTTAAATTATGGGGAATGTCAAGCAAAAGAGTAATGAAAACCAATCAAAGCTTCTCTTTGAAGATTGCAACTCTTTCCATAGATCGCTTTTTCAAAATGCTCTATGTTTTTTCTACTGAAATGGATGTCATTGATACTACCTTGGTAACTATCTCTCTATATCGATTCCTCGTTGAAACTGCTTTGGGAACTGTGCTTTATTTGTTTTTTAGATCTCTGATTTTTCCCCTGTATATCTAAAAAAAATGAAATTTACATTCTTGTTAAATGCATTGACAGAATCAGAGACCTTATGGCTGTGATGATAGTTTATATTAGCAGTTTTAGACAATATTTCGGGTAGCTAAAGACCCTCGTAATGACGGGCTACAATTCGATTTCAAATGAACTTTAGGGTACATAAGCGGCCATGTCATGATTCTCTACAATTTGGTTTGAGTCTTCACTTCTGAAGACATTTTAGAAGGTAGGTTCTATCCCTCTCTTCCAGGACTTGAAATAAACCAGGACTTCTCTTGTTCATTTATTCGAATGCTCTAGGATTAACAACATGGCCTTAGCAATAACAATGGTAGATGAAGATCTGTTAATCGTTATGGGAGAACCTTACTTGATGGAGGATTTTGAATTTTCACATTTCTCTGAAGGCCACCGGAGCTTTCGTTCATGACTGAGATTAACAAATGCTATTTATCCTTAGGTTTCAGGGGTCATCCTTATCATGATTGTAGATTTGGGTCATCAGAGGGCCCAGACACAAAGCCAAACTGAGCTTTCATTCACAACTGAGAATAACAAATGTTATTTATCCCTAGGTTTCAGGGGTCATCCTTATCGTGATTGTAGATTCGGGTCATTGGTGCCCTGCGATGACCCCAAGCTACAATGGCGTTACAGTCGGGGAGTTTGAAGTAGGATAAGTAAAGGATTCTACTGTCATGTTTAAAGCTTAGTAAAGTTTGGTGTACACACAGTCGGACATTAATCGATTGACAATTGGATAGTAAGAACAGGCTACAAATCTGACAACTACCCTTTGTTTATTGAAAACCTGCCATAAGTCTGGTCAAAATAACCTCAGTTTGGATAGTTGCAAATATAAAGAAGCATATACTAGGACCCTAAGAATGCCACGTTAGTACTGGACATATGCTCTGACGCTTCTTTCCTCTGATATTCTCTAAACAATGGACCATCATGAGAATTGTTATAGTATGCATCAGGTTATCATGAGCTCGAAGTTCATTTTGCATTTTTTCTGTATATTATCCATAAATTTATGTGGCTATCTAACATCCTACATATTCTCAAATAGTAATTCTGCTTTTGGGGTATTAACTCACTAACTTTAAGTAACCAACTGAAGTTTAACTTTTACCAGAAACTTTCAGTTTGATCTCCTAGGCAAAATCTCTGAGATACGTCAGACACTTCTTCCTTGTATCCATTCCACTAAAAGTTTCTTGAATGTAGTTGATGTTTTCATCTCCCGTGAGAAGAAGCTTCTGTTGAATGATGTATCTTGCATCAAGGTTTTTGCAAGTGATCTTTCTCCAATTCAATGATCTCTCTTTCATAACATGAATGAATATGGAATCATCCTCATCAATCATGGTGTAAACATCTTCTAATGAAACTGACTAGTGATGTCATTATTTGACTTCCTTGACATGTAAACATTGCTAAGGTCACCTTAACCCTGTTATGTTTTTCTTGTTCTTTTCTATTTCAATGATTTACTTGTCCTTAATCACTTGATTTCTTTGTGCCAATTGGGTTTTATGTGCTTTGCAAGAATCAAATTCTTCTTTTTCATTAGATGATGTGGAATTAGATATTTCATGGCAAGTTTTTGGACTTATCAAATCGAAAATTAAGAGTATGGAAACACTGACTTGCTCTTGCGGCTCAACGGAGGACATAGAAAGCAGGATGCATAGTTGGGGTCACCAATTTGGATTCGTCTCTCTTAGTAGCTTCCATGTCTAACACCAAAGTAAGCCCAATGACAAGATAGAGTTTGATGGTTATTAGTTAGGAGGATGACCATCAATAATTTTCACCATATTCTCATTCCTAGGGCTAGAAGTGAAAAGGTATCACCTTATTCCTTTTTTTCTTGTGAAGTAAATATTTCTATTGCCTGATAACATAGGGTTACATTTTAGTGTTGATACAGTCTTCCATTGGACAGGCCCAACCAGATACAAAATTTCAGTCTTTTCAAAAGAGTTTTAGTCCAAAAACTAGCCCTGTTGACTATATCTAGAAGTCTAAAAAATGTAACCGGGCCTCTAGGGCCTGTAAGGAACTAAAACAAACAAAAATTTTGCATGAGGATAAACAAACTAATTGAGAAAACCATCATGAGAAGTGATCAGATTCAGTGGCTTCTACTTGTATGGGCTACTTATTGCTGCCTAGAGAGCAACTTGGTTTTGGAGGGATGACCATGTGCCTTTCAATGTGTCAAAGCCTTCGATCTATTACTGCCAATTGTCTTTGCATACGATCCAAGGAGAGAAGCTGCCTGGAGAGCAGCCTGGTTCTAGAGGGATGCCCATGTGCCTTTCAATTTGTCCAAGCCTCTAAACCATAAACACTAATTGTCTTCAGTGTGGAAAAAGTCTTCAAAAAATCCCGATTTAATCCTAAAAACACGATTTTTGAACTAAACGATTTAATCCCCCGACCTTTTGGCGACTTTTTCACAAAGGAAAAAATCGCGATTTTCTCCTTATACTCCCGCTTTAATCGACAGTCGACCCAAAAAGTCTTCCTCCCTTCCCAGGCTGCGGATAAAGAGGCTGCAAAGGTGAAAAACTATAAATTGAAGCTTCCATCCATGCATTTTCAAGTTATTGCATTGTATTGTTTGTCATACTTCTTGCGAGCATAGCAGTCTCATTTGTAATCTGTTAGTTTTGAGGTTAAGATATGTTTTTGTTTTCCAAGGAAAAACAAATCTTTATACTTCATATTTCTAGTTAGAAAGCAAAGTATACATTGGCTAAGCCTCCAGGCTTTCAGTGATCCAGACTCTAAAAACCACTGCCCCTTCAAAAGATTACAAAAGTACCAAAAGGACAGGCATACAACAGTCTTCCATAGAAAGAATCCCACACCATCAAAAACATTGTTACAGTTATTGAATGCTTCCAGGAGAAACAAAAAAGAGGAGGTCATGAAGATCAAATAGCAACAACGTGTCCAAAAAAAACAAAACCAGTGCCTCAAAAAAGAACCCATTTTTCAGACAGGAACAAAGTACCTGTGAAATCTTGTGACAACAAAGATCCTTCCTGCAATGAGAGCACGTTTTGAAAGGGAATCTTCTTTAGTGGTGAATTCCCTGTAAATGTGGGGAAAGGTTATGTATCAGAAGTGGATTTTACCTCCAAGAGTTTTTGAATAATAGATGCCAAGGCTAGGTTAATAATCTGACATCTACTGTTTTCTCAGAAAATAAGCAGCTTGGATTCACCAAGCGTTAATTTTCACTTCTACTGTGATACTCACTGTTAATTTTCATTGGACTTACCACCTAACACCTTATTACCCAAGCAGATTACAATCTACTGAATAAATGCATGACTTATTTCTTAATGCAATTAGCAGAAATTAAAAGGGGAAGAGGATCTGAGTGACTGATTACTTGATGAATTTTAGATGACTCATGATATACATTTATTATATTTTTTGTTGATATTTTGACTCTTGAGAGTTGAGACTTGGACAGGACTCAAAATTCAGGAGTTGATTCACTATTTTGATATGTGATGTAGCATTAGACTCCATATACACATTATATATTAGCTTTCTTTACATGTTTATGTGGAAATGCATTTATTTGATGTTGTGGATACTATAGATGTTAAAAAAAATATATAAAAAAATGAATAATTTTGTGTTTTTTTAATTTTGCCGAATTTTTGCTGACTTTTTCAAAAAAATCCCGACTTTGACGAGTTTTTCAAATTTTGGACCCTTGCCGAATTAATCCCGACTTTGAATTTTTCCACATTCATTGTCTTCGCATACGATCCAGGGAGAGAAGCATGTCCTCTTTGGTTGCATTTTTTCAAGGAGAACCCTACCAAGGAAAAATTTCAGGTGCTAGTGGATGTCCACAGTGTACATATATTGGTTGTATCTTCCCCGAGTATGACCAATGTTGGTCATCCACTATGCAACCTCAGCCAAAACTTCGGAATCAGTGAGGGTGCACTGCTCATCTGCCAACTCTCGTTTCAGCTGAATCAATTCATCTTGAATTGGCTGCGGTGTAAGTTCCCTAAACCTGGCTACTGAGCTTTCTACTCTCGTTTGGGCCTTGGCGAAGCCACGCTCCTGGTAATGAGTCGCTCCTCAGCGGATTGAGCACGTTGATGCAACATGTCTTGCTGCTCAAACAGAGTAGGGGAGTCCACTGGAATGGAAAGTGTTTTTGACTCGAGGTTGGACCTCCCAGAGTGTCTTGAGATGGGTTGTGAAGATCCAAGGATGATTGTCATTGGCTTGGGCGGGGGGCGAAGGGGAGCTAATAGGCCCATATCTAGGGGCAAGCCTTGTGCTACTGCTAACCCCTTGACTGAAAACTATAGACCACTCAAAAATGACCACAGTGAGAATTTAAAAAAAAATGCCGTAAAGAAAAGACCCTAGACCTGCAAAATGTGGCACAGACACATTCCATCATTGGAAGAGAGTGAAATTTGGAATGAGTGTTCCTACTGGCATGGCTAATTCCATCCCCTTCCTCACTGAGATTCAGGAAAGCCTAACAATGGACTAGGAGGTCACCAGGAAACCACTGAGGCAGGCCAGAGGTCTCAGCCTAAATGTCTGACTCCACTGCCAATGTGTGCATTATCCCAAAATAGCCACAAGACACAGAACCATAACAACATAATCCCGAATTCAATCTCCAACAACTAAAAGACAATGAAATTGCAAGAGCCAAGGACGAGCATTTTCTTGATGAACATCCTGAGACTTGAGAACTGTCCAGAGGCTTTCCAATATACAATGCATAATAAAAGCTTGGAGCAAAATGCGAAAGCTAAGTGCCTTTTCCTGCCCTTGAATAAATGTCGAATTGATGGGGCAGAGCAAAATGACAAAGCTCTTGATTGAGTTGAGATCCATCAAAAATACAAAATCAGGTTGGATGGTGCTACGTCTCATTGAGCAGTGGATGGTGTAATGAGGGAGGAGCTTCATGTGTGTGTTGGAACTCCCGTGCTTGTTCCATGTACCTTTCAATCCTCTAGAGGGGCGTGCTCCCACGTCCCCTGGGCGTGTTGATTGGTGGGATGGTGGCATCCCGTCCCTCACCCTCTCATGCTTCTGGCCTCCCATTCGGGGAGTACTACCTTATTCCTTTAAGGTAGTCATGTATCATATTTTGTCCCAATAAAATTTTATTGTTAAATAAACATAGGTTTGAAGTCTATCTTGCAAGTGCATTACTAATTAATAAATGATCACAGTTCCAAACTTACACGCATCAACTGGGAAATGGTGTGCAACTCCATTTTAACAATAATCAATCTCTCACATTTACACTATATAACCATGCCTTACCTTTCACTATCTAAGGATGGCTTGTCCAACCTATTAGATTATGTGGCCAATACTTTTCATTAACATTACATTTGTTTCTTAATTTTTTTTTAGATCTTCATTTCAAAAATATAATTTAATGTTATCACTTGAATGTGATGCATTAATCCTATAATTGCTTTTTGATAGGATAAGTCTCACCACGAAATTATGTTTTTTTTTTTTTTTTTTTTTTTTTTTTTTTTTTGTTTTTCAGGTGATATGGTTGTCTCACTAATATTTTAATAATTTTTTTTAATATATATATATATATATATATATATATATATATATATGTCAAAATGGTGTCTTCTTAAATATAAAAAGGGTGAGTGATACTTAAATATTTCCTTTCCTTTTCATTTGATGTGTTTTGGTAGGATAAGTCTCATCATAGAACTATGTTTTTTTCAGTTGATATGGTTGTCTCACTAATATTTCAATAAATATTTTCTTAGTACCTTTTTGTGGTCAAATAGTGTGTTCATAAATATAAGAAGGTTGAGTGATACTTAAATATTTCCTCTGACGCTTCTTTCCTCTGATATTCTCTAAACAATGGACCATCATGAGCATTGCTATAGTATGCATCAGGTTATCATGAGCTTGAAGTTCATTTTGCATTTTTTCTGTATATTATCCATAAATTTATGTGGCTATCTAACATCCTACATATTCTCAAATAGTAATTCTGCTTTTGGGGTATTAACTCTTGACCTCACTAACTTTAAGTAACCAACTGAAGTTTAACTTTTACCAGAAACTTTCAGTTTTATCTCCAAGGCAAAATCTCTGAGATACGTCATACACTTCTTCCTTGTATCCATTCCACTAAAAGTTTCCTGAATGTAGTTGATGTTTTCATCTCCCGTGAGAAGAAGCTTCTGTTGAATGATGTATCTTGCGTCAAGGTTTTTGCAAGTGATCTTTCTCCAATTCAATGATCTCTCTTTCATAACTTGAATGAATATGGAATCATCCTTATCAATCATGGTGTAAACATCTTCTAATGAAACTGACTAGTGATGTCATTATTTGACTTCCTTGACATGTAAACATTGCTAAGGTCACCTTAACCCTGTTATGTTTTTCTTGTTCTTTTCTATTTCAATGATTTACTTTTCCTTAATCACTTGATTTCTTTGTGCCAATTGGGTTTTATGTGCTTTGCAAGAACCGAATTCTTCTTTTTCATTAGATGATGTGGAATTAGATATTTCATGGCAAGTTTTTGGACTTATCAAATCTGAAAATTAAGAGTACGGAAACACTGACTTGCTCTTGCGGCTCAACGGAGGACATAGAAAGCATGATGCATAGTTGGGGTCACCAATTTGGATTCGTCTCTCTTAGGAGCTTCCATGTCTAACACCAAAGTAAGCCCAATGATAAGATAGAGTTTGATGGTTATTAGTTAGGAGGATGACCATCAATAATTTTCACCATATTCTCATTCCTAGGGCTAGAAGTGAAAAGGTATCACCTTATTCCTTTTTGTCTTGTGAGGTAAATATTTCTATTGCCTGATAACATAGGGTTACATTTTAGTGTTGATACAGTCTTCCATTGGACAGGCCCAACTAGATACAAAATTTCAGTCTTTTCAAAAGAGTTTTAGTCCAAAAACTATCCCTGTTGACTATATCTAGAAGTCTAAAAAATGTAACTGGGCCTCTAGGGCCTGTAAGGAACTAAAACAAACAAAAATGTTGCATGAGGATAAACAAACTAATTGAGAAAACCATCATGAGGAGTGATCAGATTCAGTGGCTTCTACTTGTATGGGATACTTATTGCTGCCTAGAGAGCAACTTGGTTTTGGAGGGATGACCATGTGCCTTTCAATGTGTCAAAGCCTTCGATCTATTGCTGCCAATTGTCTTTGCATACGATCCAAGGAGAGAAGCTGCCTGGAGAGCAGCCTGGTTCTAGAGGGATGCCCATGTGCCTTTCAATTTGTCTAAGCCTCTGAACCATAAACACTAATTGTCTTCGCATACGATCCAGGGAGAGAAGCATGTCCTCTCTGGTTGCATTTTTTCAAGGAGAACCCTACCAAGGAAAAATTTCAAGTGCCAGTGGATGTCCACAATGTACATATATTGGTTGTATCTTCCCCGAGTATGACCAATGTTGGTCATCCACTATGCAACCTCAGCCAAAACTTCGGAATCAGTGAGGGTGCACTGCTCATCTGCCAACTCTCGTTTCAGCTGAATCAATTCATCTTGAATTGGCTGCAGTGTAAGTTCCCTAAACCTGGCTGCTGAGCTTTCTACTCTCGTTTGGGCCTCGGTGAAGCCACGCTCCTGGTAATGAGTCGCTCCTCAGCGGACTGAGCACGTTGATGCAGCATGTCTTGCTGCTCAAACAGAGTAGGGGAGTCCGCTGGAATGGAAAGTGTTTTTGACTCGAGGTTGGACCTCCCAGAGTGTCTTGGGATGGGCTGTGAAGATCCAAGGATGATTGTCATTGGCTTGGGCAGGGGGCGAAGGGGAGCTAACAGGCCCATATCTAGGGGCAAGCCTTATGCTACTGCTAACCCCTTGACTGAAAACTACAGACCACTCAAAAACGACTACAGTGAGAATTTAAAAAAAAATGCCGTAAAGAAAAGACCCTAGACCTGCAAAATGTGGCACGGACACATTCCATCATTGGAAGAGAGTGAAATTTGGAATGAGTGCTCCTACTGGCATGGATAATTCCATCCCCTTCCTCACTGAGATTCAGGAAATCCTAACAATGGACTAGGAGGTCACCAGGAAACCACTGAGGTAGGCCAGAGGTCTCAACTTAAACGTCTGACTCCACTGCCAATTTGTGAATTATCCCAAAATAGCCACAAGACACAGAACCATAACAACATAATCCCGAATTCACTCTCCAACAACTAAAAGACAATGAAATTGCAAGAGCCAAGGACGAGCATTTTCTTGATAAACATCCTGAGACTTGAGAACTGTCCAGAGGCTTTCCAATATACAATGCATAATAAAAGCTTGGAGCAAAATGCGAAAGCTAAGTGCCTTTTCCTACCCTTGAATAAATGTCGAATTGATGGGGCAGAGAAAAATGACAAAGCTCTTGATTGAGTTGAAATCCATCAAAAATACAAAATCAGGTTGGATGGTGCTACGTCTCATTGAGCAGTGGATGGTGTAATGAGGGAGGAGCTTCATGTGTGTGTTGGAACTCCCGTGCTTGTTCCATGTACCTTTCAATCCTCTAGAGGGGCGTGCTCCCACGTCCCCTAGGCGTGTTGATTGGTGGGATGGTGGCATCCCGTCCCCCACCCTCTCACGCTTCTGGCATCCCATTCGGGGAGTACTACCTTATTCCTTTAAGGTAGTCGTGTATCATATTTTGTCCCAATAAAATTTTATTGTTAAATAAACATAGGTTTGTAGTCTATCTTGCAAGTGCATTACTAATTAATAAATGATCATAGTTCCAAACTTACACGCATCAACTGGGAAATGGTGTGCAGCTCCATTTTAACAATAATCAATCTCTCGCATTTACACTATATAACCATGCCTTACCTTTCACTATCTAAGGATGGCTTGTCCAACCTATTAGATTATGTGGCCAATACTTTTCATTAACATTACATTTGTTTCTTAATTTTTTTTTAGATCTTCATTTCAAAAATATAATTTAATGTTATCACTTGAATGTGATGCATTAATCCTATAATTGCTTTTTGATAGGATAAGTCTCACCACGAAATTATGCTTTTTTTTCAGGTGATATGGTTGTCTCACTAATATTTTAATAATTTTTTTTTAATATATATATATATATATATATATATTGTCAAAATGGTGTCTTCTTAAATATAAAAAGGGTGAGTGATACTTAAATATTTCCTTTCCTTTTCATTCGATGTGTTTTGGTAGGATAAGTCTCATCACAGAACTATGTTTTTTTCAGTTGATATGATTGTCTCACTAATATTTCAATAAATATTTTCTTAATACCTTTTTGTGGTCAAATAGTGTGTTCATAAATATAAGAAGGTTGAGTGATACTTAAATATTTCCTTCCCTTTTCATTTGATGCTTGAAATCAAACTTGTCTTGCACACTATTTAACCACCTTATATAGATGGTGCACTTGAGAAATACAACTTGTATTCACTTTCTAAAGGTCTGCATAAAATTCTTAAGTCATTCTCTTCTAATTTCTCTAAATATCAACTACGTGTCATAGACTAATGGAAAAATTGCTTAATCCTTTTTATCATATAAAAAAAATTCAAACACACTTTTAATCGTTCATCCAAGAAAAATATTTAGTGAGAAAGGGTTATCTACCACTTTTTTCATAGAGTCCTATGCTATTATTAAACAAGGGTAGCTACAAAGTAGCAAGTACCTATTTAAAGTACTTAAAATTTTAAGTTGCGAGAATTCAAATTGCTAGAATTTAAGTTGTGAGAATTTAGTGTAATATTGGTTTTTTGTAAGAGAATTGTTCAAAGTTGCTAGAGTTTTAAGTTGTGAAAATTTTGTGTGGTTTTGGGTTTTCCATGTTATTAAATTTTGTCAAAAGGAATTAAATTTAAATTTGTGAGAATTATGTGTGGTATTGGGTTTTTGTGTTTTTCAATTTTGTAAATATGAAAAGAAAGACTAGGTATATTAGTGATCAAGAAAGGTTGTAATATCACAGACATTGAGTCTAGCAGCCACAAGGAACCTTCCATATTGTCTTTCTTTATGTGAACCTTCCATATAGGCATATTATGTGCAACAAATTTCAGACCAATTTCACTCATGCATAGGGGTGAGACACTATATTTCCATAGTCATTGTTACAGAGGTCATGGGGAGATGTTATTACTTTAATTTCTTTAAAAACTATGTTGAGTAGCCTTCCAAGTTGCTAAGTAGATTCACAAGTGGTTTATGTTGTAAAACATTTGTGAAAGATCTTATTAATTTAATTTCTTTAAAAACTATGTTGAGTAGCCTTCCAAGTTGCTAAGCAAATTCACAAGTGGTTTATGATATAAAACCTAATTTCAAATGAAGAGCAACCCATCCCAAAGATACTTGTTCAAATCCTCAATGTAGCTTGTGTCAAACTCTTATACTTGTTTCCATCTTCCAAATGGCTATTTGATTATTTAATTCCAAACAAAAGTATCTTATGAACTACAATGTCCATCTTCACAAAAGCACATACAGTAAATCATAGCTGTAGGTTATGATATCTTTATTGTGTGCAGATGGATGCCTAAGCATTTTTAGTTGAAAAGCAAATCTACATACTAATTCTCCATGGCTTAACAAAGATGTTTCTTCAAATGTATCTAGCTTAGGGAAACCTAGTATTTGAAAACTACTTAACTAAAATCTTTCCCTCGCCTCTGGTGAAACTGTCATTGAAATTTGCTGTTCAATACTGGAAAACTAAGAGGCATTGCTTGGTCATTTAAACCACAAGGAGAACTGACACATATGGTGGAAATGTGGATCAAAGTGGAAGAATGATACACTGCCTTGCAAATGCTTTCAGCTTTAACTACTTGTGTGCTGATTAATTCTTTAAAGTTTCTTTAGTTTTTCAGCTGAGAGTTCATGTTTGCTCTGTTTTACCAATTTTTTTAGTTTTGGGCTTTTGAAAAGTTGCACCTCAGGATCTATGTTTGCTCATTACCAATCCATTAGCTTTGTTACTGATTTCTGTAAGGAGATGCTAACTTTTGTCACCTGTTACAACCGAGATCTACCTCTAAGCCACAGGCCAAAGTGGCCCATCATTTTCTTTTCTACGTTAATATAAGCTGGGGTTTTGATGATTGTAATAACTTTTGTTTCTCTTCTGTGGGACATTTTGTGCAGGAGTTCAAATGGTGTATATAAATAGAAAGATGTAGAAAGTGACAGTCACGGGATATGTGAAGCCGAACAAGGTACTGAAGAAAGTGAAACGCACTGGGAAGCGTGCAGAACTGTGGCCATACGTGCCATACAGCTCGGTTACCCAACCTTTCTCTACTCAGAATTATGACAAGAAAGCCCCTGCTGGGTTTGTGAGGAAAGAGAGCTTCAACACCAGTTCTGTCTCCAACAACCAAGATGATCAGTACGCTACTAACATGTTTAGTGAAGAATTTATGCTATTCTCTTGTAATATATAGGCCCCCAAAGCTCCTCATAGATGAGAATATTTGCAGGATGTTAATATTGTTGTAAGTTTGAAGTAGATGTGGAATGACTAACTTTTGTGCTGCTTCTCATCTTCAACAACAAGAGTTTCTGTGGTGAATGAAGGGCTTACATCCTGTAAGTAGAATCCATGTCCTGCCTTGTGAAGCAGCGCTCCACTGTGATAGAGATCTTTGTAATGTTTCTGGTAAATCCTTTAGAATGCTATTTCATTCTGTAATATGATGGGATTCACTCTACAGAGTCCATGTCATGCCTTGTGAATCAGCTCTCCACTTATGTGTGTTTTCTCTGTAATGACCCTAGTAAATCCTATAGAATGAGATTTCATTCTGTCATATGATGGGATTTCACTCTACAAGATTGGTTTCAGTTTTACTTGTATTGTGGTATATGAAATTTCTCAGTTTTACTTGTAATAGGATGGGATTTCATTCTGTAATATGATGGGATTTCCCTCTGCAATATTAGCTACTAAATTTTACTTGTATGGAAAGATTACTACTTTCTTTGTTCAATATTTTATTTTAATTTTATTCATTTCAGTCTATTATATTATATTTTATTATAATTTTGTTCATTTCTGTCTATGATATTTTATTCAATTCTATCACATTGTTTTTCGAAATTATAAAAGTAAAGGCAACTTCCTGTTTTTTGAAGTTAGAAATTATAAAATCAAGGCAGCTTCCCTTTTCCATCATTAAAGGTATCTTTTGATGCAGAATAAATATACCATTTTTAAATATTTAAAATTCAAAAATATTATTTAAATGCTCGATTATCACCAAGCTTCTTGACTTTAAACTTTTATATGGCCACAAGTGTCATCCAGCTCATGGATCCACATTAATAAAGTGGATATAGTTAAGACAGGTATATGGTATATGATTTCATATTGATAAAGTATTTCCAGTTATGATAAAGTAAATTTAATTGGAACAACTTTTACTTTGGGATTTTATATTTTTTAATCCTTTATCACATAATATCATAATTATAATTATGAAAAATTAATTCAATTTCAACCTTTACTTTCTCACCCACCACATACGTCCAAAATGATTATATATTTTCAATCTCAACCTCTCCTTAGCAACTTTTTGCATATGTCCAAAATGATTATATATTTTCAATCTCAACCTCTCCTTAGCAACTTTTTGCATATGTCCAAAACTGTTCATCAACTTTTTGCATAGGTCAAAAAAGGTTTGAGATGATCAAATCAATTTCAACTTTCTTTCAAAGTTATGCTTATTTTTAAAATGCCTTTACTATTAAGATGTCCAATTGTCAATTTGCAGATTGGGTTGTTTTGGTCATTCCTATGACTCTTTATATTTTATCATTTCAATTAGATTATTATATTATTATTATTATTATTATTATTAATTTTTAAGTAAAAATAGTTAAAAAAATTAATTATACATCACAAATTTAATTGTATTTTATTAAACAAAAAAGGTTTGACATGATCAAATCAATTTCAACTTTCTTTCAAAGTCATGCTTATTTTTAAAATGCCTTTACTATTAAGATGTCCAATTGTCAATTTGCAGATTGGGTTGTTTTGGTCATTCCTATGAATCTTTATATTTTATTATTTCAATTATATTATTATTTTAAATTATATTATTATTATTATTATTATTATTAATTTTTAAATAAAATAGTTACAAAATTAATTATACATCACACTCCTGCAAATCTATTTGTTTGTTTTGATCCCTTTTACAACAAAGGTCATGTATGTGTTAATCTAACCTCCACTTCCCTCAATCTTGGGAGATATTAATGTGTGCACTCTCACTTCATGAATATCAACTCTAGTTTTAAATTACATCCATATCCTTGAGAGCTTGTGTTATCCATGTTGATGTAATTAGATGTAGCCTTAAACCTATTTATTTAAGGAGAAGCACCATTAGGAAATTTTAGGAAGCTTCTCTCAAGAGTAGTAAGTTCCCACAAATTCATTTTTGTATTATTTTCGAATAAGAATTGATGTTTATCTTCTTTTTTTATTTAGTGACCTTATCTTCTTTAGCACATCTCTAAACATACTTAACTACTCTCTAAAATATCTTAATATGTTGTTAACAGGAAATCTATATAGGATTCTTTATAAAAGATGTTACTACACTTTCCCAAGCTACCTTATCCTGTTCATTAGCAAGCATCTCTTTTGTAACATTGAGTCATTTGTGGACATTAAAAGCATTTTCCTCTGTCTTTCTTTCTTTGATATTAAGTTTTTTCTACTGATTGGAGATCATATTACATGATGCATGATTAACAAATGCTTCTTATTTGTACGAAAAATACACTGGAGATATAAAAGACTTAAGACACATGATAAATGAAGAGTTTGGTTTTATTTATCTAGATCACAATATCACGCATATGAAAATTATTTCACCATTTGAAAAACTTATTATTTCTTTATCCACTCACTGTATGAGTTCCAATGGGAATGTAGAGCCTTACAACAATAATATATTAGTGCAATTTTCAAAATTTCATATAATCTACTAATTATCAACACTAAACTCCTTATAAATGAAGTTGAAACACTAAAAAACAATGCTTGCCTTTTAATTTAAAAGAGAATTATCATGGTAAATTGGTATAAGAATATTAGTAGAAAAAAATCACCTAGTCATAAGCCTAAATATTGGCAAAGGCTAATTCTTCATGTGGCATAATCAATTAACCATGTGATCTTGCTACATGATGCAAAAAAAATGACCCATGGATCCTAATACTTTTTAGGGTTCTTTTTCAATTCAATAGGCTTTTCTTCTTCTTCTTCCTGAGATGGTAAAGATAATGACTCAAGAATGACTCTAAGCTTACTAGATAACCAAATTCTCAGCATACCTTGCAATTTCCACACTAGCCACTTACGGATTTTCAATCAATGTTTAGATAATAAATAATGGATGGGCATAAAAAAACATAAACATTAACACCAAAAATAATAATAATCACATGAACCTACTGAGAAAGTGGAAACACATAAGATATCATCTTCACATTGGATACTTTGGAGAAAGGCAATCTTGAGTACCATGATCAAATAAAGAAACACGGAAACACATAAGATATCATCTTCACATTGGATACTTTGGATAAAGAAAATCTTCAGTACCACGATCAAATAAAGAAACACCAGACTACGGGAGAAGTGAGTGTTAATTTTTAAAATTTTGATATAAACATTGGTTTTCAAGAGAGATTGCAATTAACAATGTACAAAATACTGAATAAATAATTACCAATTAAACTTTTAAGTCACCTTTTAAAGGTGCAATTAAGTTGAGCTTTCATCCTGTCATTCAATTGATGGACACTGAATATTAAATATAACATAAATATATAGGAGTAGCATGTGAGTGTCAGTTTTATAAAGAAGATTCTTTTTATTATTAATAAAAATATAGATAGTCAGTTTCATTTTAAAGGGTTATAAATATGAGTTATAAATACAAGACTTAAAAGGTTGTAAAAATTTAAAGGGTTGTAAATATGAGTTATTAATTGTTTTTACTCAAAACCTGATAAATAGCAATTTAGCAATTTCTTTTTAATTGAGTGACTCAAATTCATGTTTCTTTAGGTTGAAGGTAAACCCACTAAAGTGGAAAAAACTGTGATGCCAATAATTAGAGGGATTGTCATCATGGGGTGATAAGAAATTTAATATTCCAAAAAGAAGAGGTAGTAGTAGATTCTAAATAAATTAGAAATGCAACAACATAAATGTTTGCAACGAATTTAGAGAGATCCACCTTGTTGAATAATGCACACACTACATGGATGATGGATTTCCGCACTTTATGCCTTACAGCGTATAAAACCGAGTCGAAAATCAGAATCCATACATGACTACTTGGTACGTGAATCGATTCTGGCCCAGTGTGTAATGGTATAAAACTGAAAATGACCATAGAAACTGAACCTGTCACCTCCATACACTGAGAAAGGTTGGGTATCGAATATAAAATAAATAAATACATATTATTTGGCCGAGATTATCATACATCTCGACCATAAATACATAAGAAACCAGCGTTTATTGATGTGAATATTGGAAATGACAAGTCCGCATCAGATTAGGAAACCATGTCGGAATTAGAAATGATAATTGAGATGTTGTACTCTACGCCTCTATCGACTTCGATACTATTGGTGTACATGCACTTAGACTAGCTGTGTTGATGTACATGCACCTAGATTAGCTCCAGTTAACTTATTGCTTGCATGTGGCACATGTACACTTAGCTTTAGTTAGCTTTAGTTATTGCATGCACAACTAAGCTTAACTTAGTTGCTTTTATGTCTTTATTCTAAAACTCATATTGTAGAATCAATTCAAATTTCATTCTTTTCTCAATTCTTGTTCGCTTCCTTCCTTCTCTTGCAAGCTTGTTATTGTTTTGCAGATCTAGATCTATCTGTGTATCTCAAAAATCTTACATGGTATCGGAGCACAGGGATTTGTAATCAGTGCACAAGAAATTTTATTTGCAGGTTCATAAGATTGAAGCAACAACAAAGAATGGAGTCTAAATTGGAGTTTCCACAATCGGCAATTCTCACTCCATATAATTATTTCGAATGGAAGCCAAAGATTCAACTTCATCTCAGAAGTAGAGGCTTATTTCGAATAACCATGGGAATGAAAGTTGAACCAACATCGGCAATGGAGAAAACAAGATATTTCAATCGCATGGACGAGGCCTTCGGCATCCTATGTTTATCTATTTCTCCGGAACTGCTATTTTATGTTGAATCATGTTCAACTCCAAATGAAGTATGGAAAATTTTGGAAGAATTGTTTGGAAAACAGGATGAAATGCTAAGAATGATAGACGATTCGATCGCAATCTATAGAAATCGTCGTGAAAGCTTTAGCTTAGAACCGGAGGACCCGCATGTCGCCAGCCTGTACGCCACCAACTACGTCCAAGGTCTCCAAGAAACCGACGGTGGTGACCCTAACCAGTTGGAGGTGGCGGCCTGCCGCAAACATTACACGGCCTATGACGTGGACAACTTGCATGGGGTCGAGCTTTACACGTTCAATGCCATCGTGACGCAATAAGATCTGAAGGACACATACGACCCGCCATTTAAGAGCTGTGTGCTGGATGGCAATGTGGCCAGCGTGATGTGCTCCTACAATCAGTTCAACAGCGTCCCCACCTGTGCCGATAGAAATCTGCTCGCAGGCACCATCAGAGGCACTGTCTACGCACCTGGCTATGCAAACGTTGCATGCACGGGAAACGAGTCAATACCTATCAAGGAAGATGAGCCCAAGCTAGCCGAAGAGCCTCCTGTGGCCACGAAAATGGTGCCCATTTTTAAGTCGAACCAGAGAACCAGAAATGAATACCATCGAGATGTTAAAGCCAGCAACATCATGCTCGATTCCGCCTATAATGCCCGCCTTGGTGACTTCGGCCTCGCCAGATTGATTGAACACAATCGCAGATCTATGAGTCTCCTTGGAGTCGCGAGAACAGTGGGCTACATCGCACCCGAGTGCCTTTACACAGAGCGTGCCATGGCCGAAGCCGATGTGTTTAGTTTCGGAGCAGTTATCCTTGAGTTGGTTTGCGGAAGGCCTCCCAGATCTCGTGGCAGAGAAACAGCCCCTGATTTAGTCACTTGGGTTTGGGAACTATACGGCCAGGACAGGCTTTTGGAAGCTGTGGACAGTTGCCTGCCCATAGCTGGAAATGCCAACGTTAACGAGGACGACATCAAACTGTTACTGATGTTGGGACTGGCGTGCTCCCATTCGAATCCCCAGGACCGTCCTACAATGAGGGAGGTCACACAGATTCTGGCTAGGACTATGCCTCCACCATATGTACCTCCCCTCAGGCCGCCCTTCGTTTGGCCCCATTTGCCCTCCGAACTCATTTCATCCAGCACTTCCCTAATCAACACAAACAATGTGTTGTACTCTGACAATTCCTTCCTACATTCCTACAGTCCAGATGGAAACGACACAAGCAATCAGTTGTGCTCTGACAATTCCTTCCTACACTTGGACAGTCTATATGGAAATGGCACAAGCAAGGTGTTGGGCTCTCGAAATTCATTTCAGAAACCTGGAGATCCTCAGTCGCCTGGCTGGTCCAGTGGCAGCAGCACCAGGGATTCAGAAAAGCTGTCTGCCAATGATTTGAAGGCGCTGCTTCCCTCAATTCCTTCTCTGCCCATATCGGTGGAAGACGCCGAGGTAATCATGAAATCTCTCGGTGGGCCGCTTGCTCCTCCTCATTGGCATGGTGGCTTAGACTTAGCTGCCTATCGTGTTGGCCGCGGACCTGGGATTCTCAACTTACACCTCTTGATATTCAGATTTAGGGCCTCTCCTAAATCAATTTCAGCAAAAGTATTCACAGGAGGAGGTACATGGACTCCGCTTGTCTCCACAGGAATGTCTTCGTATGCATCGAAGTTTATACCCGTATTCACCTGGTCAAAGACGTCGTCAGCTTTCAAGTCTTTGGCGGAGGGGTTTACTTCGCGTACACGAGAGCCACCAGAACGAGCGCTGGGTTTTTCGCTCCAGACCGGCTTCTCATCCCAGCCTAGAGACTTTTCAGATTTTTCACTCGGGGTGAAGGACACGACTGCCTAGCAGTTGTCTTTTCTCTACTTTTGCATTATATTTTGAGGGGGGGTTTTCTTCCCACTGGGTTTTCCCTATTTCCTCCTTTTTTATGCATTGTATATGGGTACCTAAAATGGCCGTGTTGCCGGGACTCATTCATTTTGCATCACACTCACCTAAGTTATGCTTAAGGGGGGGTGTTGGTGTACATGCACTTAGACTAGCTGTGTTGGTGTATATGCACCTAGATTAGCTCCAGTTAACTTATTGCTTGCATGTGGCACATGTACACTTAGCTTTAGTTAGCTTTAGTTATTGCATGCACAACTAAGCTTAACTTAGTTGCTTTTATGTATTTATTCTAAAACTCATATTGTAGAATCAATTCAAATTTCATTCTTTTCTCAATTCTTGTTCGCTTCCTTCCTTCTCTTGCAAGCTTGTTATTGTTTTGCAAATCTAGATCTATTTGTGTATCTCAAAAATCTTACAGATACACCCCAGAAACATGCAGGAGCAATCATAATGAATGAAGACAGCCAACCCACCTTCATGGCTTGTTGGCTCACATAACTGCTGCAACAGGTGATAAATAATCCTTGTTTTGGGCAACAATACAGTGAAACTGATAAACACTGCAACATTTGCTATCGAAAAAAAACTAGAAAAGCATTCACAGTTGCATGGAAAGCCGTAACAATTTGGATTTTTCTAGAAAAGCATTCACAATTGCATGGAAAGCTGTAACAATTTGGCATTTTCGATGGCGTTGTCTTCACTGTTATATGTTCGGGAGTTTTTGAACAAAATCCGTGAAATAGCATTTTTAACAATCTATTTTGGAATACAATATCACACATTGTTACCAGGTAACTACGGCCGTGAATAAGGTTACTAGGTAAATTTAACGGAAAAATATGTCAAAAAAGCCCTCTAAACACATCTACCAAATAATTTTTTTAACATTAAAGAGTAGAAGGATTGTATTAATCCGCGATTGAAAATTGGGAGAATTATAGATTGTTTGCAATTCCATCTATATTTTCATATTGTTCATCGATGCAATTCTTTTCCAAAATTACAATAAACCACATATTTATTTGTCTACTTGATTACCGCTATATATCCTACATAACTCATTCAAAAGCAAAATACATTTATATTTTGTCATAAATAAAAAAAAAACACAAGGGGTTAGCTAATCCTCCATTGCAGCTCAACAAACGAGATTAATTCCAGCAGTGTCTTCATCAGAGCGAGAGTTCTTTTCTTCCAGTTTGATTTGGAGGTCTTCAATTTGATTTCGGAGAGTGCCAATTTCATCATCCAATTGGCGAATATTTAGGTTCTTTTCAATTTGCATATTTTCATAACCACCAACCCCTCCCTAAGTTCAACATGTTCCTTGACACGAGGGAAACAACGACCCCATGAGCCCGAAATTGAGGCCACCTCATGGATATGACTCATTGCATCCATGAAAACAACTGATGGACACTAACAGAGAGGATTACCATAACAGAAAGGATAAACATAGAGCCCATCAAAGACCACACAGAAAGGATAATCACAAAGCCCCTCAATTGTCTCACTCTTATCAAATGTATTGAAATTGACCCCCTTTGCAGATACTAGCTCACACTCTCGAGGGTGACTTCCCTCTAATCCCACTACCATGAAAAACCCCTGGATACCCTAACTTCCCAGACCCTGCCACGGGGTCCTTGAGCTAATTACCACTAGGACTGAGATAGACCACTCTTTTGGCAGAAGATCAAACCATTATGCCTCCTTATATAGAAATTTTTGAGCCTTAGCCAAATGCGAAAGTGTGGGATTGTGCGCTTACCTCTTGCATCCCAATGATCCTCCATAATGCTCCTGATTGTTGAAATGACTTATGGCTTGTCCAAATTCACCGCCCCCTGCACAAACTGTCTACACCAGCTCGGATGGATTAAATGTGAATCTCGTTCAGAGGGAATTCACATGTTTTCTCCTTGAATGCGCCTGCTACGGAGCCTGATCTGAGAAGCGAGCACCAAAGTTCCCACACTTAAGCACAAGCCAACTCCAAGTGTTACAACCATTTGAGGACAACATGCACACAACAAATGAAATAACATGTCACACTGAGGAGAGCCACCACGAGGCGGGGAGAGGGGGCATGAGATGAGAGGGTATATGTGACAATGGAGGGGAGGATAGGAAGTAGGGTGAAGAGGGTTGAGTAGCAATGGTGGCCTTGGCAGCCTAGAGAGGGGGGTGATGTGGCGGGGGAGGTGGGGGGAAGGCAGAGGGTGAAGAGGCAAGAGTGAAGGAAGAGGGGGATGCCATGAGGGAGCCATGAGGGAGATGACAAGACTTATAAACCACTTGATCTCCCTATTTTTCTTCTTATTATTTCGATTTATAATGCAGGATTCAAAATTAACTATCAAGTTTTGGATTTTCATAAAATTATTTAGGGGATAGGAAAATGTCCCGCTATACCATTCACCTCACTGCTTTCTTCTTTCATCTTGCAAGCAAAGTTCGCTTGTTTATCAACTTACTTATTTTGACCTCTTACGATGTGAAAAAACTTTAAATGTCCAAAGTGAGGTAGCATTCCCTGGGCTCTCTTGAGGATTTGATTCAATGCATTGTTCTGAGCTATCAAGTTGTGGTTCATATGCTTTATGATAAAAAAAGAGTACCCTAGGATATTCATATCCATTATTCTTTTTTCATGAGCCAAGGTGAGACCGAAGAACAATCCATAAGCCTCAGCTTGATTATTTGTCTTCTTTCCCAATCCCCAGATGTATCTATATTCTATGATTCCTTCGGGATTAATGAGAATCCCTCCCCCTCCTACCACCCCATAAAATTATTATCATTATTAATATATTAATTATTAATATTTATTATTATTATTATTTATTTAATATATTAATCATCATTATTATTATTATTATTATAAACTTTGTGAATCAAATTAAACCCTACAAATTTTAAATCCAAACGATTTATATTATAAACCAACATATATAAACCCTAATTATGTGACAATGCTCCACCATGGTTGAGCACATGAACACAATCTTTTATTATATGTATAAAAGAAATAAAATAAGAACGACCCTGTATAAAAATTTATCTATTTTTTCCCTTACTTTTGTAAATAGTTATTTTATTCAAAAATTAAAAAAAAGATTGTAACATAAAAAGTAAAAAATAAAAAAATGATGTAACTCGGAGGTCAGAGGTCGACCCTATCTATTACATAAAAATATCACTTAGTTTGTCGACATTTCAACTACTGTCTAAACCGAGGTCGGGCTCCATGTTATAGACATATTTGGGCACGGCAACCCGAATCACATATGTCCATAAAACAAGGGCTTCTAAGTCCCTAAAAGTGTTGTTTCATACCCTAAAGGAGCAAGGTCAGCTGATTACATCATCTCCCAGAAGTTCTCCATGAAAAACACTCAGAACTGGTCAAAGCAGGACCATATAGAATGCCCAGTGCTAAGGGTGCGATGCATCTCACCTACCACATGCAAAAAGTGCGACGCATACTGGAAAGCCCTTCTGTAGGATGCGATGAATGAGAGCAGACAAATGGCACAAGAAGTTTGCTAGGTGGAAACCCTGAGAATCTTCTAGACGCTGCTCATTTGACACTTGCCTCCCTGAATTCACCTAAGGATGAGTAAGAGATCATGAAATCTCCAAGTGGAAACAAGAACTATCAGAGAGATGACACTAATCAAAATCCTAGAAGCTAACTCACCCCCCTGCAAATATCTATATATGGATCCCTCATCCCAGAGATCTAAAGGTTGGAAATTGGTAATTTGCAAAGAAGCGTTGTTGGTTTCTCTTTGAAGACATTGTTGGGTGATCTTGCTTTGTATGAGGTGAAGAGGGCTTTCAAGCTGGGAGGATGGCACTGGGTCAGACCAAGTGGTTGTAATCCTCTCTTCTACTACTTTTATCAATAAAGCTATTTGAGTTTTCCTCCATATTCTTGTGTATTTCTGAATATTGTGTTGATATATGCATTTGTATGGTCAATATATATATGATCCTATATTGTTTACAGTGATAGATCTCTATGCTTTGATGGTATTATGCTGCTATGGTTCTACATGTGTTCTTTGAAGCGGGACAAGTAAGGAAGCAGTGGCGAGATTCTGTCGAAGGGGAAAGGAAACAAGCAAGGAGCCAAGCGAAACATTGAGGTTGGTACTCTCTGCTTCTTTCTCATCTATCTCTCGTAAAGGAAAGCACAAGTGACTTTAGTTTGTTTGTTTCTAAGATAGCTACCCGTCTTAGTGGGACTAGCAGTTCTGAATAGACACTAGTTTTCCCAGTAACAAAATGGTGACTCCACTGGGGACGAATTAGTTTGATTGCTTGTCTCTATTTGTTTGATTCATAAACCACAGACGGAGCCTGAAGTTAAGCCAGCTAGCCTTCGAACTGCATTTGCTATGCAAGTGCAAAGTAGATCAACGCTGCTTCAGTCAATCTCCAGGTTTGTTTATGAACTGAACAATTGACTTGTAAACATCCTAAGTGCCCTAGAGGTAGCTCAAGTAGCCTCATTAGATCAGCCCCTATACTTTGTATTTACTGACTATCATTAGCTCGGCCTAAATCCCTGAACTAAGCTGCAAACTATGACAAAAAACCAAGTTAAAGTCTCGTCCCTGGACCATCGCACCTTCTCTTCTTGGCAATCTGGATGCATCGCACCTCCCGTGTGTAGTAGGTGAGATGCATCCATGTTTCCCTGTGTTACAGGTGCGATGATCAGATAAGACTATTTCTGCCTCCAGATTTTGGTTTTTTCTTCACTGTCTTCAGCTTTATTCAGAAGTTTTGCTGTCTGTGATCAGTAGACCACTGTTGAAACCCCCTTCTTTTGCATCATCCAACCCCCATTGTACAAAGATTTGTGAATGTTTTTTAATGTATTTTTCGCCATTCACAGTTCTCATTTACAAAATGGTAGCTTAATCAGATTGTCGTCTTTTGATTTGAAAGTGTCACAAGTGTCATTTTCAGTCAAGGAACAAAATCCTTCTCTTTTTGATAGTCGATTACACTGTTACTCTTGTATTTGATCCGAATTAATAGTATTTCAAGTGTTGAAAGCAGTTTTCAATTCAAAATCGCAAAGTGTCGTCTGGTCTCCTTTTCGTTTTTTGAAAAGAAGATCGTTAGTATTGTCACTTTGAAAGAAGATATAATTCAGATTTGTACTTAGCATTCTTTTTGTGATTCACACATTAAGAAAGCAGAAAACAAATATATGCATGTGCATTTGCATTTAGACTGCTTGTTGATTTTGATTTAGGATAGTGCATCTAGTGTGTGCTCTCTGCTCTATGTTGAAAGGATTTCATTTCTCTTTCCTTAGTAGCTAGTATTTTCATTGCAAAAAGAAGAGTAGACAACTATTTATCATTTTAGATTGGATATTTAGGAGTTGTATATCTACATCACGCGGTGAACCTTAAAGGGAAACTTGTTAAGAAAGATCAACTATAAAATAAATTCAATGAACATAAAAACACTTTGGAACCTAACGCACAACATCTAGAAGTCTAGGCTAGAGACGTATTCCAGCGTCGTAAAGCCTGGTAACTGTCGCTTTCATCGTAGGTTGGGTGATTCCTCCTCTTTGAGACGACAAGTGCCAGTATAGACTTGTGCTCCCATGTACCGTCGAGTATATATTGGGAGACCACAATAGGCTATATCCTTTATCCTTAGGAAGCCGTGTCAGCCGCCCTATCGATCGTAATGCATTGAACATAGAATTCGGGAAGATTGACTCCCGTACCGTAAAAAGTATTCTGCAGTTTTATGATTGGTTTGGTAATCCCTCTGTCTAGATTTCTAGAGTAGTCTCTTTCGTTCCTTTTCAGACTCCTTAAATGAAAAGGTCCATCTGAGCACTTGTCACTTCAGGATCATTAAAAATCGAAGGCGACTAGAGTCATCTTGAGCTTTTTCTCGACTCTTAAAAATTGAAAAAGCAAGTTGTGTCAAAGCTTCTAAAATTTATTTTAATCGGAATAACGTCACTGTTCCCTTGTTGATCTTAGGTTGAGAAAATGGATTCCACCAACCAAGGATTTCCCCGTGGGGGGAATCCTAGTCCTTTCTCCTCTTGGGGAGATGTTGGTGCACCTCATATGGCCACCTTGTCCCTTCCAGGACTGACAATTGGCCTGCCGGTATGGCTTTTTTCGACCTCTGTCGTTCAAAGCACCGTGATTCCTGAGCAATCAAATCAACAACTAGATGATACAAGAGTTACCCCCCAACCTTCTACTTCATTTGTTTCTCCCTCTCCTTCTTCCTCTTCGCTTGGTGAAGATAGTAAAACTAAAAACCAAGTAACTGAGAAGAAGAAGAAAGGGAAGGAGAAGAAGAAGAAGGACCTAATGGCAAAAAGGGGCAACCATGCATTGTCTAGCGAAAATCCACACACTGCACCATCTAGACCTAAATCTCCATGTGTCATCTGCAAAGGGGACCACTATCATCGAGATTGTCCTTGCATCCCACGGATCTTAAGGGACTGGTCTCCCCGCTTGCACAATCCGGTGTCGTCAACCTCTGACGATCATGTTGAGAGTACACCGTCAACTAGTGAAAACGAAGTCACCGGATAGAAAGGAAAATCTAAATTTCCTTGCAAACTGTGTGAAGGCGATCATGCCCTCCACCATTGTCCCTTCCTGGACGAAGCTAAAAGAGTCTTGGATAACCGTCTTGCGTCACTGCAGTGACTCCCTCCTGGATACAAGAAACTCTTGCCGAGTCCATTGCTAGTTGAAAATCCAACTGACACACCTTTGTTGTCGGTCGAAGCACCTATCATTGAAGATAAACCCTCTGAGTCCACATCAGACCAAAGTCAACAGGTCGAGACGGCAGTCGACCCCATCTTGTCTTCAGAGGATTTACCTTCAGATGATATAGTCACCAAAGAGAATGAGAACAACACCATTCAAATTCTTTTCGTAAACACAGACTTCGATGAACATGGGGGCAATTTACCTGTTCCTTTACCGCAGGAAGGAAGTTCATCAGAGTTGTATTCGGCCATTTATTCAGTCCCACCTCCAAGCAATCTAGTTGTCTCCTTCGATTGGAATCTACTAGGTATACCCCGTTTACCATCTAATGTGACCATTCCGAATCATAGTTCAAACTTACAGAATGGTCATGGTTGGTACCATCATAGATGAAGGGGCTTCTGTGAGTATCCTTTCCTCAACTGCTTGGAAAGCGCTTGGTTCGCCATCACTTTTGCCTGAGATGCGAAATCTGACAGGCTTCGACAAAGGAACCAATCGACCGTTAGGGATTCTTCCAAATTTTCCTATAACTTTGAGAAGGAAAACCGTTTATCTGAACGTAATGGTAGTCCAAGGACCTTTAGATTACAATCTATTCCTTTGGCGTGACTATATTTATAGCATGGGAGCTATTGTTTCCTCACTCTTTCGGGTGATGTGTTGTCCGCATGAAGGAAGAGTGGTCCAGTTCGTAGACCAACTTTCATTCCCTGGTTCACACATAGCTAATAGTCAAATGCCATCCGTAACAAGTATTTTTGCGCAAGGAGTGTCTCGTCAATCTCTAGTCCGTCCACCTGATGAACGCGAGTGATTCGATGGTTGTGACTGAAACCCAGGGGGCATGCACCCTGGTCTGCTTCGGCATGAAAACTTCAGGTATAGGGTAGGTTTCTGCGGAGGATATATGACTAGTCTGACACACCCGTCCGTTTAGGAAAATGGGATTAGACTGGAATAAGATACCTCTGTCAGAAGGTATGCCTTTCCCGACAGAACAAATGTTTTGTCTGCAAATTGAAGGGTAACCTAGGAAACTCTACTTCGCTATACCTGGGGGCATGCAAACCTTTTTGCGTGAAAGTGAAAAGCGACTATTTATTTTCTTAGTTTGTAGGTTCTTAACCCTTTAAACTCGTAGGATTGGTCATTCCTAGCTTACATAATAAAAGGAGTCGGAGCATAATTTCGAATGGTGCAAGTTCCCTAAAAAATGAACCTATCGATGAGACATCCTTATTATATGACTGGCACGAGCAGTTTTACGTGAAGTTCAAGTTCGTTAAAAATTAAACCTAGCAATGAGCATATGTTCCACCAGAGTTTAAGCTCATTAAAAAATGAATCCAGCTCCGGTAAATAACCATTACAAACGCATTATCATCAGCTTTTGAGCCTTGGTCGTGTTCTTACTATCATATCCACTCTGTTTTAGCCGATCATACACCTCCATTTGATTGTTTACACCTTTTGAGGAACATCAACGACGAGTGATTCTGTTAGCCATCTTCTTAACACTGCCATGATTGGAAAGTTCCAATCCTCACCTGGAACCAACTGCTACCCGAAATATCACTCGTTCCTAAAAAACGAGTCTCCTTTAAGCTCTTTTCATCTGACTCGTAAAATATGAAAATATTGCCGAGCAATTGGCCTCTCCAGCTCGTTAAAGTGATTGGAAGTGCCATCCCTCCTCTAGACTTTAAGCTTTTTGGACCTGAGGGATTATTGCACAAAAAGATCGAGTGTTTGTCTTGTTTGGCTCGTTAAAACTATCGAAAAGTCATCCCTTTCGCATTGTTTTATACCTTTTCGGACTTAAGGGATTATACTACGAAAAAGGAATATTGGAGTTTCCTTTCCGTCTCTTTTCAGACTCTCTAAAATTGAAAAGGACCGAGTTATCTTTGTCGTTAAACTCGTTAAAACAATAACGACAAACTTGTCCATTCAGACAAGAGCAAGTTTCACTGTCGCTAGGCTCGTTAAAACATAGCGACGGGTTTGCTCGAAGGGAAAATTATAGAACAAGCATATGTTATCCTCCTCAAGCTTGACAAAAATAAAGAGGTACTGGTCAGAAATGACTGGGGAAAATTGGGAAAAAAACTTGAAGAAACTTTATTGGTAGCAAGTCGCTCTTGAACATGACACTTTCACTCCATCACCATGATTGAGTCGGGTTGGGTTATTCCGTTCACCGGGCATATCACCATTGGTCCACCGTACCATCCACTTTTGGGGTTAACGCTACCAATCCATTTTAGTGTCGCCAATATGTTCAAAAGAAGTCGCTCAGAGAATTCACTTACCTAGCTTGTGTCTCATCCGCTGCAATACCTTCATGCTTCATTCTTTCATGACCGCCACCCTGAACCTTATATCATCAGATGTGGGATCCATCAATGCCCTCCTACGATGGGTCACTTCTTGTCGACATCAGCTTATTATCAAAGAAGCCGACCTGGCAACAACCCTTTTAGTACTTTGAAGCTTGCATGCCTCAATGGCAAGTTTCTCACTTCCGACGACATGTCTACATTAATGGCCTTCGACCGAAAGATTTTGCGTGGTGTTCGACATCGACTCATGTATTCACACCACGTGAATTGTACTGCAGTACCTTGAGGGTCATCATTATCATCGGTGATTCCTCTCGCACCTGTTAACAGCTTACATCATCGGCTGGTAATCAGGTGATGTCCTTCCATGTTCGACATCAGAACATCTTTTCACATGGATTGACTTGTACTTTCGGGCGAAGATTGAATGAGTTTTGAAGACCCCGGACCTAGTTTCATCCATACGGGCTGCGATATATTCAGGAAAATAAAGACATCAAATGTACATCATTGCTACACAGATAATCATCCAAACTAAGGGATGATGGCTCTACCAGAATCATCAGTCTGCACACAGACGGTTGTCTGTCCTATGTACATGAAAATGAATTTATCAAGCTGAGCATGGGAATGCCCGCCTCAGCTAGATCATGAAAATATTATGAAGATAATGTATTGTATTGTATCTTATTACATGTCACCTTCCAGTTTGAAAAACCTCGGATCCTCATTATAAAGCATTTCACTCGACATCAAAAGATTTACGACCTCATGCTTTAGGGGGCAATTGCTATAGACATATTTGGGCACAGAAACCCCAATCACATATGTCCATAAACCAAGGGCTTCTAAGTCCCTAAAAGTGTTGTTTCATACCCTAAAGGAGCAAGGTCAGCTGATTACATCATCTCCCAGAAGTTCTCCATGAAAAACCACTCAGAATAGGTCAAAGCAGGACCATACAGACTGCCCAGTGCTAAGGGTGCGATGCATCTCACCTGCCACATGCAAAAAGTGCGTTGCATACTGGAAAGCCCTTCTCTAGGGTGCGATGAGCGAGAGCAGACAAATGGCACAAGTAGTTTGCTAGGTGGAAACCCTGAGAATCTTCTAGACGCTGTTCATTTGACACTTGCCTCCCTGAATTCGCCCAAGGATGAGTAAGAGATCATGAAATATCCAATTGGAACCAAGAACTATCAGAGAGATGAAACTAATCAAAATCCTAGAAGCTGACTCACCCCCCTGCAAATATTTATATATGGATCCCTCATCCCAGAGATCCAAAAGTTGGAAATTGGTAATTTGCAAAGAAGTGCTGTTGGTTTCTCTTTGAAGACATTGTTGGGTGATCTTGCTTTGTATGAGGTGAAGAGGGATTTCAAGCTGGGAGCATGGCACTGGGTCAGACCAAGTGGTTGTAATCGTCTCTTCTACTACTTTTATCAATAAAGCTATTTGAATTTTCCTCCATATTCTTGTGTATCTCTGAATATTGTGTTGATATATGCATTTGTATGGTCAATATATATCTGATCCTATATTGTTTACAGTGATAGATCTCTATGCTTTGATGGTATTATGCTGCTATGGTTCTACAGGTGTTCTTTGAAGTGGGACAAGTAAGGAAGCAATGGCGAGATTCTGTCAAAGGGGAAAGGAAACAAGTAAGGAGCCAAGCAAAAGACTGAGGTTGGTACTCTCTACTTCTTTCTCATCTATCTCTCATAAAGGAAAGCACAAGTGACTTTAGTTTGTTTGTTTCTAAGATAGCTACCCGTCTTAGTGGGACTAGCAGTTCTGAATAGACACTAGTTTTCCCGGTAACACTCCATACTCAAAGAAAATCAAAGAACATTCTTCGAAACCGACCTGCTAACTACCGACTTTCATCTTACCTCGACTACATTGCCGTCAGTGTCGCGGTCTTCGTTGGCATAAATTCTCTTTACCACCGTCTCAACTTTTGATGACTCGACTGAATATCGTTATCCATATTCCAACTAGCAGACGTTCGGCTACCCGACTGGCTTCAATTTAACACCATCCTTACTTCCGACTACCCGACTTGGAAAAAAAATATTTATTTTGTGCTTTGCGTACGAACCATAATTTTCTTGTAGGTTTCTTTACTTCTCTATAAATTAAATCCCAAATAGAAATCAATTATGTTTGAATAAAACATTCCCCCAACTCTGACCATGCAACCTCACCTCAATTATATAAATATTTGAAACCCATGGGATCAGTAAACCTGGGGCATTCATATTAAACACATTGAATTCATATTATAAACCCTACGAGTAATATTATACCCTCAGAATTTTATTCTAAACCTAGTGAATAATATTAAAATGTACAAATACCAACCCTTAGATTAATAAAGAGAGGGCAGTGAATAAGAAGCATTGTATATAAAAGAAATCCTTTATTTTCCCCTTCTTTTTTGTAAATAGTTATTTATTTTCAAAAAACTAAAAAAAAAATTGCAACACAAATATTCAAAAAAAAAAAAAAATATCCAAATGTGCAAGTCGGAGGTTCGCGGTTGGGCCTTTTTATTTCATAAAAACATTTCACAGGTTTCCGACTTTCTGACTCCCAACTACAGCAAGATGGGGCAACGTAGTCGAATAAAATGAATGAATGTTATTCCCACCTGACCTCCTGACTATCAGTGTCTGTCTTACGCCGACTATCTAGAGGTCAGGGTCGTCATTGACATAAACTTGAATTTAACAACATGACGACTTCTGACTGCGTAACTGGCTTCCACTACGACTAGGAATAAAATATTTTATTTATCAGTTTGTGTGCCGACCATAATTTTATTTTAGTTTTTTTTACTTTATTTTAGAATAAACTCTCAAATTCCAATCCATTATGTTTCAAAAAAACATTCCCCCAACTTCGTCCATGCAACCTTACCTTGATTTTCACATGAAAGTGGTTGAAACATCTCGTCACTTGAATGAATAACATATTTCATGTGAATTTATTGTTGTACGTCCTGAGGGTTTAAACACATTTTAACAACTTTCTTGCTTTCCGCTCTCTATTTTGCAATCTCTTCTCTGCACTCTGTTTACAATGGTTCTCTGAAACTTATCTCTTATTACAAACAAACAAGTTCAAATTCACTGCAAGGATTCTAGTTTCTGGTAAACATTCACTGTCAAAGAGATTGCACTAGTAAATTTGATATCTCTTATAGAAAGTGGATTTTTTTTGTTAATTCATTTTCAAGGTACAACATGGGTAAGAAAGGTAAATCTAGGACATCAAAGCAAGCTACTCAACATATTAAGGAATGCCTAAAGAGAGCTGAAAATCCAGAAACAAAAGATTGTGATGTCAACACAACTCTCATTTATGACACCACCTTCAAAACCCAGATGGTAGGTATGATGAAGTGGGAAGAAATTTATAATTTCTTTGAGAATAGAAGCTAGTTAAATTCTAAAACTTCAACTCAAGACAAAAACACTCAATTTGAAAAAATTAGAGGTACAAAACTCCACAAAGTTGTTGCTAGAGCGAAAATTTTTCCTTATTATGACATGGTTGCATGGGCCATGCGACATCTGGATTTTCCTACCCACACTATAGTAGACTGCAACAAAAATGTTATAGCCTCTTGGAATCTGCAAGTTCTTTCAACAATTTACAAGCTTAGTCCTCCTGAAGTTTTCTTAAGCACTTAGTTTCTGGATAACTTCGAAAAATCAGTATTCAAGAAGTGTAAAGGGAATTATAATAAAGCTGCTAAACATTTGTTACGAGAAGATAGAGAAGGCTTCAAACTTAAGCCATCAAAATAATATTTGGTTGCCATTTTCAAAAGACACGTTAGGTTCCTCATCAAAATATTGTCCTATCTATATGGAGAGAAAGACCCTAAGCATTACAAATTGCAATGGATGGATTTAATACACAACCTACTCAATGATTCAAAGTGTTTCAATTGGGTTGATATTCTTTCTCAGAATTTAACAGATGCCCTTATGTTTTCCATTTTTTCTCCTCCAGGATACAATCAATAGTTTTGCATGTCAGCCTATATCATGGATATTATAATTGCTTTTGTTCTGTTTATTTTGATGAAATGGACTTACCGAGTTGATCAACAACAACCTATTCAGAATTATGCCCCTATTTTGTGGGAAAGCAACTTCAAATTCCATTTTTATGACATTTATGATTACGTGATGACTCCTTTCCATCAGATCCTATTTGGAGAAAACCATCCTAGGGTTAGTGAATGCATTAAAGAGGCATTAGAAAAAACATGAGACTAGTTTGTGGAAGAACTATTCACATATATCAGAATTTATGGAAGTGAAGTTGGCCCTCATATTCTTCCTAGATATACTCTAGAGAGAATCACTTTAAGTTATGGAAGTGAAGTTGGCCCTCATATTCTTCCTAGATATACTCTAGAGAGAATCACTTTAAGAGAGGTAGCCAAACAAACTACCTTGAATGGTCAGCTCAGAAAATGAGCAAACTTCAGAAGAAATCTGGCCGACCTTCCCAATTAGATTTGGAAAAGTTTGCCTCAAGGACTGAGGACATGCATTTAAGGAGGCTAAAAACTCAACCATTTTTGGTTTTATTCATTGCCCCTTCATGACTATGACCCTCAAGGAATCATCAATGACCATTATAGGGATGTTCACTACATCAAAACCTACACACACCATTAGCCTCTTTTTGATGAAATTTTAATTAATATTGATAATTTTCACTAATATTTTGAAAGAGGACAATTATTGAGTAGGGAGGATAGAAGTAAACTACAAGAGTTTAGACAAAATCTTTATGAGGACTTCCTTAACCATAAGAGTCTTCATGCTAACACTGCAATTGAAGAGATCAAATCTGTTGAGATTATGAAATATGATTTCAATGACATTATTTAGACCCTAATTCCTCTTCTCCAAAAATAGAAGAATCTCAAGTTGAAAATTTTCTTAATGTTTGTTCTACAACTTGAGAGTCAAGCACAACAAAAGTAAGCACTCCTAAAGAAAAATAGCCAGATATCAAGATGAAGCAATAGGCTTAAAGGAACCTAGAAGTCAAAATGTCATAAACAATAGAGACCAGAGAAAGAACTGTAACAGAAAAACAAAGTTCCTCTAGCAACAATATCATTATTATTGATGGCCCAAATGACCCTAGCAAGGCACACACACAGTCGAAGAAAATTAATGAGGAACTGAAATATATGCAAATTGATACAAATAAAGTTGAGCAAATTATTAGCACCCCTCTGTCAACATTGATCACTTTCTCTAGCAGAGAAAAGGGGTTTCTTGCCCATTAAGAACAAATTACTGAGATATCTATTCCACATACTTGTCATCACACATCCATGACTCCAATTTCTACAAAAATCCCTCTCGATTCTTTTTTATTTAAACTTGTCACTAATGTGGCAATTGTTCCTGAAAGTGTTCCATCCTTGAATAATTATTACCTTAATGCTCAAACTAAGTCAGTTGTCAGAAGAACCAAGAAAATAAAGTTTGAAAGTTTCGAAACCATTTCAAAATTCAGTTGGCAAGCAACAAGAAATGTTGAGGAAAAAGCTTAAGAATCCTCCCAGACTCTAGGAGCCTTTGTCAATTATAACCAACACCATGTGGTGAACTTTCCACCTAATAAAAAAACAGTCTACAGAAGATAAAATGTCTGTAAAGTGAAATAGAGAAAATCAAAGCATTTAGTGAATAAAGTTGGCAAAACCATTCCACAACGCTTGTAGGTGGGTTTGTCATTGAAAGACAAAACTTACATAATTAGTACGAAAATCAATTGAATGAATTGAAACTTCAACAAACTGCAAAGATCTAGAAAATCAAAAAGGTCCATGTACAACAAATTAGAATATTAAACGAAGAATGTGACAACAACATTCTAACCATGACAACAACAATGAAGGAATAAATTGAAACTCTTAAGTTTCAATCAATTCAAAGTCATGAAGCGGAAAATAGTGTCAGGTACCTATAATACTAGTGTATCCCCCTTATTGTTATTGTAGTGTAGACCCTATTGTTGCGCCCCATATAAGTCCACTATTGTTATTGTTGTGCCCTTACATTATTATTGTTATGTAGGCTCTGTTTATATTGTGACCCCTTAGACTCTTATATATACCAATAAGATCTTATCATTTGTATCATCCAAGAATTGTTCATTTATGTAATGTAAAGGAGGTTTCCCACTCAAAGAGAATAAATTTTAAGTTGTTCGTCTATTTTTTCTTCTGTTTTGTGAACTAGTTGCATAACATTTGGTATCAGAGCTTTGGATTCTAGGGTTTTGCTTCTTCAAACAGGTCTTCTTGGAATTTTCGCTATTACTTTTTTTCTATGAGGATTAAGAAGAAGAAATTGCAACCACATGGACCTGTAATATTTATGAAATTTGTGTACTAATTTCAAATCTTGGTTCACAATATTTTCAGAGATATGATCCAAAGAAGTTAGGGTTTTTGCAGGCTCCATAATTCCATCTCAAATAGGTGACTTAGGGAAATTTGTCATAAATTTCTCTCCAAGTATTGGATTTGAATTTCATAAAAAGTGACTAAAGTGCATGGACTATAGTTTTTCATGTATCATTTTCAGGGCTTAAGGTCGAAATAGGGACATGTAGCATCCCGTACAAATTCACTCTATTGAACAAGCCCATAATCAGGTCATCGTGGGATATTTGGCACAACTTTATAATGAAGAATCCAATCTTGGTTTCAATTGTTCCATCGAAAATAAAACTCAATGTGCTACCACAGGACCAAATTTCAGACCTTGGAGAGCTAAAATTATAGAGATACAATAGTTTCAAAATCAAGCTCCCAAAAACAAGTGAAAATGTGTGTATTTTTTAAATTTGCATAACTTTTGTTTGAAAAATCAGTTTGAAGCGATTCAAAGGGAATAGTGAAGAATATATATCATTATTTCCAATATGCCTCGCAACAAAAAAATGGATACACCTATTAAGCAACCAAAAATCTCTAATATGACGCTTGAAGAAAAGGAAGAAATGCAACATGATATATCAAATTACGAGATCAAGCAACAAATTTCACTCTCACAAAGAGTAACCAAAAATGAATTGGAAGCGATGATGAATGTTAAGATGGATGGTTTAAAAGGGAACTTGGATGGTTTAGAATTGAAAATAAAAAGGGACATGGAAGGTTTGACGAATGGTTTAGAAACATAAATGGAAGGTTTGAAGGATGGTTTAGAAGCATAAATGGAAGGTTTGAAATAGTTTCTACAAGAAATGCTTCCTAACAGAGACAAGGTAGTCCATGAAACTCATGATGAGAATAAAATGAATATTAATAATGAATTTAGAGACTCTAACCTTGGGTTGAAGACCAACCACATTTCAAAGATCGATATGAGGAAGTTTGACAGCAAGGCTCTGGTAACATGGATACTACAGATGGAGAAATATTTTGATCTACATGATGTGCAACACACACAAAAGGTACACATTGCATCTTTATATTTAGAACAAAATCAGTTTGTATGGTATCGATGACTTTTTTCTCGCAAACCGCTTGTCACTTGGTCAATTTTTATGGAAAAAACGATAACACACTATGATGATACAAAGAGAAACACCTTTTTTAGTCAATTGATAAATCTCAAACAAAAGGGTTCAATGGCAGAGCACATTGAGGACTTCCAAAAATTTAATATCAGAGTAGCTGATATTCCAGAGGAGCATAGGATTTATGTCTTCATAGGGACTTTAAAGGATAACATCCAAAATGAGGTTCGCCTTTAGGAACTTGATTCATTGGAAAGGCATTCATGGTGCTAAGAAAAGTTGAAAGAAAAATTATAGCAACAAGAGATGCTACCACTCACAACTACAAAGATGGAAGTGTTATTTATCCTAACCTTCCACAACCTACAAGGTTGACACCACCAAAATTGGAGCAAAAAAGAGAAAAAGGGATTTGTTACAGTTGTGATAGAAAATACACTAAAGGTCATAAGTGTGCTGAGAGGAAAATATTTTACATAGATTGTGAAGATAAGGAAGAAAAGGAACAAGAAACATCAAAATAGGAGGATATACACTAGGAACCTAACCCATAAAAAGAAGAAATGAATCTGACCATATCTTGTAATGCATTGGAAGGAATTACCACTTGTCAAACTCTCAATATAGAAGGATATATCAAGAAGAAAAAGGTAATAGTGTTGATTGATTTAGGTAGTACCCATAATTTCATTCATTGTAAGATAGCCAAGGAATTGAATTATTTTCTATATTAAACACCAGAGTGTCAAGTGATGGTTGCAAATGGAGGAACTATAAATTACTCTGAAAAGTGCCATAATATCAAGCTAACAATGGGAGCATATGTATTGAATAGTCCAATGCTTTCCATTTCAATGGTTGGTGCTGATGTTATACTAGGAGTCCAATGGTTACATCTTTGGGGACAATAGTTTCTAATTTTAACGAACTTTTCTTGAATTTTTTTTGGGAAGGAAATGAAGTAGAATTAAAGGGTATCGTAGGGAAATAGGAAAGATAATCATCTCTAATGGCATGAAAAATATTTTGAAGAAAGAACACTAGGGAATAATTGCACAATTATTCTTGTTAGGGGTTCAAACATCGAAATCATCGATTTCTCCATATCTCCGAAAAGTCTTGGACAATCATTCCAAGGTATTTGAGACCCCCAAAGGCCTCCCACCTATTCGGGATCATGATCATGCTATTCATTTGATTCCAGAAAGTATTCCTCCAAACATCAAGCCTTATAGATATCCCTATGCCCAAATGAGTGAAATTGAACATATAGTTGCAAAAATGCTAGAGGTCGGTATAATTCAACCTAGTCAAAGTTCTTTCTTTGCTCATTTAGTTGATGAAAATTTGAGTAAAATGAGGGGAGGGGTGAATCATTTTAGTATATTCATGGACATTAAAATGATTTTCCTTAATCTCATTAACTGAAACATTGCATAAGCATCGTAACAAATAATGACCATCATATTGAATATGTGAACAAGTAATAAGCTAATCAAAACATCACATCACCACATATTGACACCAGATATATGTGGAAACCCATAAAGGGAGAAAACCGTGTTTTTATTATTGTTTTGATGCAAAGGCAAGCTCCTACTCATTACATATGACTTTTTGTAGGCTCCAACCTACATGAAGTTGCTACCTCAATTTTCTATAAGTGTAACTACAAGGAAGCTCCAACTCCCATATGTTTTATGTAGGCTACAACCTGCAGGAGGCTCCTACCTCAACAAGATACAACCTGATTTTTATCAAGCCACTGCTTGAAATGAGACTATCATCCCCTAATGCAAACAAGAAATAACAGTGTGTTGGTTTACCTGGTCATAAATGCTGCATATCTCCATCTTCTTTTATGCATCTTCTTCCCTTCAAATCTACTTCGCATAAGCTTCATATGTGCCATTTAACTAATGCATAATAACTCAATCAACTCTAACACATTCTCCCACTCTTTAACCTTTAATGCCTTCCAAAATCACATCTTTTATAAAGATAGTTTGTTGGTTGTTTGTATCCCACATAGGAATATGAAGGGAATAGGCTTGACTCTTGTCCTTCCACTCATTCATTTTCGAACTCTTTATATCTTGAATATTAGAACACAAAATTAAATAATCCAACCAATATTAATTTCAACCACATGTAATGATTAAATCCATCAACCTACTGCCAACATCAAATAACAATATTTATCATTAATGAATCACAACAATATTTGAAACATATTTACCTTTGCCTTGGAGTGTTGCCTTTGCAGCACAACAATTCAACCTAATCAACAATTTCACATCACAACAAATTCTTCAATATAGCAATCTTTGCAACATTATCAAAACATTTCAATGTATCACAACTCCTCCTTCTTCCACTCCTTTTCATTGTTGATCTTGTTCATTAGACTTGTATACATTGTCATGTTGTTTCTCCTTTACCTATTGATTCTCCTTCATTTTTCCATGTTGTTGCTCCTTTTCCTTTCCTGCTCCTTCATTGTTCCCTGTTGATGCTCCTTTGCTTGTTGCTTCTACTTCATTGTTCCTTGTTGCTACTCCTTTGCATCTCATATTTTGTTGCTTCTTTCTCCTTTGACTTCTTTTTCATCTTGTTTCTCCTTGCCTTGCTACCTCTTTGTTGCTCCTTTTCCATCACATATTTGCTTCTTTGTTGCCTCTTTACTGCACTTTTGCCTTATTTTCCTTGTTGCTTCTCTTGCATACCTTGTTGCTCGTATTTCTCCTTTTCCATCAATGGCAATAATGCCATAAATTTCCCCCTTTGGCATTGATGGAAAAACATTGATCCTCCCCCTTTCTATCTTGAAAAAAATTGAAAAGTTATTTTCCATTCTTATGCTTACGTCCCCCTTTGACATCAATTTAAAGGGGGTCTAAAGTCTGTCAATCCTTGAACTTGTATTCTTGGATATGGCCTCTTTAACCATGGACTAAATGCTCTTGAAGCGAATTAAACAACTATGAAACTTGTGTAAATTATTAAACCATTAATATGATACCATTGCATGATGTTCATGTTTAGAGGACAATGGTTCTGCACTTCGTCACATTACAATATCTCATGCAATCATATAACATTTTAGATTATGTCTTTGCATTCATAAACAATGAAATGTCCCCGATCTGAGAACCATCGTCATTAATGTGATATACACTAGGCCTCTCCACAACATTTTACCTTTCATGTTGTTAGCAGAAGAATTTCCATCCACCTTGCACTACTCCATCTGACCATAAAGACCGATATGGCGTCTACCAGTACAACGCATCATTTTTTAGCAAGTCACCATATCATATATTAACACATTAACAATAAATATGTAGATATACTACATATACAACATATGATAATACAAGTATATAATATATTATTGTCTACACAGTTTATTAGCCATAGTTCCATAAATATCTTCTAGAGTATCTCAATCTTGGTGATTTATAATACCTCATCCATCAAATATATGAATGCATGCCATTGTTGAATGATGTTTCAATTCAAAGCTTAATATCTGCAATAACATTTGCATTGCTTCTTAATCTCATTGCTGCCCAAAATAATACGCTGCCTATGAATAACTCATATCTATGTTGAATATAAACTAAGGCTCCAACATCACATTCAATGTAGTGAAAAAATTGTTTGAATAAATTTGGATGTCAACCCATTAATTAGGGCATAAAATCCTAATTCACCATATATATAACCAAGCTCTACAATGCAATGCTAATACACCATTGAAACAAACCACCATAAATCTTATCGCAATATTAAATGTATGTCAAGTCATCCTTCTGAGCTTTATGGTTTTATTTAATATGTGTCCATTCTAAACTCAAAGATAACAATAGGGATATTATTATTTCATCCATCCATAGAAGAGGGCGGAAAGCCAATCCATAGAGCTTAAAGAGAAAATCATTTCTAGGACTCCTGAGATTTTCATTCTGAAACAAAATAGAATATGGGGATCATCTGATCTTGATTAAGCAAGAACACGTTAACGAGCCCATTTCTTTACACTTGGAGCCCAATACACCACAACTCACCACCGTAAGAACAATATTGTTTGTAATAACGCTCTTCCTCATCAACAATATCACTCTAATAACACATAATTTTGAAGTTGTGAAATTATTGAATGTTGTGTTGGATTAATGTTGTGGCACCATTGGCGTTGAAGAATGTTGCATTGGCATTGATACCATCCATCATACTGCATTGTAACCTAACAAATGTCATTTTTTCCATGACCAAGAAAATGACCACATCCTCCGTATGTGCCTCCTTATGACACCAGACACCTTAACAACTTTAAACATAACTCTAGGAATATCTCCCACAGTGTGCCCCTTTCACCCAAATCCAACAATAAAGACCTCATCGTTTTATTCAATGTAGTTCAAACAACTATCGTTGGGAACAAAGGCACCAATCTTCTTTCCGTTCTTGAGAATTCGAACTCTTGCACACTTACGAATAACAAAGTTTAGCTGCTTGGCCTCAATACCTAGTTTTTCAAGAACAATGCCCTTTTCACAATAACTAAGGTCAATATAGATAGATCGTGGCTCACAATGTATCCTCTCTAGGCGTATCACCATTAACCTCCTATGCAAGCCTCTTATAAAATGCACAATTTTTTTGATCAACCACTGCTAGAAATTATCTTATGGATAGATTAATCATTCGTTCAGATCTCTGTGAGTTCCACAACTAATAGCTGGAGATGTCCAATGGAAATCCCAGTGATAGAAAAACTTACAAATAGAAAGAGACCAAAGGTTATACTTATGAAACTCTGCCCTGAAAATGATTGATGTTACCCATAACACATCAAAAATGACTTTCCACTGACTACATTCAGATTTACTACTTTTGAAAGCTTAGTCATCCATTACGCCCTTTCCTGTACTCTTTCTGAATGGATCAAAATTATCTTCTCTTAGCATCCATAAGAATATTCTTGAACCAATGCAAATCAATCCAAACATCTTATGATTCCAAGTATATTTGTTTTGTTGCTGACCACCCTTACCTGACTATTTCTGTGGGATTCATCAATAATGTGTCATTCTCTCTGTATTTGTCACTTAGAGTGTAACCTTCATTTATACCTATCTTATAACCAATGTACTGAAGCCCCATATTTTGTGCAGTATCACCATAGTAGTTGCGAGAAGCCCAATCAATACCCAAAGGAATGATCTGAATGAACACAATGCTTATACGCATAAAGAGGAAATGTGTCAATATTGCTCCATGTACTCTCATTAAAACATGTCTTGAATTCAGGAGTTTGTATGTTGCCTTCAGGTCAGTAGTCGGAAGCGACTTCCATAATGTGACATTGAATCCTACTTGATTAGCCAGCTTCACAAGTTGTTTAAGGTTCAGTATCACTCTGCTTCCATCACGAACAAGAATAACGAGAGTAGGCCTCTTAGTCCCACTTGGATTTTTCTCCAGCAATCAATAGCCTCGTCTGTAAGCCTTATCCAGCAATGCTCTAAAGTTGAGTATAGTTTCGTTGTTTGGAATTAGAGATGGATCAATTGTCATTTCATTATGTATACAGACACACACTGTGACCTCAGGAAAGCAGTGTAAATTTTTCATTCTCGAAATTGATATCCATGTATTTGGTTAGGGTATTTAGCACTTCATCATACTTGGTTAGCCACCAGTGGCGGCAATCAACATTAACAAGTACAACTTCTCTTTTCAGATGCTGCGATGTGATTTAGAGGGGAATAATGTCGTCGTTGAACTCATGGTACACATTTCTTGTGTATCCTCTAGTACTAAACATAATAGTTGGGACTTCATGCTTAACATCATAGTTCAACATGGTATTATTTTGCACAAGTATTCTTTGAAAAGTTACGTCATTTACCAAATTCATAACATCATTTTCACATTTGCATGTATAAGGCCTTATTTTCTCTTTTATTCTCATTAAAATCATTCAGCATGAAAAGACTCGAAGTCACATTCATGTGAACATGTCCAAATGCGAAGCAAATGCCAGTCCAAGAATGGGAGCGATCACATACAATTCCTTCACCATATTTATATGCCCCTGGAATCTTAATTCTTTGGGATGTTACCATATGCACTACACTTTTGTTACCATAATGTGTTGCTCAATGATCAACCAATTTGTAATGCTTTCCATTTGTAACATTGCCACCACATATCAATGCCACCTAAATGTTGGAAATAATATTGTATGTAGCATTGTGATGATACCACAAAAGAACTGAAGGTATTCCATGCTCACTGAAGGTATATCAAGCATTAAATCAACTCTACGATATCCATATATCAAGCATTATGTTATAACCATTAATATTGATGTATATTTGGAACCATATTTCATTGCCATCTCCACATACTGTTCAAACAATATATATGACACCCAATATAACGTCATAGATATGAACACAACATCATCCCACGTGCGTATTTATAAATATTGTTGCTCAATGGCATCATATCAATAATGTCAATGTAGATACATTTAATCTGATGGGAAACATTAATCAGGACAACAACAAAAGATCCATGAAATTTGCAATTCAACGTCAATGCAATATTGTAATACAATTGTTTTCCTGTATGCATATTATAACTCAATCGCTGCCAATGTCACTCCAATAGATGATATAATGGAAAGCAACATACATAACATCAATGTATATCATTTCGGTTGTCACTATATTGTCATTGCATGCCACTTCATGCTCAGGTCTACATTGTAATTCTGCCACTACATTATCATTATATGACCAAGGCTTTTCACCATAATTGTTGCCTTCAAAATTCATATATGATTACCCGACATAGAAGTCTGTAAGAGTTCGGTCCTGTCCTATTTCATCAGTACATGGAATAAGAGATGCCACCGTAGAATCTCAAGTTGGTAGTGCCCCATCATGTGGAGGATCTACAACTTCAGTATATGGTAATATTTGGTAGTAAATAGTTATTGTATCTTAGATTTTCCATTATTGTAACGTTTTACACATTTAGCATACTATTTTATTTATTTATTTATTTTTTAATTTTTTTATGGAATTCTTTGGCATTCGCAATCCACTCTAATTATGTAGCTTCTAAAATACTACTAGCATTATTCATCCTCTGACCATAACACTCTGGTGCAATTCATATATGACATATCTATGCGTTGTTTTCAAAACCAACCCGATGTCTCACAGTCCCTTTTTAAAGCATATATATTTTGGATGGCAGAAGTTAACATCTAACAGATACTATAAATGCATAGTAGATAACGTTTTGCTACAATTTCTTTGTCAAAATAAATTATCATCAACACAAGGTTTCTTGAAATGAAGATGAAGCATTCAATTGTTCCACCATCATATCTTTGGCATGTTCGACTTTTGTAATGTAGGAGAGAATCCAGCTTTGTGTAATATTTTTGTAATGTTTAATAACACCAGTCTATCATACAACTAATCCAACCATTGAATACACCTAGGCTAAAGTAACGACTCTCTTGAAATTCATTCTGTCAACAGAATTATTCAGCGGGATCAATTGGATTAGCTTCTTGAATAAACACAGATGTTACTAACTTTGATGAGTGCTTGGATGTTGGTCTTGGCTCTGTTTCTATTCCACTAGGTCTATGCCCTTATATCTACCCATGCCTCTGTGCTATTGGCCTTGGATCATCAAACACATCTCAATCAATTACAATTGGATTTGTCGTAGCCCCTTTAACTTATACCTTAGATGTTAATCCCAAGTAAACTGATTAGAAAGAAAATGAAATTGTCGATCAACTTCAGTTGCTTCTCTGTTGTTTCGACATTGTTGATCTTCAAATGGTACTTGCCAGCTAGATCATGACCCTTGTCCATTCACACAATTACAACTCATCTCAGAGTCTTGAAGATAAAAGTCGATACTTTTGAGAAACATAGATAAGAGTAAAGAGCCTTGGATTACATGAATCTATCCATCGCATCCATAGTAGTATTTTCTAGTTGTCCACACCATCTCCCCATAATGGTTCACTTCATGTGAATGTTTTTTTTTTGAATCTAAGTTCTCGGCCTTAAAAGAATTGATGATGTAACTTGGGCCAGTGACTTAGGATTTTCTCCTTGAGAGAACTTGTACTTTTCGACTATCTAGTGAGTAAGGATGTCGATACAATTTCATTTAATTAAAGTACATAAAAAACATCTCTACAAATAGGTGCAAACTTTCAGCAAATTAGTTCTCAAACTAGCACAGGAGTAGGAATGGCTACAATTCTTGTTTCTCTTTTGATCTTTTGTTATGAAACCAGCTCACAAAAAGATAGAAAAGATAGATAAATGACTTCAAAATCAGCCCCTTCAAGGGGGAAACCTCCTTTACATTACGCAAATGAAAAATTCTTGGATGATACAAATGACAACACCTCCTTTCTATACATAGGAGTCTAAGGGGTCCCAATAAAATCAAATCCTACATAACAATAATATTGTAGGGGCACAATAATAACAATAGTGGGCTTCTATGGGGCATAATAATAACAACATGGGGACTATATGGGCACAATAACAAAATAAGGGGGTAGCACTAATAACAATAAGGGGTTACACTAGTAGTATAGGGACCTAACATGCCCCTCTCCTTCAAAAAGTGGTGTCCTCAACACTTGAGTAGTTCTATATGCTTATGTATAACATTCTCATCCTCCCATGTGGAATCTTCAACGGATAAGTTCTTCCACTTGATGAGATACTCTGAAATTGATCGATTTCGTAGCTGTCGATTTCTCGTTTTCGTGACTACTTCAGGTTCTAATATGGTTTTTCCTTCCTTGTCAAGTTCTGGCCATATTGTTTGAACTAGGTTCTTCTCACCTATAACCTTCTTTAAGCATGAAACATGGAAAACTGGGTGCATTTGGGAAGATGCAGGAAGCTCCAATTTGTATGCCATAGTATTAATATTTTGTAACACCTTGTACGAACTATAATACTTTGGTGATAATTTATTATCCTTCTTATCTTGCTTGAGGTACATTTGTTTGTATGGTTGTAGTCATAGAAATACCCAGTCACCTACATCAAAACTTATTTCACTGCGATGTTGATCTGCCTGTTGTTTCATTCTATTCTGCGCCAAAGTGAGGTTATCATTTAAGAGTTTGATAACTTGTTTTTGATCCTCGATGTGATCCTCCACTGCTTGAAACTTAGAATTTTATTTTAAATATGATGTGATGGACGGTGGATGATATCCATAACGTGCCATAAATGGGGTCATTTTTGCTGCAGTATGGAAGGAAGTGTTATACCACCATTCAACCAAAGGAAACAACTTGATCCATTGGGTCTGTTTATCAAATACAAAGCAATGAAGATATCATTCCAAACTTTTTTTCACTGTCGTAGTTTTCCCATCAGATTCAGGATGATAAGATGATCTATGAGCTAACTGAGTACCAAAATATTCCACCTCTTGTACTCCAAAGAAACAATTGGATATTTTTACATATAATTATTTCTCCTCCAGTAGTTTGAGCACCCTGTCAACATGTTGAACATGATACTTCCAAGACTTGATGTAGATTAGTACATCATCAAAAAATACTAACACAAGTTTTCTAAGTAAGGGTTTGAAAATGGAATTCATCAAACCTTGAAATGTAGAAGGTGCATTGGTAAGGCCAAAAGGCATGACCAAAAGTTCATAATTACCTCTTGAGTTCTAAATGTTTATTTTGGAATGTCTTCAATCTTCATTCTGATTTGATGATATCCTGAACGGAGATCCAACTTTGTGAAGTAAATTGCTCCATGTAATGCATCCAATAATTCATCAATGACAGGAATGAGAGATTTATCTTTAATAGTAAGCTCGTTGAGCTCCCTATAATCCAGACACATGCGCCATGATCCATCCTTCTTGTGTACCAATACCACTAGAGTAGAGAAAGAACTTTGAGTAGGTTGAATTATACCAACCTCTATCATTTCTACAACCATACGTTCAATTTCACTCTTTTGGGCATATGGATATCCATAAGGCCTGATGTTTGGGGGAACACTTCCTGGAATCAAATAAATAGCATGATCATGATCACGAATAGGTGGGAGGTCTTTGGGAGTCTAAAATACCTTGGAATGATTGTCCAAAACTTTTTGGAGATATGGAGAAATAGATGATTTCGATGTGGGGACCTCTAGTGAACATAATTGTGAAATTTTGCTCAGTTGTTATTTCTTTAGAAGATTTTTCATGCTATTAGAGATGATTAACTTTCCTGGGTTCCCTGTGATACCCCTTAATTCAACCTCCTTTCCTTCCCAAAAAAATTTCAAGAAAATTTCTTGAAAATTAAAAGCTATCGTACCCAAAGATTGTAGCCATTGAACTCCTAGTACAATATCCACACCACCCATTAGAATGGAAAGCATTGGACTATTCAAGACATATTCTCCCATGGATAGCTTGATATTATGGAACTACCCAGAGAAATTTATGGTTCCTCCATTTGCAACCATTATTTGATATTCTGGTGTTGGATATAGGAAGCAATTCAATTCCTTGGCTATCTTACAATGAATAAAATTATGGGTACTACCCAAATCAATCAACATTGTTACCTTTTTCTTCTTAATATGCCCTTCTATCTTGAGAGTTTGAGGAGTGGTAATTCTTGTCAATGCATTACAAGATATGGTCTGATTCATTTCCTCTTTCTCTGGGATTGGTTCCTGGTGTATATCCTCTTCTTTTGACATTTCTTGTTCCTTTTCTTGCTCTTCTTCCCCATCTATGTAAATTAATTTCTTCTCAACACACTAATGACCTTTAGTGTATTTTCTATCACAATTGTAACAAAGCCCTTTTGCTCTTTTTTTCTTCCAATTGTTGTGCTCTTAACCTTGTAGGTGGTGAAAGGTTAGGAGCAACGACACTTCCATTTTTATAGTTATGAGTGGTAGGCTTCCTTGTTGCCATAATTTTGCTTTCATTTTTTCTTGCCAACCTGTATGCCTTCTCCAATGAATTAGGTTCTCAAAGGTGAACCTCATGTTGAATGTTATTCTTTAAAGTCCCTATGAAGACATCAATCCTCTACTTCTCTGGAATATCATTTAACCTTATATTCAATTTTTGGAAGTCCTCAGTGTGCTCTGCCATTGAACCCTTTTGTTTGAGATTTATCAATTGGCTAAAGAAGGTGTTGCTATTTGTATCCTCATAATGTACTATCATATCCTTCGTGAAAATTGACCAGGTGACAAGTGGTTTACGAGAAAAAATCCGTTTATACCATAAAAATTGATTCGGTTCTAAATATAAAGATGTAATACGTACCTTTTGTAACAATTGCACATCATGTAAATCAACATATTTCTCCATTTGTAGTATCCATGTTACGGGATCCTTTCCATCAAACCTCCTCATATCGATCTTTGGAATATGGTGGGTCTTCAATCCAATGTTAGGTTCTATGAAATCACGATTAACATTTATTTTTTTCTCATCATGAGTTTCCTCTACTACCTTTTCGTCATTAGGATGTTAGGTCCCTTTAATACTAGTGATTCCCCCATTACTATAGTCATTGTAGCCCTTCTTGTTATTGTTGTGCCCCTATTATCCCCATATTGTTATTATTGTGCCCCATAGAAGCCCACTGTTGTTATTGTTGTGCCCTTATATTATTATTGTTATGTCAGCTTTGATTATATTGTGACGCCTTAGACTCCTATATATAGAAAGGAAGTTTTGCCATTTGTATCATCAAATAATTGTTCATTTATGTAATGTAAAGGAGGTTGCCCCCTCGAAGAGGCTAATTTCTAAGGTGTTGATAGTTCTTTTCTATATTTTTGTGAGTTGGTTTCATAACATTTGGTACCAGAGGTTTGAATTGTAGGGAACACTGTTCCAAATAGGCCATCATGGAATTTTCGCTATAAATTTTTTTTCTGATACGTTTCGAAAGCTAAAAACAAAACCCATTTCATCTGAAATCGTTCTGAACCTCGGGTCCAAATTTTATATCTTGTGTCACTATATTTTCGGAGATATTATTTGAGGAAATTAGGGTTTTTTCAGACTCCCGAATTACATTCCAAATAGGTGACCTTGGGAAAATCGTCATAAATTTCTATTTGAGCATCATATTGAAATTTTGTAAGAATTTACAGAAATAGGACGAAATATAGTTTTCTTTGTATCGTTTTCAGATCCGAAGGTCGAAATAGTGACACGGGGCATGTCATACAAGTTTGATCCATTGAAAAAGTATATAATCAGGACATCTTGGGAGATTGGGCATAGCTCTTTCTTGGAGAATCCAATTTTGATCAGACTGGTGGAATTGGAAAGAGGACTCAGAGGGCTACCGCAGGAAGGAATTTAAGACCTTGGAGATCCACAATTACAAAGATTCAACAGATTCAATATCGAGCTTCTACAAAGTGAAAAAAGGTGTGTAGTCTTTTTAAAATTTTGCATAAGTTTGGGTTGAAAAATTAGTTTGAATTTCAAAGGGCTTAGTGAAACATAATTATCATTAATTGATGCCCCGAAGAAAGAAAATGGAAACACCTAGTAAGCAACCTGAAATTTCTAGCATGACTCATGAAGAAGAGGAAGAAATGCAACATGATATATCAAAATTACGAGACCAAGTGCAACAAATTTCACTCTCATAAATGGTAAGAGAAGCTAAGATTGATGGTTTAAAGAAAGGCGTGGAATCTAAGATGAATGGCTTGGAAGATAATATGAATGGTGTGCAAGTTAAGATGTATGGCATGGAAGCTAACATGGATGGCATGGAAGCTAAGATGGAAGGCATGGACGATAAGATGGATGGTATAGAAGAAAAAATGAAAGGCGACATGGAAGATTTTAAGATAGATTTGACTAAGTTGCTACAAGAAATGCTTATTAATGGTGAAAGGGTAGTAAAGGAAACTCATGATGAGAACAAAATAAATGTTACCATGATTTCATAGATTCTAACCTTGGATTGAAGACCCACCATGTTCCAAAGATTGATATGAGGAAGTTTGATGGCAAGGATCCCGTAACATGGATACTACAGATGAAGCAATATTTAGATCTACATAATATGAAAAACACATAAAAGGTACACATTGAAACTTTATATTTGAACCAAATCAAATTGTATGGTATCGATGGCTTTGGTCTCATAAACAAATTGTCACTTGGGCAATTTTTACGGAAGAAATGATAACACATTATGAGGATACAAGAAGCAACACACTTTTTAGCCAATTTATAAACCTCAAACAAAAGGGTTCAATGATGGAGCACACTTAGGACTTCCAAAAATTGAATATAAGGGTAAAAGATATTATAGAGGAGCATAGAATTGATGTGTTCATAAGGGATTTCAAGGATAACATCCAACATGAGGTTCGCCTTTGGGAACCTGACTCATTGGAGAAGGCATTCAGGTTGGAAAGAAAAATGGAAAGCAAAATTATGGAAACAAGGAAGCCTACCACTCACAACTATAAGGATGGAAGTGTTGTTTCCCATACCCTTCCAAAACCTACAAGGCTGACAACCCAACAATTGGAAGAAAAAAGAGAAAAAGGGCTTTGTTATAGTTGTGATAGAAAATACACTAAAGGTCATAAGTGATCTCAGAGGAAATTATTTTACATGATTGTGAAGAGGAGGAAGAAAAGGAATAAGAAACGTCAACAAAAGAATATATACACCAGGAAGAAACGTTAGAGAAAGAAGAAATGAATCTGACCATATCTTGTAATGAATTGGATGGAATTACCACTTCTCAAACTATCAAGATAGAAGGACATATCAAGAAGAAAAAGGTAATAGTGTTGATTTATTCAAGAAATACCCATAATTTTATTCATTGGAAGATAGCCAAGGAATTGAATTGCTTCCTATATCCAATATCAAAATGTCAAGTGATGGTTGCAAGTGGAGGAACCATAAATTGCTTTCGAAAGTGCCATTATATAAAGCTATCCATGGGAGAATATGTATTGAATAGCCAATGCTTTCCATTCCAATGGGTGGTGTTGATATTGTACTAGGAGTCCAATGGCTACAGTCCTTGGGTACAATAGCTTTTAATTTTCAAGAACATTTCATGAAATTTTCTTCGGAAGGAAAGGAAGTTGAATTAAGAGGTATTGCAGGGAAACCAAGAAAGATAATCATCTCTAATGGAATTACAAAGATTCTAAAGAAAGAACAACGAGGCGTAATTGCATAATTATAATCGCTAGAGGTTCCCACAACGAAATCATCTATTTCTCCAGATCTCCAAAAAGTCTTGAACAATAATTCCAAGGTATTTGAGACTCCCAAAGGTCTCCCACCTATTCGTGATCATGATCATGCTATTCATTTGATTCCAGGAAGTGTTCCTCAAAACATCAGGCCTTACAGATATCCCTATGCCCAAAAGAGTGAAATTGAATGTATGGTTGCAAAAATGCTAGAGGCTGGTATAATTCAACCTATTCAAAGTTCTTTCTCTGCTCCAATAGTATTTGTGCACAAGAAGGATGGATCATGGTGCATTTGTCCAAATTATAGGGAGCTTAACAAGCTCACTATTAAAGATAAATTTCCCATTCCTATCATTGATGAACTATTGGATGAATTGCATGAGTCAATTTACTTCACCAAGTTGGATCTTCATTCAGGATATCATCAAATCAGAATGAAGACTGAAGACATTCCGAAAACAACATTTAGAACTCATGAGGGTCATTATGAATTTTTTTTCATGCCTTTTGGCCTTACCAATGTACCTTCTACATTTCAAGGTTTGATGAATTCCATTTTCAAACCCTTCCTTAGAAAATTTGTGTTAGTATTTTTTGATGATATACTAATCTATAGCAAGTCCCGGAAGGATCATGTTCAACATGTTGACAAGGTGCTCAAACTATTGGAGGAGAAACAATTATATGCAAAAAGCTCCAAATGTTTCTTTGGAGTACAAGAGGTAGAATATCTGGGTCATATTGTATCTCATGAAAGTGTTAAGGTAGACCCTAGCAAAATTAAAGCCATTAAGGAATGGAAAATCCCCACATCCATAAAGAATCTACGAGGATTTCTCGGGTTGACAGGGTATTATCGCAAGTTGGTTAAGAATTATGGGAGAATAGTAGCACCTATAACAACATTATTGAAGAAAGATGCATTTTTATGGACTCCAAAAGCAACTAAGGCCTTTTAACATCTTAAAGAGGCAATGTGCCAAGCACCAACCTTAGTTATGCCGGACTTCACAAAAACCTACATTGTGGAATGTGATGCCTCAGGAAATGGAATTGGTGCTATTTTAATGTAAGAAGAAAGACCCATTGCTTTTGAAAGTTGTCCAATCAAAGGAAAGTATTTACACAACGATTTATGATAAGGAAATGTTGGCAATATTGCATGCACTTAAGAAATGGCGACCCTAGCTAATGGGAAGACACTTCAAGGTAAAAAACAAATCATGATAGTCTTAAATACATTTTAGAACAAAGATTATTTTCAAAAGAGAAGCAAAAATGGGTCACAAAGATGTTGAGTTATGACATTGAAATCATATACAAAAAAGGGAAGAAAAATGTTGTGGCAGATGCACTCTCAAGAAAGGATGAGGATGTGGAAGCATTGCTTTGTGCCATTTCTATTATCCAACCATATTGGATAAACGAAGCAAGGGATGAATGGATGAATGAAGAAGAAGTGTGGGCACTCATTCAAAAGTTACAACAAGATCCCAGTACATCTGATACATTTAGCTAGAAAAATGATTCGTTATGGTACAAAGATCACTTATACCTATGTAAAAATTCCCAACTCAAACAAAAGAGTCTTATGGAATTGCACTCCTCTCCCTTAGGAGGGAACTTGGGATTTTTAAAAACTTACCACAGGGTTAAGAAGGATTTTTTTGGGATAGCATTAAATCTGATATTCAAAAGTTTGTGGAGGAATGTTTGGTTTTCCAACGAAATAAAGTTGAAACAATTAAGACCCTGGGTCTATTACAACCTTTATCCATTCCAAGTCAACGTTGGGAGGAGGTTTCAATGGATTTTATCACAGGATTACCCAAGTCCAGAGGAAAGAGTGTCATCATGGTGGTAGTTGACAGACTTATCAAGTATGCACATTTTTGTGCATTATCTCATCCATTTAAATCCAATACAATTTCTACTGCATTTATGGAAACAATTCAAAAGCTACATGGAAACCCAAAGATTATTATAAGCGACAGAGATCCCATTTTCACTAGAAATTTTTGGACAGAATTATTTCTTGCCTTGGTACTTAGTTAGCTCATAGCTCATCTTATCATCCTCAATCTGATGGGAAAACTGAGATAATAAACAAATGTTTGGAAGGATATCTTCATTGCTTTGTATCTGATAAACATACACAATGGGTCAAATTGTTGCCTTTGGCTGAATGGTGGTATAACACTTCCTTCCTTACTGCAACAAAAATAACCCCATTTATGGCACTTTATGGATATCACCCACCATCCATCACATCATATTTAAGAGAAAATTCTAAGGTTCAAGCAGTGGAAGATCACATCGAGCAACAACAACAAGTTATCCAACTCTTCAAGGATAACCTAATTTTGGCACAAAACAAAATGAAACAACAGGCATATCAACATCGCATCGAAATAAGTTTTGGTATAGGTGACCAGGTATTTCTATAGCTAGAACCATTTAAACAAATGTCCCTCAAGCAAGTTAAGAAGGATAATAAATTATCACCTAAGTATTATGGTTCGTACAAGGTGTTGCAAAATATTGGTACTATGGTATACAAATTGGAGTTCCTGCAGCTTCCCGCGTGCACCCAGTTTTCCATGTTTCATGCTTAAAGAAGATGTTGACGGTGCTAGATCCGCCAACATGTTAAGGGGATCTCCCCGGTAAGAAGTCCCAATTATACCTCACAACGTTTGGTGTAGGAGTCCTAGCAGTGGGTCGTAAGGTAATGCCTTGGCCACGGTGTTGCACAAAGGCAAGTAGAATAACTTTGTCAACAGCAAGGGTGTGACTATGTAGTGAGTCAAAGAAGGTGTATGAGAGGTTCCAACACTTCGAAGGGAGAAAGAGGTGAAGGTGAGTTCCAGGTTGAAAGGGATCAGTCCCAACTCGGCTAGGAACAAACGACACAAAGAACATGCACAACTTCCGGTGGAGTAGTCCACTCGGATGCGAAAATCACATCATACAAGGTAATATAACATGTACAACACTCACGGATCAATCTGAGATGAGTGTGACGATTGTTATAGCAAGGTTCAAGTGAAAGGTCTGTCTAATGTCTAGCAGAGCAGTCGACACAGACGGTGACAACATTAACAACATATGCAACACATTAACAACAAGATTCATATAATTGCATGTGAATCAGTTCATACACAAGTACGTAAATTAAACAACACATATCATTAAAGAAACCGGAGCAGTCCAACTAAAATAACAACATATGCATGAAAATGTGTTGACTCTTATTATATAAAGAAGTGTAAGTCACAATCATACAATACATCCATGTAAACCTGCTAGGTCCAACAGTGGAACGTTACAGCCACATTCGCCTACTCCTCCAAAGAGATGTACTAGCTTCATGCAGTGGAGAAGCCAAGGCGCGTTACGATACTGTCCAATCCTTCTTCAAAATAGTCTTAGTAGAAGCTTGGCTAACCAAAAGCCTATACAATGAGTTATGAGGGGCTATTTATAGCAAAGGGTGGGGTGACCCTTGACATTCCCCTTTGTGATAGTTCAACTACCCTCATGACTCTTCACCTACTCTATGACTATTACATCCAACTATTGACACTTGACTTACACTTGACATGACTCAACATTGCAATGCACATGTACTCATGTGATACAACATGGCTTCAGCAAGCCTTGCAAGACATCACTGGCACTCGGTCCACTGTGATGAGACCAATTCTTTGACATGCTTGTGATGGTGAAGCTGTTGAGGTGATGCCAAGCTTGGTCATTCATGATGGTGTGCATGCACCTCATGGTGACATCTTACTGAAGCGAACTCTTGCCTCCGTTGCAATCGGTGCATTGGTTCGGCTCCTTCATCCAACTCGTCTGCTAACATGTGCATGGTCTTCTTGGGTATGATTGAATGGGCAACACACTGATGCATACTGTCTGTGATGATATTCAAGTGTGTGCTGGTGGTCATGCGCATCAACTTGTCGAAGTACATGTTCAGCTCCAGTTGGACTTGCTTCTTATCTTCGCCTTGGTGAGTGTGTTGAATGGGTTGGATTGCATGCGTGCACACAATGACATGCATGTTTTTGAATCCCTTGCATGCGATCACCAACACTGCTCACCATGTCTGCTCCGTGTTAGCTGTTGGGATGGATATTTAACTTGTACGGGTGCAGTTTCATCCGTGAGTGCACGATGTGCCCACTGTTGTTCCTGATCCTGCTGCAACTCATTCGTCTATCTGTGCAGCTTCATGTTCTTCCTTGAGTTGCTGCTTCAGCACATGCAACTCCTTCTTTGTTCCATTCTCTGTCTTCGCATGGTATTCATGTCGCGTCGTCACCTCATAACCAGAGTCTCCAAAGTTGCTTTCATTATCAGTGGATCTGCTTGATCTTGTAACTTTGTTTCGCCTTTGTGTTGTCAACAACCTTCCTCTTGCATTCACCATATTCGCTGTGTTCGCTGCATTCACTGCATTCGATATGCTACATGCAGCTGTTGTTCATGATGTTGCTCACTGTGATGGATCTGCTTGATGTCCTTTTCTACAAACACCTTGATATCTTTGTGAGTAGGTAAGATCATAGACACTTGATCAATTGCATCTCTAAGCGTGCTCTGAACTGTGTCTTCGTCTTTGCTCTCCTGGAAACCATTGTACCTATACTGCTGAGAGGCAGATGAACGCCTGCGATACTTGGAGATATGGCAACACTCATGGCAAGAAATTTGTCAGTTGAAAACCAAAATGATCATGAGAACTGACTTGTAACATACCTGGGTGAATGATCATGAAGGCTATGCAATTTTAGCCAAGAGGCCGGGAGACCAACTGCCAAGACTGCACAAGGCACAGTTAAGGATGCTGGGAGATTAACTGACTACTGGAACTACGCAATGCATAGTTCAGTCTGGCTGTTGACTGTTGGGATTGCGTAATGCGTAATTCCAGCTGGGAGGGACTGCTGGCCCAGGGACAGATTTGCACAATTTCTTGGACCAAGGAACCACTATCCTCCATAAATGCGCAAATCTGGAGAGGAAGGTGAGCCTTCCTTTCCTAGATTGCACAATGCAACCTTGGTGAAGGCAGAGCCCAGGCCAAGGTTGGCCTGACTCGCCGACGGGCAAATGAAAGCAAGTAAATGAATGCATGGCGACACTAAGTGATAGCAGAAGTGATTAACAGTGCATGCAAAACATGAATGAAATATTCAACAAATAGATCAACATGCATGTGGGTGAGGCAGTTCGCTGGATGGGCAAACCTCCGTGCAAAACAGTTTCATGCATTTGACAACAGTGAGATAACAATGAAAACTGAAATAGAGCTAGGAAAATCTAGTATACATGTAAACGACAACAGGTGTTCAAAGAAATCAAGCAAACAATACTCCCACAAGTGAAAACACAAAAAGCGACAGAAATGCAGCATAAGGCATGGGATGTGAGATTACCCCAAAGCAGCTGAGCTGAATGCGCTGACTTCTCCTAGATGTGATGTGGGATGTCAGAGTTGCAAAGTAGATGTGAGGAATGAACTCTATAGCGTCTGGTTGTTGATTTTTTATAACATCGAGTTTGTGACGCGCATGCCACAAATCTAGGGGAAGTGAAACTTAGTGGGAGGTTTCTAAATTTCTCCTTGCATGTAACCTCCAACTGCTAAACATAGATCCCTGAAACAAGGGATGCCTCTGCATGTTGCCTTGGGAGAAGCAACCCATGCATGCAAGTCTGTTTTACTCAGTCTCGGACAGAACCGGTCAACTCAACTGCACATGCAAGAGACTGCTCGACTACTGGAGAAAAATGTGCATTTTTGGCTGTGAACTGGGTTGACTGCCTAGTATGTTTGCACAATTTCTGGGCAGAGCAGCTGACTGCTACCTAGATTTGCACAAATCCTGGGCTGAATAGCATGCTGCTGGGAAAATTTGCGCAAATCCTGCTGGGAGGGTTAGCTGGCAGGATTGCGCAATCTTGGAGCCCAATAGGCTATCAGAGAGGATTGCACAATTCTTGGACGGAAGGCTGGTTTCCCTCCAGAAATGCGCAATTTTCAAGGGGAAGTTGCTCAACGTGCAACTGGACCAAGTCCTGGTGAGAAGCCTGTCAGGGGAATGGATCAACTGTGATCGACAGGCTGCCTTTGTGCGAAGAAAACTTATGAATTTTGAGTACTTGACGAAGCAAGACAAAGTGCTATTCAAGGTTGGTAGGGGGGTTCCAAAATAGGCTAAGGAAAAATTTTTGAGGGTGGTTGTAGCCGCTACAACACTTGGCAACACACTGGTAGAACTCCATCTCTCTAAATGGACCTTGTTCGTGAAAAACAAGTCTAACAGCTCCAGAATTATTGTTTCCTTAACTGATCCGATCTGTCTTTCCTTCTGTATCTTAGTAGAGGTGTAGTACAGATAGCCTATCAGCTACCGCTACTTACTACTACCACATCCATATCGCTTCCTTATCTCTGAAATCAAACATATAAAATAACGGATAGGGAGCGGCGTATCATATAGGGACTGAACCAAGGAAGGAACTGAACCAGGGAAGGGAGCGGCGTAACATACATAGTTATACGTACTTTTTCTATCGTATAAATGAAAGATGCCTAACTAAAGCTTTACCGTCACCCACCGCCATCCTTAGCGTTCCTGGCACCCACCATCCTTTCATGAGGCGGGGAACTCAGAAAATAGAGCAGTTCATGAAAGACCTTCTCTTTACAGCTCTCTTGACTAGGTAACCATTCTTACAGATATTGACTGTAGGTAAACCGTTCTTACCACTGATGCATCTCTTGCGGACCATGCCGTCCCTCTCTTCATGGTGGAATAAGGTATGGCAAGAATAAGAAAAAGAATAAGTCAGTCAGGGGTATGAGATCGATCATCAAGACCGATTCATTCCATGATCATGGCACGAAAGGAGAGCTACTATCCCCATGTGTATATAAGTCCATCTTCTCCTCAGCTCGTCTTGGCTTCACACTAGCTTGATGTAATATGTAACATTTGCTAGACTCTTGGTCGATTGACGCACATTCCAAGCCAAGGCAATACAGTTGTTTCGACTGGGGTTGAGGGGTATATAGGTGCACAAACAGTATAGTCATCAGAGTCTTAGTTTCATATCTGGTGTTGCTCCACTGCCAGCATGCCTGGACAGTACCCCGGTCGAGTCACATAGGAACACAAGCATGGCTCCGCTGCCAACGAGCCTGGTCAGTTACCCAGCAAGTTACTTGCATCACCTCCCTACGTAGGAATCCTTTCTCTTCTTTCGCCATATTCATTTTTCATTTTTGAATTTTTTGTCTTTTCATTTTTTTCATTTTTCACTGTCCATAGCACTTATTCATGAGGAAGAGGGATCCTGACTTATTGAGAGCAGAAGAGGTTGTTCTAGTAGAGAAGTATTTTATTGTATCTCTAACGTGTGTAGAGTCTCCACTTTACACTTGGTTATCCATCATTTCCTACAGTTTTCCCTCACTCATCTCTCCCTTTTGCTCTATTTTTCTGCATAAACTCACCCAGATCATTACATATGATGGCATTAGGCATGATTTAGGGATTTTGCTAATGTGTGACTGTTTTGTTTAGATTTTGACATACTTACAGGCATTCCGCAGCCATCTGCTGATTCTGCAGCCATCTGATGATCCCGTAGCCTTTTTGTTAATCTCAAGGTTCCACATGTCATTTTGCCAAATGAGCCACATGGGCATGTTGGAATATATGTGCTCGAGGTTCCTGTGCCATCAGTTCAGCCAGCCACGTCATCTGTACCTCCGGTCAAAGGGGATCAAGTTACGGTCAAATAAAGGCAGCTTAACGTTGATGCGTAAGCTGTTGGGTCACGTCGGTGGAAAAGGTGACTTGTCAATGTTTTGCAAGTTGTGGGGAACATGATCCAACGCTGGATTCATTGCCCATAACGACCAGGACCTCCAGCTCGACCATGAAACATATGACGTGTTAACTGCACCTTTAATACGCATGATATTCAGTTTATTTTCTGTTTTATGCTTTACGCATTAGGCCATCTTGCAGATGCCTATAAATACTTGCGTCTGCGTACGCTTATGTTACTTTTTAGTTGCTGCATTTTATAAACTTGTTGTTATTTTAGAGCATTCGAAGACTCTGTTTTTATAGTGCTGTTCTAGCACTCTGGACTGTATTTTTCTGCATATGGAGTAATAGAAACAGTGCTGTTTTGAAGTTTACAATTCCTTGAGTCTCTTTTGGATGATATGAATGGAGGGCCCCTGTTCATGTTAGCCTTGTAAAGTATTTTATGTGCAGCATTTCCTTATTTCTATTCAACATTTCTTTTAGTTGAAACATGTACAACGTAATTTACTTTCTTGTTATTTCATTTCCAGCCTTTCTTTTTAGCTGATCAGCATTGTTCTTTTGCAGGTTTTTAAGCCCGGGATTGATTTTGTGTTTGTGTATTTGCTTAAATATCTAGTGGTAGTTTCAGTTGACAGATTCAAGCTGCTGCCTTTTCTTTATTTTCATAGCTGATTTTTTAGTTTTATTTCTCAAAGTGGTTTGCTAACATATGAATGATCTCTTTATCATAAATTGTCTATCTTTTAGAGATCATAATATTAATAACTTGCAGCTGGCTTTGGGTGCTTTTTAGACTAATCCTTAACTACTTTCTAATCGTGTCTTACACAGTACTATGTGTTAGAGGCAGAGAGTTAGAGAGAGCTGAACATCATAACTAGTCTTTAAAGTAGATTTTTCTCATTTTTATCATTTCTTAGACTTATCTTTAGCTACTTCCTAATCGTGTCTTACACAGTACTATGTGTTAGAGGCAGAGAGTTAGGAAGAGATAAACTTTATCATTGGTCTTTTAAGTGATTTTCTTACCTTTTATTTGCAGCAGCATGAATGGTGTCTAATGCCATTAGAAAGTGGTTCTTTGCTTTCGGTTTATTTTAATTTATTTATTTCCTTCAAGCTTTTCCTTTTCAGCAAGTAGTTAGAAACCACTAATCACACACTCTCACTCATCTAGAATTCACCTTACACACACTTTCACTCATCTATTTATAATCATCACTCCATCTTAGGAAGATAAATTAACCACAAACAACACCCCCAAAACGACAAAAAGCTCTAAGAGGTTGCTTAAGTACATATAGTACACCTTCACTTCATCAGCTTACGAGCCCCGGGTTGACAATTAATGACATCAATTTAGAAACACTAAATTGACTAAACAACGTGCTTGTTAAGGTTTTCCCCCTCACCTTAGTCTACTTGACTACGCTGACAAGGGTTAACCCAAACATAGTCGACTAGAAGGTGACACTAGTTAGCGCGCAAGTGTTGTGTTTTCAGCAAGGTTCACTTTGAACATTACGTATTTTCGTTCAACGTATCATGGACTAAAAGTAACAAGCTCATCATATAGAGGCTAGATGATAGATAACCAAGTAGTGATAGCTATACAAGCCCTTTTGCACTTTACCTAGCTCGTTTCATGAGTCACACATGGTTTCATGCAAACTAACCTACGAACGAAACAAGCGAACGAACTAACAAAAAACAAAGCAAAGTAAGAGTAGAAGCAAAAACGAAAGTGAAGCAATTAAACAAACAAGAAAACAAGCAAACAAGTAAACAAAGCATGTAAGCAAACAAGCATGCAAGCAAAAAACTGAAAGCAAACACTACTCCTACTCCTACACTAACGATGCATGAGCCTGATCACGTGAAGTGATACTTCCAATGCAGCCACTGGCGCATTGGTAGACCCATGTTGGTGAAGGCTTGGTCTGCGAGCAACCCAGTTGTCTAGACCAGCAACCAAGAAAGATATAACAGTGAAGACAACCACACTTCATGTTTCAAAGTGTCCATGGGACATAAGTGAGTACATGTGCATGACAGGCAGTCTGTGGACTTATCGTGGTGATGTGTGACACTACGTGCAACTTTGAAGCATAAGCACACTCTTGACTGAGACATGCAAGAAAATGAAAGAAACAAAGAAAACTTGCGTCGTGCATGAGTGCTTGCAATGTAAGACACCTCCAAGGCATGAGCAATGGGATCATGCAGTTCGAGTGGAGGAAGTAAAATCTGAGTGTTAGATTGATCTTCAGTGCATACAGATGAGTGATGAGGAGCCTTGGGTGATTGAACAGATTCACGATCGGAAGTGAGACTAACACCAAGAGAACGAGGGCCTGACATAACCATCAGCTCAGGCTGAAGTGCCTTGACAATCTTGGGTGTCTCAACTTCATCATCAGGTAGATCATCATACACTGGTAGCTTCAAAAGATAAACTACCATAGATTCATGATCGTGATCAAAATTGGAAGCAAATGGATCACGACCTCCACGATCAAAAAAATCAATGAATTCTTCGGCATCCTCATGATCAAATGAATCAAACTGAGGGGTAGATGAAAAGCGAACTAACTCATCCTCTGTGTTTCCGGAAAAGATAGATGAAGGATCAAGTGGATCTTCAATGAAAACTTATCCTCTCCGTTCTCGAAAGATGGAATAACATTTGGTGAGTCCTGTGAATGATCAACAATGGGTCATCCGTGGATGAAGATACACATGCAAAATCATGGATGGCAGGTTCACCAAGGAGGTCAGGAAAGAACGGAGGGGGCTCGAATGGAAGGGAGTCATCCTTCACCGAGTATTGGTGTTCAAGCTCCCACTCATACTCCTCATGAATGATAGCACATGTTGGTTATGCAACAACAACTCCGTCAATGGGTTGTTCCTCGTTCACAACAAGTGAAGAGTCTGGAATGGACGAACACAAGACAACATCATCCGGAGGAACACCTGAGGTTGAAGACGGAGGTCGAAGAACAAAATGCATATGAGAACTTGAAGGACTCACAACCAACTCTGCGCGAAAATTGAGTGGAGTAATGTTGGGAGGGTTTGAAGGGTGAACAGATGTGCGAACATGATCCTCAACATCACAGGGCGATGGTGGAATTGTTGAATGAGAGGAAGGTGGACAGTCCATTGAGACAGTTCCTGCTCCCACATGGGATTGCACAGTTCCATCAACGAAGAATGTTGAGTAAGTATTGACATCAAGCTTTCTCTTGGGACGGGCAGATTTCTTAAGGCAATACTCAGACCGGTCCCAGAGATAAGCGAACTTCATTTGTCTCTTCGGAGCTTGAAACTATAAGTCACGGAAGTGCTGCCAAAAATCAATAACAGATTCATGTGGAGCCTTCCATAGCTGCAACAATTTCTGGTCAAGATGGTCTGGATCGAAATGATAGAACATGTCTTCAATAAGATCACAAAAGTGCTCACATGAGTGCACGATGTCAGCCAGTAGGTTGAGCACCCAACGAAATGGAGATTTGCGAAGTGTGTATGCAAGCAACAAACAAACCTGGTTGTCAGTAAACTCATCTTCCTCATAAAACATGGAAATAAAGTTATGTAAGTGCTCAGGCCAGGCCACTTCACCTTCACCATCATACGTGTGAGTGGACAAGAGATCAAACAGCTTCCCCAAGATGGAGGCATCTTCATGATTCGAAAAACACCTCGGGGGAAGAAGAATGCAAGACCCCATGGATGATATGAAAAGGTTCAAAATTGGATGATAGGACACTTCTTGTCATCAGGCCCTCCTTCTAGTGCCAGAAATGTTGATGGTGCTGGACCCGCCAACATGTCAAGGGGATCTCCTCGGTAAGAAGTCCCAATTAGACAGACCATTTGGTGTAGGAGTCCCAGAAGTGGGTCGTAAGGTAATGCCTTGACCACGGTGTCGCACAGAGGCAAGTAGGATAACTTTGTTAGCAGCAAGGGTGTGACTGATGCAGTGCTTCAAGGAAGGTGTATGAGAGGTTCCAACACTTCAAAGGGGGAAGGAGGTGAAGGTGAGTTCCAGGTTGAAAGGGATCAACCCCAACTTGGTTAGGAACACACAACACAAAGGACATGCACAGGTTCCGGTGGAGCAGTCCACTCGGATGTGGTAGTCACATCATTCAAGGTAAGATAACACGCACAACATGCACAAATCAGTTTGAGACGAGTGTGACGGTTGTTATAGCAAGGTTCAAGTGAAAGATTCATCTGATGTCCAGCAGAGCAGTCGACATGGACGATGACAACATTAACAACATATGCAACACATTAACAACAAGATTCATATAATTGCATGTGAATCAGTTCATACACAAGTACGTAAGTTAAACAAAATATATCATTAAAGCAACCGGAGCAATCCAACTACAATAACAACATATGCATGAAAATGTGCTGGCTCTTATTATATAAAGAAGTGTAAGTCACAATCATACAATAAATCCATGTAAACTTGCTAACCCCAATAGTGGAACGTTACAACCACATCGCCTGCGCCTCCAAATAGATGTACTTGCTCCGTGTAGTGGAGAATCCAAGGCGCGTTACAATACTGTCCAAGCCTTGTTCAAAATAGTCTTAGTAGAAGCTTGGTTGACCAAAATCCTATACAATGAGTTATGAGGGGCTATTTATAGCAAAGGTGGGGTGACCCTTGACATTCCCCTTTGTGATAATTCAACTACCCTCATGACTCTTCACCTACTCTATGACTGTTACATCCAACTATTGACACTTGAATTACACTTGACATGACTCAACATTACAATGCACATGTACTCATGTGAGACAATATGGCTTGAGAAATCCTTGCAAGACATCATTGACACTCAGTCCGCTATGATGAGACCAATTCTTTGACATGCTTGTGATGTTGAAGTTGGTGAGCTAATGCCAGGCTTGGTCGTCCGTGATGGTGTGCATGCACCTCATGGTGACATCTTGCTGAAGCGAACTCTTGCCTCCGTTGCAATTGGTGCATTGGTTCAGCCCCTTCATCCAAATCATCTGCTAACATGCACATGGCCTTGTTGGGTATGGTTAAACTAGAAACACATTGATGCATAGTGTCCGTGCTGATCTTCAAGTGTGTGCTAGTGGTCATGCGCATCAACTTGCCGAAGTACATGTTCAGCTCCAGTTGGACTTGCTTCTTGTCTTCGCCTTGGTGAGTGTGTTGAATGGGTTGGATTGCATGTGTGTACACAATGACATGCATGTTGCTGAATCCCTTGTATGCAATCACCATCACTGCTCACCATGTCTACCTTGTGTTAGCTGCTGGGATGGATCTTTAACTTGTACGGGCACAGTTTCATACGTGAGCACACGATGCGCCCACTATTGTTCCTAATCCTGCTGCAACTCATTCGTCTATTTGTGCAGCTTAATGTTATTCCTTGAGTTTCTGCTTCAGCATATGCAACTCCTTTGTTCCATTCTCTGTCTTTGCACGATCTTCATGTCGTGTCATCACCTCATAGCCGGAGTCTCCAAAGTTGCTTTCATTATCAATGGATCTGCTTGATCTCGCAACTTTGTTCCGCCTCTATGTTGTCAACAACCTTCCTCTAGCATTCACTATGTTCGATGCGTTCGCTTCATTCGGTATGTTGCCTGCAGCTGCTATTCATGATGCTGCTTGATGTCGTTATCTACAAACACCTTGATGTCTTTGTGAGTATGTAAGCTCATAGACACTTGATCGAATGCATCTCCAAGCGTGATCTGAATGGTGTCTTCGTCTCTACTCTCCTGGAAACCATTGTACCTGTACTGCTGAGAGGCAGATGAACACCTGCGATACCCGGAGATATGGCAACACTCATGGAAAGCAATCTACCAGTTGAAAACCAAAATGATCATGAGAACTGACTTGTAACATACCTGGGTGAATGCTCATGAAGGTTGCGCAATTTCGGCCGAGAGGTTGGCAGATCAACTGCCAAGACTGCACAAGGCACAGTCTGGGCTGCTGGGAGACTGAATGACTGCTGGAACTGCGTAATGCATAATCCAGTTTGGCTATTTATTGCTGGGATTGCGCAATGCGCAATTCCAGCTGGGAAGGACTATTGGGCCAAGGAGAGATTTGCGCAATTTCTTGGGCCAAGCAACCACTGTCCTCCAGAAATGTGCAAAATAGTCCTGGAGGCCAGTGCTGGGAAGGAATGCGCAAATATGGAGAGGAAGGTGAGCCTTCCTTTCCCAGATTGCGCAATGCAGCCTTGGTGAAGGCAGAGCTCGGGCTAAGGTTGGCCCGAGTCACAGATGAGAAACTGAGAGAAAGTAAGTCAATGAATGCATGGTGACACTAAGTGATAGCAGAAGTGATTAACAATGCATGCAAAACATGAATGAAAGATTCAAAAAATAGATCAACATGCATGTGGGTGAGGTAGTTCGCTGGTTGGGCGAACATCCGTGCAAAACAGTTTCATGCATGCGACATCAATGAGATAGCAATGAAAATTGAAACAAAGCTAGGAAAAGCTAGTATACATGTAAATAACAACAAGCATTCAAAGAAATCAAGCAAATAATACTCCGACAAGAGAAAACACAAAAAGCGACAGAAATGCAGCACAAGGCATGGGAAGTGAGATTACCCCAAAACAACTGAGCTAAATGTGCTGACTGCTCCCATATGTGATATGGGATGTCAGAGCTGCAAACTTGATGTGAGGAATGAGCTCTACAACATCTAGTTGATGAGTTTTGATAACATCGAGTTTGTGATGTGCATACCACAAATCTAGGGGAAGCGACACTTGGTGGGAGGTTTCTAAATTTCTCCTTGCATGTAACCTCCAACTGTTAAACATAGATCCCTGAAACAAGGGATGCCTTTGCGTGTTACCTTGGGAGAACCAGCCCATGCATGCAAGTCTATTTTTCTCAGTCCTTGAGGGAACTGTTCAACTCAGTTGCACATGCAAGAGACTGCTCGATTGCTGGAGAAAAATGCACATTTCTAGCTGGGGGCTGGGTTGACCTCCTAGGAGGTTTGTGCAATTTCTGGGCAGAGCAGCTAACTACTGCCCAGATTTGCACAAATCCTGGGCTGAACAGTCTGCTGTTGGGAAAATTTGCGCAAATCCTGCTGGGAGGGTTGGCTGGCAGGATTGTACAATCTTGGAGCCCAGCAGGCTGTCAGAGAGGATTACGCAATTCCTGGAGTGAAGGCTGGTTTCCCTCTAGGAATGCACAATTTTCAAGGGGAAGCTGGTCAGCCTGCAGCTAGACCAAGTCCTAGTGAGCAGCCTGTGATAGGAATGGATCAATTATGATCGACATGCTGCCTTTGTACGAGGAAAACTCATGAAGTAAAGTGTTGTGTAAGGTCTGTAGGGGGGCTTCGAAACAAGCTAAGGAAAAATTTTGGAGGGTGGTTGTAGCCGCTACAACAAAAGGTTATTGGCGACAAGCTCCCAGTTCAAAGAATATTTCCAGAACTTGATGAAGAAGGAAAAACCATATTGGAACCTGAAGCAGTCACAGAAATAAGAACTCGACAACTGTGAAATTGATCAATATCGGAGTATGTTGTCAAGTGGAAGAACTTACCCGCTAAAGATTCCACATGGGAGGATGAGACTTTTATATAGAATCATCCATAACTACTCAAGCGTTGAGGACAACACTTTTTTGAAGGAGAGGGGCATGTTTGGTCCCTATAGTACTAGTGATTCACCCATTACTATTGTCATTGTAGCCCTTATTGTTATTGTTGTGCCCTTATATTGTTATTGTTATGTCAGATTTGATTATATTGTGACCCCTTAGACTCCTATATATAGAAAGGAGGTTTTGTCATTTGTATCATCCAATAATTGTTCATTTGTGTAATGTAAAGGAGGTTTCCCCCTCAAAGAGGTTGATTTCTTAGGTGTTGATCTTTCTTTTCTATCTTTTTGTGAGCTAGTTTCACAACATAGGAGGCCTTTCTTGTAGCAGCTTTGTCCCACCTTCCTTCAAAACTTCCATGTCTTTCTTCAAATATTCCATGCCTTTCTTCAAATCTGGTTCCCTACCATCGATATTAGCTTCCCTGGCACATATAAAACTATTTATCTTAGCTTCGATCATATTCTTCAAATCATCCATCCAATTTTGCTTACTAGGTGTTTCTATTTTCTCGATTCGAGTCATTCTTTTTCTTTCTTTTAGCAGCTCGATCTTGAATCTATTGTATCTTTGAAATTTCGGATCTACAATATTTGAACTTGTAACTCACAGTATCTATTTGCGTCCTCTTTCCAACACCACCAGTTTGATAGAAATTGGATTCTCCAAGAAATAGATGCCCAATCTCCCAAGATGGCCTGATTATATACTTTTTTAGTAGAGTGATCTTGTACGAAGTTCCATGTGTCACTGTTTCAACCTTTGGACCTGAAAAAAATATACAGAAAAATAAGGTCTATCTTATTTCTATAAATTCTTACGAAATTCAATCTGATGCTCAGAGAGAAAGTTATGACAATTTTCCCAAGGTCACTTGTTTGGTATGTAATTCGGGAGCCTGCAGAAACCCTAAATGTATTGGACTATATCTTTGAAAATATAGCGAAACAAGATCTGAACTTTAGGCCCAAGATTCACCAAGATTTCGGCTCAAATGGGTTTTAATTCTAGAGTCTGAACCTTCGTAGAAAAACAATTATAGCAAAAATTCCATGATGACCTATTTGAGATGGAATTATGGAGCTTGCAAAAACCCTAACTGCCTCAGATCATCTCTTCGAAAATGTGGTGAGACAAGATCTGAAATTCGGACCCGAGGTTTAGACCTCTTTTGGCTCAAATTGGTTTTTTTTTTAGCTTCTGAAACTTTGTAGAGAAAAAAGTATAGTGAAAATGCCACGATCACCTGTTTAGAGCAGCGAAACCCTAATATCCAAACCTCTAATACCAAATGTTATGAAACCAGCTCACAAAAATATAGAAAAGATAGATCAACGACTTCAAAATTAGCCTCTTTGAGGGGGAAACCTCCTTTACATTACACAAATTAACAGTTCTTGGATGATACAAATGACAAGACCTCCTTTCTATACATAGGAGTCTAAGGGGTCCCAATACAATCAGAGCCTACATAACAATAATATTATAGGGAAACAAAAATAACAATAGTGGGCTTCTATGGGGCATAATAATAACAACATTGGAGGAAAAAAAATTTCGAACTGCTGCGCGCGCTGCCATCCTAGGGCTACCTGCTGCGCAGCCGCTTGGGCTTTCGACCTTCGCTCATGGCCCCCCCGAAGGCTCCACCGGAGGGGGTCGACATTCAATAGGTGTTCTCCAACCTAGTGAAATAATTGCCACCACAGCGCCCTTGACCTGTTGTTTCAAAATTTTTCAAGAAGCTAGATGGCCTTCAAGAAGTTCTCTTGCCTCCTACCCTACCTCGCATGGGCGCCCTGTCGCTGGCAGAAAAAGGACTCATTGGTCAGTTCACGGGCCTCTGGCCCTCTCCAAAAACCGTCCAGAGATGGGTTGAGAGGAACTGGTCTGATAAGATACAAGGGAAAATATCCATCAGATTTTGAGGGAAAGGGTCCTTCACATTTCACTTCGAATCCAAGGAAGACAAGGACTTAATTTTCAGAAATGGGCCCTATTTCATGGATTCCAGGGGCCTGTATCTCAACAAAAGGACCCCTGATTTCTACCCTGAGCTCGATGTCCCCAGTGCTATTCCGGTTTGGGTCCGGCTCCCTCATCTCCCTCTTCACTTCTGGGGGGATGATTCGGTTCGAGTCATTGGGAATGCAGTTGGCAAATATGTTGATCGAAGCGATCCAAAAGACAACATGCAAGCCTATGCCCGGATTTGCGTTGAAGTGGGCCTCGGAAAAGGCCTCCCTGAAGCCATCAAGTTCAAAGTGGATGACTGGAGCCATATTCAGCAGCTGGATTATGAGTAGATCCCATTCAAGTGCAAGGTATGTCACGAATACAACCACTTTGCAAACTGGTGTACTAAGCTTATTAATGTAGAGAACGATCCACAAGAGGAACAATGGGAAGTGGTTAAAAAAAAGAAATCGGCCTCCTTGGTTAAAGCTCCCCCTGAAACAGACCCATCGGCCTCTGCAACAAGTCATCCTTCCCCCTCTTCTCCTGCACCCTCCAAATCTCCTCCCCGTTCCCCTCCTCCGCCCTCTTCATCTAACCCCTTCTCCATTCTTTCCCTCCTTGAAAACCATCCCCTAGATCCTCCCCCCCTTGAAAGCCTTCCCCAAAGTTCTTCCAAATCCACCTTGCCCCTGATCATCTCCTCTCAGCCCCCTCTAGATCCTCCCTTAAAAAGAATCACCAGGAGTTCTTCTAAAGACCATGGAGGATCTAGTGATACCTATAAGAAACCTGGTCTGGGCAGGAAATCCGCCAAGCAACATCGGGATGAGAACGCACAGAAAGATATAGCTATGGGAACTCAGACACCTATAGAATCTTACATCCTGGGTCAACATGATAAAGAAACAGATAACAAGGAACAAGGGGGGCGAGCACCACCCCGAACACCACAATTCCATGATAAAAATCCTTTCTTGGAACAGTAGGGAGTTTGGGCACCCCTCCAAGATAGCAGCCCTTAGAGATCTTATACATCATGAGAAACTTGGAATTATTTTGCTGCAAGAAACAAAGCAAGGTCAACGGGAAATGAATGGTATTATAGAACAACAGAGACAGTTTAAAGGAAGCATCAGTGAAGCAAGAGGAGCTTCAGGAGGAATAGCCACTATTTGGAACCAAAACATATGGAACTGTAATTCGGAAATCATCAACCAACACTGGATCAAAACAGTCTTGGAAAATAAAGAGGACAGGCAAACTGTAATCATCTACAACATTTATGTGCCCAACCATTTCAGAGACAAGGATTGCTGTTGGCGTGATCTAAAAGCCAGCATTGATGAAGAATGGAACTCCAACATTATTTTGGGAGGCGATTTCAACCTTATCCTCCATGCCAATTAAAAGAGAGGCGGTAGTTTCACTTCTGATCCCTACAGAACGCATCTGGAAAACGTCATGCAAGATAACGAACTTATGGACATTGTACCAAAAAATCGACGATACACATGGAGTAATCGCAGGATTGGTGCAAGTAACATTATGGAGAGATTAGATAGAATTCTAATCAACGTTTCGCTGCTTTCCATGTTTTCTGTTGGATACACCAACATTTTGACATGCCCAGCTTCAGATCATTTCCCTATTACACTCACACTGGAAAATCATAGCAATATTGGACCCATCCCTTTCAGGTACAGCTCCCTTTGGAACGACATACCAACAGTAGAAGAAATTGTCCTCAGCACCTGGAGTTAGCACGTCGAAGGGTCCCCTGGCTTCATCTGGGAGTCCAAATTAAAAAAAACAAAACAGGAAATAAAAGAATGGGCCAAAACAAGTTATAAAGAACCTGAAAAGGAAAAAAAGGAGCTTATAAACAAGCTTAACAGCACGCAAAGAGCGATAGAGGAGTTTGGCCTCTCCCAAGAAAGTAAACAACAGGAAAGCGATCTCTATTCACAATTGTGCCGGGTTAAAATAGCAGAGGAATTAAAATGGAGGATAAAATCGAGGCAACTATGGCTAGAGGGGGGAGACAAGAACTCAACATTTTTTCACAAGAAAACAACAGCCAGAAAGATAAGGAACAACATAAGCTCCATTATAGATGCTGAAGGTAATAGGCAAGTAAATCAGGACGTCATCCGAAGGACAGATAGAACATTTTCGAGACCTCCTCACAGAAACTAAAGAACAGGAGGACTATACTGAGCTATTACAACATCTTCCCATAGGGATAAGCAAGCAAATAAATGACAGTCTAACTAAAGAGATCGATAAGGAAGAAGTCAGCAGATCGGTGTGGACTCTTCAGCTTGACAAAGCCCCAGGTCCTGATGGATTTCCCATATGTTTCTATCGAGCATTCTGGGGAATCATAAAAAAAGATCTAATTAAAATGTTAAAATGGATCCAGTGAAAGTGCAAAATGGGGGGTACACCAACGCCACTCACTTGGCCCTCATACCCAAAGAAAACCGGCCCTCTTCATTTGCCCGATTCTGTCCTATTTCCCTTTGTAATTCTTCCTACAAAATCCTGTCCAAAGTCATTGCCTCTCGCCTCAAACCCTTTCTCCCATACCTCATCTCTGAAAATGAAGGGGGGTTCTTAGCCAATAGACATATAACTGACTCCATCCTTCTAGTCCAAGAAGCCATTCACTCGAGCCAGTCCAGCAATGAGAAAGGTTTTATCCTCAAACTTGATTTGGCCAACGCTTTTGATAGAGTGAGACACTCTTTTCTCTTGGCCGTATTGAAGAAAATGGGATTGGATGTAGGCTTTCTTAACCTCATCAAAGCCTGCATCACACCTCTCGTAAATGGCAGAACAGGTGATGCCTTCCAATCCTCTTGTGGTCTAAGATAAGGTTGCCCTCTCTCACCTTATCTTTTTATTCTGATGGCCAAATCATTTAGCAAAGCGCTGGATTTCCATCGGAGGGCTGGCCTCATAACAGGAGTAAAATTTGGTAATGGAGTCAAGAATATAAACCACTCGCAATTTGTAGATGACACCTTGCTAATTGGAGGGGCTTCTATCACAATAGCCAGGCGTTTCAAAGTCCTTCTGGATAAATTCATGGATTATTCTGGTGGTCTAGTTAATCAGCAAAAAAGTTGTATTTATGGTTGGAATACAACAACGCAGGTCCTCCATAATATTGCTGCAACATTTGGGGTCTCATGCAACTATGACTGGACTCATTTTTCATATTTGGGCATTCCTGTAAGCGCAGGGCCCTTGAGGGAATAAGTCTGGGATACTATAATTGATAAGATGAAAAGGAAATTTCAGCAGTGGGGCTCCATATGGCTTAACCCAGTTGGTCATCTCATCCTTCTTAAATCTGGTATATCCTCTTTGCCTTTATACCAATTTACTCTTCTTCAAGCCCCTGCCTCCTTTCACCACAAAATGGAAGGCATCCTTCGCCATTTCTTGTGGCAAGGAGGGAAACATGACAAAAATAGATTCAATTTGATTAGCTGGAAGCAAGTAATACAGCCCCAAGATCGAGGTGGTCTTGGCATCAGATCCCCCAAATTTCTTAACTTATCTTTCGAAGGAAAAATTGTTTGGAGACTCATAACCGGCCTTCCTGCATGGTGGAAAAGGGTCTTGGAAATTAAATTTTTCAATTTTCCAAGGCATCAAATCCTTGATCAAGACATCCCCAACAGAGACTCCAGCAAAATCTGGAGCTTATGCAAAAAAGCAATTCCTATAATCGCCCAAAATACCTCCAAAATTCCCAAGGGAGGAGCAAGCATCAATATTGGAGCTGACAAAATTATGGCACAACAACCTCTCTCCTTTTTTGAAAGAGTTGGCATCCATCATCTGGATCAGATCTCTTAGTGGGATCCTTCATCCCTACTTTGGTCTGATTGGTCCTTCCCTATTATACCCAATGAGCTCAAAGCTAGTTTGTCAGCCCTCCATTCTCATTTGCATAATATAGCCCCTGTCAAAAAGAATGCTCTAGATGAGTTCAGATGGGACCCTTTTGGATCCTTATATACCATTAAGGCTGCCTACCAATTCCTCTGCAGCAGCAATCATCCCATGCCAATCTGGAACCATTGGAAGGTTGTTTGGAAGTCTGAGGCCCTTCCAAAAATCAAATTTTTTATATGGACTCTTCTCAAAGGAAAAACTCTTACTGCCGAAAATCTGCAAAGGCGTGGTATCATCGGCCCCTCTTGCTGCCCTAACTGCCTGGCTGCTGAGGAATCCATCCATCACCTCTTTATTGGCTGCCCCTTTTCTATTGAATGTTCGGAAAACTTGTCTCAGAACAATCAGATTCCGTGGAGCAATCAAAATACCATAGGAGAAATTCTGCACAAGTGGAAAAAGAATTACCCCTGGAAGCGAAGGAAGAATAGCATAGCGAAGAGGGTCTGGGATATTCTCCCCTACACCATGCTATGGAATATTTGGTTGGATCGCAATCGAAAAGTTTTTAAGGATAAGGGTTCGACTATTAGAAGTCGCTGCAGCAAAGAAAGGGGCCTTTCCCTTGAAACCATATCAGCCAAGAACCAGAGGAATATAGACATTACCGAGCTTAGTGTGGAAGAACGAAGCTTCATTGGTGTCTAGTCAATTTAATGTCTTAAATTGCTCTACATAAATTATCAATCCGGGTATCGTAAACTGATGAAGTGTGGTGCACTATATGTGCTTAGTTAACCTTTCTCTTACTTCGTTGTTTTATAGTTTATGTTGTTTTTGGGGTTTTGTTCTTGTTGGTTTTCTAAGGTCTTAAGAATACTTTTAAAGGACAAGTATGGATAAATATTTCAAGACAAGGCCTATGTCCTTAATGGTAACTTCCAAAACTTAGCTCTTCAAAAGAACTTAAAACATGTTATTGATGGAGTTAGTATTTAAACAAAAGTGTAGATATACAACTAGTCCAATCAAAATAAAATGCAATAATCAAATAATGAGAGAATGACTATGAGACCCAGTATCCTTGCTGCTTCAGCAAAAGGACAAGATGATTCTATCACGTAATTAGTTCATTAAAAGGCTATGTGCATCACTAATCTACAATCAACTTGAAAGCAATTTATGTACAATAATATACATGTTAAAAAGAAAATAAAATGTAGTAATTCAAACTGTACATTAATATACATGAAAATCAGAAAAAGAAATACAAGAAATTAAAGTGACAACTATACAAGGCAGGGGCCCCCTACTACCTATGAAATCAAATGCTTAAAGGAAAATAAAGACATCAAATAAAGGACTAATGACATTGGCCCAGTATCTATGTTGCTGATTTAAAATGAAAATGAAATGTGAAATCTAAGTGACACTACATAAAGGAGACAAATCACACTACTTTAACCTTTTCTTAACCTTTTTTGCCTTTCAGCTAGATTTATCATGTGATAACAGTTATGAACAAGTCAGCAATGTGAATTTTAAAGCAAACTAAACCAAGCTGTACTAAGTGATATTTTGGCTCCAATAAAGTTATTTGATTATGGAAAAAGAACCATCAATAGATGAACAACTTGATATCTAAGAGCAGAAAGTAAAGTGCAAGTTAAAGAAATGATACTAATGAAAATCAAACTAGAAAAATAAAGGTCAGCAACATAGACAAGATGATCACATATGCCATTAGTCATGAAATCAAAGCAAAATTAAACACACTTGCATGAATTAAAATTGCATGAATGAAAAATCTAATCTACCTTACATTCTAAAAAACAATATTTACAAAATGAAATCTACTCTACTTACATCCTAATATGCTCCATGACATCTACTTCACATCTCCTTCCATGTTGAGAACATCAAAGCTTTATTCAATTTCTTCAAAAGTACAAAGTACAACAAAGTTCTCCAAAGCTTTCAAAAGCCATGGGACTAACAAGCTAAAAGGACTAAGAAAAGACTAAAAGGGAAGACTAACAAATGAAGGAGAGAGATCTCCTATTTATACAAAAAGATGAGATCCATCTCATTAATGAGAATCCATGAATCTCTCCCTCTACCTCTAGAGTCCTAATCAGAATAGGAACTGATAAGACACATGTCTTCTTAGAGTTACAATACAATTAGGAGATGTGACACATATCCTCATGATCCCATGATTCTTTCCAACCAAATTCGAATTTGGCCTTAGAGTGCCACATAAGGGTCTTCTAGAAGTCTCCTTTCAACCTACACATGTCAACAACCTCAACCCATTTGTTAGGTATAAGCATATGCACATTATTTTCTAATGTTTAACCACAAATTCACTTAAAAGGCTTAGAAATAATAAAGATTGGAAAAACATAAAGGTGGCCCAATGATAATGAAAGTGGGATGAATGTGGTGACATAATAGTGAAATGGAGGTGAAATGGAGGTGATATAATGGACATAATAGTGAAAGTATAATGCAAATGAATGACATTTTCAAGACTCAACAATTGGATACTTGTTGGACAAAAAAAACAGTGGGTAGATAGGCAGCATGGCTAGTAACAGACATAACACTGTTCCTCATAATTGGAAAATTAGACTTAAGGAAAATGAGTTTGCAGCTTGGATCCAAAATTGCAACAAGTACTGCCTTTTCTTTGACGGGGCTTGAAAGTCAAACCATGGGGCTGCAGGCGCTGGAGGAGTGATCTTGAATGCTAATGGGGACATTGTTTTATCATATGAATGGGGTTTCGGCAATATTTCCAACAACAGGGAAGAAGCCCTGGCCCTTTACCAAGGACTTATTCAGCTGGGAAAGCTTGGTATAGGTGCAGCCTTCATCTTTGGAGATTTGACAATGGTTATTATCTCAATGGTCCATAAGAGAGACTCCCTCAATGTTTTCCTCCAGCAGATCTTAAGCCGCTGTCACACTCTACCTCAGCTTATGCAAGATCTGCGCTTCCACCATATTCTGCGTAGTTTAAATAAAAATGCTAACATACAGGCCAACAAGGCATGTACCAGACCTCTGGGTTGTTTAGTTTGCAACGGCGTGGAGACCTATCAACATTTGCCATGACTGTGAACAGCTTTTTTTCCATTCAGCTTTACAATAAGTCTGTAAGTTCTGACATGATGGAAGGATTGAAGAACCACAAATCTCTCATTGTGACTAAGATATACAGAAGGCTCTGGCGCACTCAGAAAATCCACTTGCACGAGATATCAGCCAGGCGATCGTTCTTTTTTCTTCCCTCCGGCCTTTCCTCCCCTGCATCCCCGTTTCACCTTCAAGACCCCCCCTACCCTCTTGCGATTTCTCCATTATACCCTGAGATCGCCATCCTGAGCCCCTTCTCCTCCTTAATCCTCCCCTTTTCCCTTTCTGTTCCTTTCATCGCTTGGAATCTGCGGACCTGTCTCTGTCTCACGTCTCAGAACCCCCCTCCCTCAGGGATCCTCCCTCCTGGAAGCATAAACCTTTTGCAGCGCTCAAAGAACAGTGTCCCCAAGAGAAACGCTCCAAGATCGTGCCTCGGGCCTCTCCTTTTCTCAGGACTTGACCTCATCTATTTTTGGCGCGGATCAGCCAGGCGCTTCAATCAGGCATATCACGCTTCTTGTCAACTATAATAGTCAGACATATCAACCATCTCAATATTGATTGATAATGTTCTGCAAATGTTGTCTTTTAGTGTTTCAATTTGTTAGGATAGATTTCAGTTTAGCTTTTATCTCATAGCCTAAGTGGCGAGGACCTGGAGGATACTATTGTTGTAAATCCTGCTTTCCTAGCACCAATCGACGAATGATAATGTACTATAGGGGAGCAATATTCATCTCCTTTTTTATTTTCGAAACGTAATATAGCAACTGATGATGTTAAAAAAAAAATATAACAACATTGGGACTATATGGGCACAATAATATAATAAGGGGGTTGCACTAATAACAATAAGGGGTTACACTAGTAGTATAGGGACCTAACATTTTCCTACCGTTGGAAAAGTATGATATGAGCTATCATTCTCCTCTTGCTTCTGTACAAATAACTTGTTTATATATATATTTGGATCCACTTCTGAGACCCGTGCAAGTTCTCATCCCATATCTCAAGTACAGTGCACTTTCTCCTCGGATTTGCCTAGTATTTTAATTGTTCATCAGGTGAGACTTTTATTTTTTTGTTGAATTCATTTTGTAGATGGCACATGCTATTCTTTGAATTTGAAATTCTTCAATACCATTTTATCCATCAAATATTTTGACCTTTTCTTCTACTCTTGTTTGTTAGTATAAGCTCTTGTGTCTTTGTGATGATGGCTAATCTTTTCACCAAAAATTTATTGCAGAGTCTCTAACTAATATGTAATATATCGTCAACATATTATTTGGGGCTAATCTCCCTTGAGATGATGCTTTATCTAACACTATCAGTAATTAGATTCTTCATTGTTTTCATGAGTAGCTCTCCTTGTGACCATGGTGAATTCATTATGTCATTAAAGTCATAAGATGCTCCTTTTTATTCCACTTCCATACTTGAGTCGAATTCATTTTGTTGTCTGCATTTCATTTTGAATCATTATTTGGTCTGATAGTAGTGGCCTCCATATTTTGTTTAAACCTTTTTAGGGTATATTCCAGCCTACAATCTTTGGCTTTGTGTCCAAAGTTACTACATAAGTGGCACCTTATTTGACCAAGGTATGGTTGAGTTGGTGTGTGGCTTTTTGTGCCCCTTTTTGCATATAGTTTACATTCAACAAGTTTATGTCCAAATTCATTGCACAAATAATAGCAACCATGGAAATGATTTGTGTACCTTGTGAATGACTGTATTTTATGTTTCCTTGCTTGAGGGAGTATTCTAGTTAGCTGCATTTGAAGCTGATAGGATTTGATTCACTTTCTCTTACATTCTGCAACTACATTTCTAGGTTAATGGCAAGAATAACATGTGATATTTTTCCCAGGAGCGAAGAGTCTCCTTTGAGATATTCTGAATTTTTTCAACTCATTTCAGGAGAGAATGATCTTCTTGCAGTGAACCCTTTCTCATCTCATTCATTGGGTTTTGATATTAAAGCTTGTTTTTGTTTTCTTCTTTATTAATCCTGGTGCTTTTCCCTTCTCCTAGAGGTCCTTTTCGGAAAGCTTCATTATCATCTTTAATGTCTCCCTTTTCTGAGTTCTTCATGGAGGCAAGATCCTTTTTTAGCTTCTTACACAACCTATTATTTTATTCTAACTTACTTCTAGCTTAATCAACCTCGACTTCTAATCTTTTACGCTATAGGTCTCTCTCCTTGAATTTACTGCTTATCGATTCTTCTAGTCTCCTTTCTTCTTCAAGTTGTGTCTTTAGGCTGACAATTTCCTCCTTGTATTCATGCTCTCTCTCATCACATATTTGCACCAGTTTCTTCAAATATTTGTTTTCATTCTTCAATCTTTCTATACTAGCCAATGATAAGTCAAGCCTAGCTTGATTTTCATCTGTCTTTTCTTCATGAGAGTCAAGTACATTCACATAGGTAGAGGTTTCATTTAACTGAACACTTTCCTTAGGGTTTTTTCTCCTACCTCTTTCTCTTTCCTTTCTCTACATTGATTCTAGCCTCTTCATGCATGAGCTACTATCTATCCCAAATTTCTTTTGCGGAATTTAAATCTATTATTGTATCAAGATCCTTATTATGAAGGTTTTTATACATAACACATTTTGCCTTAGTATTCCATTGTTGTACTTGCAAAGAGGGAGAGTATTTGCAGTAACCATCACATACATGCTTCCATACACCAAGTCCATACGCTTTAAGTTTTTTTTTAACCTTATCTCTCCATTCATGAAAGTTTGTTGTACTAAGAACAGGAACACTTTGATAATTCATGATTAAACTAGATATACCTTCAAGTTGTTAGGCTTATACATAATAACTCGGCTCTGATACTAATTGATGAAAACTTGACTAAATTGAGAGGGGGAGTGAATCAGTTTAACATATTCATGGACATTAAAATTATTTTCTTTATTTTCATTAACTGAAACATTTCATGAGAAACTTAGCAAATAATGAGCAACATATTGAATATATGAACAACAAGTAATAAGCTAATCAAAACATCACATCACCACATAATAAAAACACATATTGACACCAGATATATGTGGAAACCCATAAAGGGAGAAAACCATGATTTTATTATTGTTGTGATGCAAAGGTAAGCTCCTACTCCTTATTACATCTGATTTTTTGTAGGCTCTAACCTACAGGAGGTTGCCACCTCAATTTTCTATAAGTTGCAACTACAAGGAAGCTCCAAATCTCATATGTTTTCTGTAGGCTACAACCCATAGGATGATCCTACCTCAACAGGCTCTAACCAAATGTTTATCAAGCCACTACTTGAAAGGAGACTACCATCCCTTGATGCAAACAAGAAATACCAATGTCCTGGTTTACTTGGTCATAAATTATGCATATCTCCATCTTCATTTCCACATCTTCTTCCCTTCAAATCTTCTTTACATAAGAACTGATGCATAATAGCTCAATCAACTCTCACACGTTCTCCCACTCTCTAACCTTCAATCCCTTCCAAAATCACATCTTTTATAAAGATAATTTTTTGGTTATTTGTATCCCACATAGGAATATGAAGTGAATAGGTTTGACTCTTTACCTTCCACTCATTCATTTCCAAACTCTTCATATTTTGAATATTAGAACACAGAACTAAATAATCCAACCAATATTAATTTTAGCCACATGTAATGATTATATGCATCAACCTAATGCCAACATCAAATAACAATATTTATCATTAATGCATCACAACAATATTTGCAACATATTTTCCTTTGCCTTGGAGTGTTGCCTTTGCATCACAACAATTTAGCTTAGTCAACAATTTCACATCACAACAAATTCTTTAATATAGAAATCTCTGCAACATTATCAAAACATTTCAATGTATCACAACTCCTCCTCCTTCTTCTACTCCTTTGCATTGTTGATCTTGCTCATTAGTGTATACATTTTCGTGATGTTTCTCCTTTACTTGTTGGTTCTCCTTCATTGTTCCTTGTTGCTACCCCTTTTCCTTTACTTCTCCTTCATTGTTCCTTATTGTTGCTCCTTTGTCTATTGCTTCTCCTTCATTGTTCCTTGCTGTTTCTCCTTTGCATCTCATCTTTTGTTGCTTCCTACTCCTTTGCCTTCTTTTGTTGCTTGTTGCTACTTGCCTTGCTACCTGTTCGCTGCTCCACATATGTGCTTCTTTGTTGCCTCTTTACTACACTTTTTCCTTTTTTTTCCTTGTTGTTTCTTCTGCATACCTTGCTGCTCCTGTTGCTCCTTTTCTATCAATGACAATAATGCCATCATTAGTATTGGTGCACAAGAAGGACAAATCATGGCATATGTGTACGGATTAGAGGGAACTCAACAAGCTCACTATTAAAGATAAATTTCCCATTACTACTATTAATGAATTGTTGGATGAATTACATGGAGAAATTTACTTCACCAAGTTGGATCTTCGTTGAGGATATCATCGAATTAGAATGAAGACTGAAGACATTCAAAAAACAACATTCAAACCTCACGAGGGTCATTATGAATTTTTGGTCATGCCCTTTGGCCTTACTAATGCACCTTTTACATTTCAAGGCTCGATGAATTTCATTTTCAAACCCACCCTTAGAAAATTTGTGTTAGTGTTTTTTGATGATATACTAATCTACGACAAGTCTTGGAAGGATCATGTTCAACATGTTGACTAGGTTCTCAAACTATTGGAGGAGAAACAATTATATGCAAAAACCTCCAAATGTTTCTTTGGAGTATAGGAGGTGCAATATTTGGCTCATATTGTATCTCATGAGGGTGTTAAGGTAGACCCTAACACAATTAAATCTATTAAGGAATGGAAAATCCCCACAACCATAAAGCATTTTCAAGGATTTCTTAGGTTGATAGGGTATCATTGCAAGTTGTCAGGACTGGATGTAACTCCTCAAATGAACTATGTTTATTCATTAAGATTTCTCCTTGTTATATATAGGAGGGAGCGACTCTTGGGTTTCACCTCCTGATGACCCTTCCTTTTCCATTATTTATTATTTACGTTATTTACAAGTGTTCGCCCAATCCCCATGATTAGGTGTCAACATTCCCCCCCTTAATCTGAAGGGATGTTGGTGAGTCCAAGAATTGTTTTGAATCTTTCAAGATTTTCACTTCCAAGTGCTTTGTTGAATGTTTCTGCAATCTGCTCATTAGTGGAACAATGGCGTAGATGGATTGTCTTGGCCTCAACATGATATTGAATCAGATGGTATTTTGTATTGATGTGCTTCGTTCGATCATGGAACTTTGGGTTCTTGGCCAACTTTATTGCAGAGGTGTTTTCAATCATGAGTGGAGTTGAATGTACTTGTTTTACCTGCAAATATTCCAGAGTTTTCCTGAGCCACACAATTTCTTTTGTTGCCTCAGCTGTTGCCGCATATTCCGCCTCTGTTGTGGAATCTACTGGAATTGATTGTTTGCATGATCTCCAGGAGACAACTCTTGATCCAAGAATCATAACATAACCAGAAGTAGATACCCCAGTTTATTTGTCTCCATCGAAGTCTGAATCATAGTATCCAATCACCCTGAAGTTGCCCACTTGTGTATACTTGAGTCCAAAGTCTTGAGTTCCCTTCAAGTACTTTAGAACTCTTTTTGTAGCAGACCAACGTCCCTCACAAGGCTTTTGCATAAACCTGGAGAGGATTCCAACATCATACGAAATGTCTGGTCTAGTAGTAGTCAGATAGTTGAGACTTCCTACAAGTTGTCTATACTTTGTTGCATCCTCAAATTCTTTTCCTTCAATGGATGTGAGCTTTAAGTTTTGTTCCATTGGAGTAGTTAGTGGATTGCACTCAACGATGCCAAACTTGTTCAACAAATCTCCAATGTACTTCCTTTGAGAAAGGAATATAGACTTCGGATGTTGAGTTACTTCAATACCAAGAGAGTAATGAACATAGCCCAAATGAGTCATTTCAAAACCTTTCCTCAATTTCTTGTTTATGGATGTAATGTAGCTCCCATTGTTCCTTATCATCAAAAGATCATCTACATATACCACAAGATATACAACTGTTTTTCCAACTATTTTGAAAAACAAAGTTGCATCATCAAGATCGTAATGTTTGAAGTTGATTTTCATAAGATACTCAGTTAAGCTTGCAGACCAGGCTCGCAGTGCTTGCTTGAGGACATATAAGGATTTCACAAGTTTTCATACTTTATGTTCATGTCCCTTCATAGAAAATCCTTTAAGTTGGGACATAAAAACATTCTCTTTCAAATCTCCATTCAAGAAAGTAGTTTTTACATCCATTTGATGGACTTTCCAACCCTTCTGAGCTACTAGGGAAAAGAGTGTCCATATGGTAGCACATTTTTATTTGAGGGCAAAAGTATCCTGATAATCGACCCCTTCCTTCTGTGCAAAAATGTTTTCCACAAGCCTGGCTTTGTGCTTGTCAAGTGAGCCATCAACTTTATACTTGTTCTTGTAGACCCACTTGCAACTAATTGGTTTGGTTCCCAATGGAGAATCAACTAGCTTCCAAGTTCCATTCTTTATCAAGGAATCATACTCCTTTTTCATCACTTCTTTCCATTCATCATGAGAAGCGACTTATTTGAAGGAAATTGATTCAAAATCTGTATACAAATTTAGTTCACAATCATAAGAAACATCCATATCAACAGGTGAATTAGAATCATTTACATCACCTCCATTTTTCCTTGTTGAATTTCATGTTCCTGTCTTTCCAACTTCATTAGGATGAACACTTTCAAGTGTCTTTTTCAGCCACTTTGGGGGAGCTTTCGTAGATGGTCCAGGTTGCTCAGTTGATTGAGTTGGGACTGAATCAAGATTGAGTCTCCCAATTCTGTCAATCACATCTCTCAAAGTATCATTAGTGGTTGGAGTTTCATGTGGGGGAGAGAGTGCTTCAGAAGAAGATTCCACAGATTGATCCAGTATAGAAATCCCCCCTTCAAGATGTGGAATCTGATTATCAAATTCTTGAAATGATTTTGCATTTGCGAATCTATCCAAGCAATCAAGTTGTCGCTCAACAACATTGTCAACTTTCGAAGATTCAAGAAAGATTACATCTCTAGATACAACAAACTTATTATTAACTTAATCATAGAGATGGTATGCTTTGGAGGTGTTTGAATACCCAAAGAAGATACACTTACGACTCCTTGCACCAAGTTTGTTTCTATGTACTTTTGGTATCAAGGCATAGTAGGTGGAACCAAAGACCCTGAGATGCTTTACCGAAGGAATGTGGCCATACCACATTTCATAAAGATTCTTATTTATAATAGAATTAGATGGAAATCTATTCTTTACATATACAACACATAGAACTGCATCAACCCAAAACATCATTTTTACATTCTTGAGAAGCATCATGGAACGTACCATATATAAGATTGTCCTATTCATTCTTTCAGCTACTCCATTATGTTTGGGATTATAAGGTATTGTTGTTTGATGTTTAATCCCATGCTGGTGAATATAGTTTTAAAATTAATTTGAAGTGTATTCTTTTCCATTATCAGTGTGAATAGAGCCAATATGAGTTTGTGCATAATTTTCAATCCATGTATGAAAGTTCTTGAATGTTTGAAAAGCATCAGATTTGTCCTTCAATAAATAAGCCCAACACATTTTGGTGTAGTCATCAATATATGTCATCATATATTTATTTCCATTTGCAGAAGGAACATGCATTGGACCACATATATCTGAATGAATGAGTTCAAGTTTTCTATGTGCTCTGGAATGTGAATCATGAAAACACTGTTTTCTATGCTTTCCTAGAATGCAAGCATCATATTGGTTAAGTTTCCTAGGAATCGTAGGGAAACTGGTAACACCATTTTTCTTCAACAAGCGAAGGTTGTCATAGTTAAAGTGTCCAAATATAGTATGCCATAATAGACTTGATGAAAATGTACCTTCATCATAATGAGAATTGTATGAGAAATTTTGTGCATGAGCAGAGGTACCTTGCAGCTTGAGAAGCCCTTCTTCTTCTATCCCGGTCATGAAAAGTGAGTGATCTGATGCTTTTCTCACCTCAACCTCGCCATCAAACATATGAATGGAGTGTCCTTGTTGGAGGATGTGGACCAAGGACAACAAGTTTCTCCTCAGTTGTGGGAGATATGAAACATGATGCAGAAGAAAGTCTAGAAGGCTAGGCAATTTGAGCCTGATTGTGCCAAGCCCTGATGGCTTGAGTTTTGATTTGTTTGCAAAGTATACTACTCCATCAACATTGTCAGTAAATTCTTCAAAAAAGTCTCTTCTAAAAGTCATGTGGCAAGTTGCTCCTGAATCAAGCAACCAATCATTTTTCCAAGAAGCAAGTGAAGCATTAAACAAGTCTTCATTTACTCCAATATTACAATGTGCCACAACATAGTGAGCGGATTTAGGTGCTTTACCTTTCTCTTTGTCATTGGTTTTACCTTTGGGTTGATTTCTTTCCTGCTCAATTATGTCCCAAGGAAACTTGCATGTGGATGCATCATGTGATCCATCTCTATTGCAACGTATGCAATGCAAATCAGACTTTTCTCCTTGAGAGAGTCTTCCCCCCTGCCTCTGAAATTTCTTCTTCCTCTTCCTCTTCGACCACCTCTTCCTCTATAAGAATATTGAGCATGATTCTTATCTCTATGTGCAATACATACAACTTCTTCAGAAGACATAGGAGCTGTCTCTTTCCCAAAAGCTTTTTCTCTCTCAACAAATTTATTCACAAGGGAGTCAAAGGTAATTTCTTTGAGGTTTCCATTTGCTTGCAATGACTCAAGATAATTTGAATAAGTGGGATAAATTTCCTTGACAAAATTTATCATAGGAATGTCTAGTTCAACAATAGTGACTTTTATATCATGCATAATAGATTTTACTTCTGATGCAAGAGAAAGAGGACAATCATTTTGTAATTCAAGACTGAACAATTTAATCATGAGTTGAACAACTTCAAGTGCAGAGAGTGAGTCATAGAGTTCCTTCAATTTTTGTAAGGCTTCGAAGGAATTCGGAAATGGTGAAATATGGTGACTCACCTCTTCATTTACAGATGCTGCAATCAAGGCATAGGCCTTGTTGTTCTTGTTTTCCCAAATGGCGAATTCCTTGTTTGAGGTAGGATTTGTTGGTTGATGGTCTCCTTCTCCAACACAAACTCCTTTCCATGGCTCATTGAAAATGAGAGTATGTTTGATCTTCTGGGACCATTCTAGATAGTTCTCTTTGCCATGAGAACCACTCCCATAATAGATATCAATGAATGCATTTTAAAATCTCTGTACTATAAAAAAAATACTTCTACTCCCAATAAAATATAAGAAATTGCACTTCTCGTTGTAATTTTGTAAAAAAAAAAATTACAATTCTGATATATATATAATGCAAAGGTTTATATGGGGGAGGGTTATATGAGGGAGGTTTATATGGGGGAGGTTTTATATGGGATAGGGTTATATGAGGGAGGTTTTAAAGGGGGGTGGGGGGGTGTATTTGGCAAAGGGAACTCAAAGCAGGGAGCAGATAGCATTCAACATAACAATGAGGTGCGAAGGTAATGGAGTCAGGGCTGAAGCCTAGTGGGACATCTTAGGGTTCGACATTTTGAGAACATGGAATGTGGTTAAGATTCGAACATGGACAACATCAATAGGAACACCCTCTATCACGCCTTCCGAGATACAATCAACACCGCCATGATTAATAGTGTGAGTGTGAATCCATTATATGAAAAGGCTGTATGAGCCAACTATGCAAGAGGGACCATTACCACAGTTATAAAAAAAATGCAGTCTTCAACAAATATTTTAACACAGGCTTCAATAAATATTTAATGTAAAGGCAGCATATCGCCGCCTTTATCATGCCACTCCACAATCGGTCTCCTCCAACTCGGTTGTATTGGGTCACCTCACCAAATCGTTGGAATCGTAGTAACGCTGCTTTGAGGACTCTACCAACAACATTCAACGCACAACAGTGAGGAGTAGTGTGTGATTCCTCTACATATTCAACAACATTCAATACAGTTGGTTTGCCTAAGTGGTTAAGGGGGAAGACTTAAGATCTTCTACGCATAAGTGTGTTCCCAGTGATACACAACATTCCACGCCAGAGATACACAACATATGTAGGGGATATGAGTATGGAAGCCTGTTACACAGTATTTTGTCACACCTCCTGTAATTCCCTATGACATACCCCGAAGTGCTCGAAAACATGACCATTATATAGTATACTCATCCATGTATACAACTCAGATCCCTCCTAAGACTTTGATTAGAGAATTCCTTGATCTTTCCTTGAAGAAATAGCTCTTAAAACCCTGAAATGAGAATCATTGCTCTTATGATTCTTAAAATGACGATGGTCGCCTATTGCACTGTACTTGACCAACAATGACATTGCTCTGTTTGCTTGCATACCTGCGATGATCTCGAAAAGGTAATTTTCCCAAAGAGGATGAGAAACTTTGTGATCTAGAAGCTTCCAGAGCGACGAGCTAGAGGTTGTTTCACATAGATGAGGTCGAATCCTCTCAACTTGACCTCTTTGTCTTATCCCTATGAGCTACCTCCTTGAGATGAGGGCTTAATCCTATCTTTGGAGAGGTCATAACTCCCTTCCCAGCCTATAATTCATTCTCTCCCATTCCCAAATGGTTGGTCTATGTCTATTTTCACCCTTATGCTAAGCTTGTGCCTAGAGGCTATTCATTTGACTTGGAGAAGGAGTGCTTGGGGAGTTCTTGGCTTGGACTTGGATTACCACTCAAGGAGAGCCTTTCAACATCAAGGCTTTGGTTGTAAGCTTCCATTTATTTCCTAATAATATACAATTGTTGGTTCATCTTCCCAAAATTCATATGTTAATGTATCATTGAGCTTGACATTCCTTGATTAGTTAAGTAGGTTGTTATTGGATTTTCCATTTGTTTTGGCATGCTTTGTTGTATCTTGATCACTTGTGTAGGTGCATAAACACTGAGAGAAGCAGGAACAAGCCTGTGACACAAGCGTTTCAGAGTCCTCAACAAAGGAAATCGGAATAGCATCAGAACAAGGTAGGCCATCTCTTTCGTTCTTCTTTTCAATTGTAACCTAGGAAGATGTCTAGTTGATTGTCACTTTAGTTGCTAGACCCACTCATTAGGCTAGAGGGATCGTCTCTGTCTGCAGAGAGGATTAACCTTGTCAAAAAAATGGCGACTCCATTGGGGATCATATGATCTTTTCCATCCGATCCTTCACCCTGATCTTTTGACTAGTTTGACCAACCGTTGATTGTTCGGCTTGTCTGCATCATTCTGGGTGTATACCATCACTTATTACTACCTTAGAGTTCTAAGTCTAGATTGTTTCTTGGAATATTTTTAGTTTTTTCGCATATTCCTCGCCCATCGCAGGATTAGCCTTAATAGTCGCAATGGCATCGCGGTTTTTACCTTTACAGTTGCGATGAAAACTTTTTTCTTCATTATTTGTTCGTGCTGAAATCATCACTACTTTTGCTATACAAAGTAGTGATGCCATCATGGGTTTGCCTATGAAAAGTGGTGATAATCGTGGGTTTGGGTATATAAAGTAGCGACGATCCTTGAATGTGAGAATTTTTTAGGTTTCTTACTAAGAATCCAATGTGTCTTGGCCCCTAAGATCTTTTCCCATCCTGTATGCTTGGATTTGTCAGTTTTTTGATTGATTGCCTTGATTAATTTGCAAAATTTGTCTCATTGGCTTCGAAGTGAAATCTGACTGAGTTCTAGGGTTTCTAGTCAATTGGTCATCACTTGTTGCTTGTTGGTGTCATTGAGATGTTTGTTTTGCTGATTGATTGAGTGTTGTTTTATGTAGAAATCATTGAAAACATCATTTTGCATTTGTTTTAGCTTGTATTTCGAAATTTACTTTTCGTGAAAATGCATTAGATTAGTTGCATTAAGAAGTTATTTTTTGAGATTCATTATTGAGAATAAATCACATTTTTTAGTGATTGAAAGCTAAAAAACTGTATTAGGTGCATCAAATCATTCAAAACGAAAAGAAAAGCATAATTCATATAAATTCATCTTAGTAAAGTCAAAATCATTTTTCTTTCGAAAAAGTTGCATTTAGGATAGTGAAAAGTCGAAAACCATTTTTACTTTTGGCATTGCATTTGGAAGACGAAAGTGAAATTTAGTGGAAGGCATTTTGCATGATGCATTTTGTTTGATGCACTATTGATTGACATTTCTTCCCTTGATTAGTCTAGCTTTTATTGAAACAAAAGTTTTCCTTTTCTCATATAGTTCCATCATAGGTGTGCAGGTGGCATCGTTAAACTCTTAAACCAAAAACATAATTTCAAGATCAACTTCAAAATCTATCAATTAATCTAAGGAGCATTTGAAACATTAACGTTCATACTTAGTGGTCTAGGCTAGAGACATGTTCCATCGTCTATAAAACTTAGCAGCTGTCATTCACTCTTGCTTTAGACGGCACTAGCATGGACTTGTGCTCCCCGTACCGTCGGGTATATAAAGGGAGACCCTCATAGGTTGCAAAACTTTATCCATAGGAAGCCAAGTCCACCGCCCTGTAAGCGTGATACACCGAACACAGCATTCGGGGAGATTGCTTGCACATATGTCAAGTCCTTGGTAAATTTATTTGTTGAGGTGTATGTTACAGTTCACAATTACTTGGTACTCCTTTTTGCCTAGAGTTACCTGAGTGGTCATTTTGATCTTTTCTGGCTCCTTAAATTTGAAAAGATCATCGAGCAGTTGTCCTTTCAAGCTTGCTAAAATTACAAAAGCCACTAGAGTCACCTTTTTTTGTCCTTTTCTCGACTCTTAAAACATGAAAAGGTGAAGTTTTTGTTTCAAATTCAAAAATCAATTGATCATGGAACAACATCCTTCCTGTGGAAATACTCCTTAGTAGATATTAGGTTGATACCAATGGAAACATTTCCTGAGTCTGCCAGTAAAGGAAACCCCTCTGATGCTAATCCTAGTCCTTTTCCTTCTTTTGGAAATACTAGTGCTCCCTATATGGCGAAGTTGTCCCTTCTCGGATTGACCATTGGTCTGCCAGTTTGGTTATTTTCGACCTCGGTAGTTCCCAGTGTCCAAAATTCTTTTCAACCAAGTTCTCCTCCACCTGAACAACATCAAGCCCATGTTGATCCTAAAGTTGACCCCTCAGCTTCTTCGCCTATTTCTTCACCTCATTCTTCTCTTCATCTAGTAGAAGTCTGGATTCTAGTAACTAGGAAGCTAAGAAGAAGAAGAAGAAGAAGAGGACGAAGAAGAAGAAGCAAAATAAGCAAGGGGGCAACCAAGCAGTCATTGCTACAGATGCAACTGATGTAGAAAAATATTCCAACCAACCCTAGAAAGTAAAATTCCCTTGCATGTTATGTAAGGGTGACCACCTTCTTCAGAATTGTCCTGGTATTCCCAAGGTCTTAGAAGTGTGGTCTACAGGTTCACATCGACCTTTTTCATCAGCCTTTGGCGATCATGCTGGTGATAAACCTTCAACTAGTAATAGTAAAGCTCATGGGAGAAAAGGAAAAGTCAAATTTCCCTATAAGTCTTGTGAAGGTAATCATCCCATTCACCTTTGTCCTCTTATGGATGAAGCTTCCAAAGAGTTGGAAAACCTTACATCTTCTCAACCTCGTCTTCCGACTGGGTATCAAAAGCTTTCCCCTGATCCTCCAGTAGTTGATCTAGTGTTTGATCGAAAGTAATTTTTGATCAATCCCACTCTCTCTAAAAGTGAGTCTCGTGGGTCTGTTCTCGACCAACCATTGATTGAGAAACCGGTAGACTTGACCCCAACTTCATTTAACCGTACCTTTCTGGTAGAGAGTGAACCTCATACTTCTTAGGTTCTTCTGGTTTCTTTCGTTTCAAATGAATTGGAGGGAAATCTTCCTGTTCCCAAGGTGCATGAGAGCATTTCTCCTGTTCCTATAGAGCAAGAGAGCATCTCTCACATTCCTATGACAACCCCTTCAAGTAGTTTGGTCACTTCTTTTGATTGGATTTGATTATAAGGATATCATCTTCTGTCTTATGTGCCTTTCCAGATTATAGTACAGGCTTACCATTTGGCTATACCTAGCATGATCATAGATGAGGGCACATCTGTTAGTATTCTATCCCCAACTACTTGTCAAGCTTTAGGTTCTCTGCATCTTGTCCCTGTGACCCAGAATCTATTATCTTTTAACAAAGGAACCAATCAACTGTTAGGGATCCTTCCTAAGTTTCCGATTACTTTGGGAGGTAAGACTGCCTATACAGACGTGATGGTTGTCCAAGCCTCGTTGGATTTTAATCTACTCCTTGGTCGTGACTATGTTTATGTCATGGGAGCTCTTGTTTCTTCCCTCTTTCGAGTGATGTGTTTCCCGCATGAAGGAAGCATTGTGATCATTTACCGGCTTACATTCATTGGTCTTGAATCAACACCCAATCGTCCATCATCCCTAACTGGTTCTTATATGAAAGCGGTATCACCCCCGCCACATGTTAATTATATGGACACTTGTTCTATGCCCACATCTACTAATGATCTAGTAGGTGATGTAGTACATAATGTACTGGGGGCATTAGAGCCCAAATTTTCATTTGGATCCCTGGCATGTATTCCTTCCAGAATGTTGTTCTCCCATCTGATGAGAAACTCTGGGAATCCATGGCCTCTTTTGGTCGGTGACAAAGGATTTTGGAGCAGAGTTCTTTTACTTGTGTCAATCTCATTAAAAAATGAAACAAGGGCTGTGGAGCAGAGTTCCTTGTCTTGTGTCAAGCTTGTTAAAAAATGAAGCAAGGACCATGAGCATAGTTCTTTTACTATGTCAACCACATTAAAAAATGAAATCGGTCTCATGAGGATGGTTCTTTTACTATGTCAACCTCATTAAAAAATGAAACAAGGTGTCATGAGCATGGTTCTTTTCCTGTGTCAAGCTCATTAAAAAATGAAACAAAACCCCTTCCCATTCGAGTCTTTGATTAGATCTCGTAAAATCCTAGTGGAGTCTTTCACTTGATCTCATAAGTGAACCTTCATTCGATCCACTTAGGTGAATGAAATGAATCTTGGGGGGCATGTACACCTTGAATTGTGTCCTTATGTTGGGGGCATTCAAACTTATCTCAAACATAGTTATCTATGTATCAAGCTTGTGTAAAAATGAAACCAAATCCAAGCATAGTTTTTTTCTCATGTTTCAAGCTTGTGTAAAAATGAAACCAAATCCAAGCATAGTTTTTCTCATGTTTCAAGCTCTTGCAAAATGAAACCATATTCAAGTATACTCAAGCATAGTTTCCCATGTTTCAAGCTTGTGTAAAAATGAAACCATTCCCACTTTACATCTCGTGATTGTCATTTTTATCAGCCGATTTTTGCCAGATGAGCCTTGGTTTTTTCATTCCATCGTCACCATCTCTTTGGCCGATCATACGCTTTCACTTGGTTGTTTTACCCTTTCCTAAGGAACATCTGTGATGAGTGGTCTTATTAGCCAACCTCTTGACCATTACATGTTTTGAGCAGTTCCATCATGACCGGAACCAGTTGCTATCATTTTATACCACTCGTTCCTCCAGGTGGAGTCCCCTTTCAGCTCTTTTCGGACTCCCGAAATATGAAAATATGTCGAGTACTTGTCATTTAGAACTTGTTAAAGTAAATTAAATGGTGTCTACTCAGTATAAGTTTAACCCTTTTCTGTATTGAGATAGACTATTTACGAAAAAGGAACGCCTTAGTCAAACATGGATATGAGGTTCTCTAAAATATTATGATCCAGGTGGATATTGGTGGCCACCCGCCTATTCCACTTGGACCCCCACCATTGTTTCTTTCAGTTTTTTCAGTTTCCTTATTTGTAGCACAATTTACGATTTTTGGCAGTTTTTTGGGTCCTAAACTTCCGGAGCCGTTTTGAGGCCCTAAACGACGTTTTTTTGGAAAACTGGAAGCAGCATGGGCCATATTTTGATGTTTCTCACTTAAAAGTTGTAGTCCTCGGATAGATCTTTCTAATGAGGTATTGTGCGCGTCAAATGGAGATCGTATGCCAAAGTTATGACCTCAGGAAGTTCATGTACCAATTTACCCAAATGGGGCCCATAGTTTGAAGCTTCATTTGCTAGGGTTAGGTTTTTGGATGTTTAGGGTTTTCCATTGTTTCTCAAAATAAATAGGTCTTCGAGCCTCATTCTAACATAGTTTAGAGTCATGTAGAAGCCACATCTCTTCTAAGAGATAAGCTACCATCACCTGAGCTAGTCTTATTTCCATTCTGTTTGTAAGCATATTTTAGTATTTGATATTAATGAAATGAAGTGTTATTTCTGCTACATCTTTGTATTTATGGTTATATCTATAATTTGTTGTGTTCCTGTTTAAATCTAGATTTGTGGTTTCAGAGCGGTCTTCTCTTTCTCAGTTTTTCTTTGCATGTACCCAACGAGGTCGGGATATAAAGAGTTAGGGCTTGAATTGGTCGAACCTTTGCAAGACCAGCCTTGCAAATCCCGGCGGCCTTCCATGGCGGATGAAAAGAAAGATGAGGGGGCAGGAAATCCTATCAAAATATTGCTCGAAGAAGCCCTCGAGCGATAAAGGAACACGAAGATGGACAACTTTGTCCAGATCCTTCAGTGGCTACGCAAGGGCGACACATCTACTTCCGGTAGCTACTCTGGAAGCGCCACACCCTTTAAGGTACAAGTTAACTTTGACATCCCCATATTTAAGGGTCAGATAGATGCAGATGCTGTAGATAAATGGTTAAATCTACTAGGATATTTTTCCGTTCATCCAGCCGGGCAAAAATCACTTTTGCACTTCTCAAAGCAGCCCCCCACATCAAGGACTAGTGGGAAACCTACTGTGATCAGAAGGATGAAAGTACGAACTCATTGTTTTCAGTCGCACCCACTTGGAACTCATTCCAAGATGCCATCAATGAGCACTATTACCCTGTGGACAAATATTGAGCTATGAGGATAAATACATAAAGTGGACAACAATGCGAGATGGGAAGGGACCAAGATGTGCAAGAGTTTACGAATGTTTTTCATACCCTTCACACGAAGTTGGGTATGAAGGATTCAGAGAAGCATTTGGTTCTCAAGTACCGTGGTTGCCTGCATGGGTACATCCAGGACAAGATAGAATTCCTGGACATCTCCTCGCTCGGCATGACATACCGATATGCCGCCAAGATAGCGCAAAAGTTTAAACAGAAGAAGCGAGGCTTTGGATCTGTGAATCTGAAGCAAGGGAAAGGTGCCCCCAAACTGCAGAACAAAGGACAAAGCCAAGGCGGGGCAGCCCAGGACAACCCGCCAAAGCTGCAAGCAAAGAACAATGCTGTGAAACCAAAGAAGGGCACAGGGAAGTGGTGTGAGTTCCATAAGAGCTCTACTCACAACACAAGTGAGTGGTGGGCCAAGCAGCCATTCGTGGCAGAGCTAAAGGCTTCGGAATCAGATGCATGTTCCAACTTTGAGTTAGAACCTGACAAAGGGAATGCAAAAGTGAAGTAGATTATCGATGCGGAGCCCAACGCCACCGTTGCCACCACGAAGATCTAGAACGAGGAACCAGAAGATCCAAAGGAGGAGGAGCGCCTCTTCCAATCCAAGATGTGGGTAAAGGGTTCCCCGCTACAGTTCATTGTCGATAGCAGGAGCCAAAATAACCTCATTTCGATAGAGGTCGTGAAGCGACTGGGCTTACCGACCACAACACATCCACAACTGTACACCATTGGGTGGCTTCACCAAGGATGGGATCTTCGCGTGAACCAGCAATGCCGCCTTCCATACAACATCAAGCCCTTCACGGATGAGGTATTATGTGAATTTTCTCCCCTTGATGTTTGTGATGTATTATTAAGCCAACCATACTTATGGAAGCGACATGCTATGTATGAGTCAAGGCCTCGTGTTGTTATTGTTACTTTGGGAAATAAGTTGTACAAGATACCGGAGGTAGCACTACTTACCGCCATCTCTTTGGTTACTGCAAAACAATGTAGTAATCTCATTTCTAAAACCGGGAAATTTGTTTTCCTGATGATACACCCTCAGGGAAAGAACAAGACGGTGACCACGACCTCCAGACATGGCCCCTTCGCACGACAACAACATATGGACAAGGTCGTGGAGGAGTACGAGGACATCTTCACCTCCCCCATAGGGGTACCTCTGCACTGTCAAGTCAAGCACTCCATCGATCTGACCCCAGGTGCGCCACTTCCCAATGGACTAATCTATCGATGCTTCATTATGGAGAACGACGAAATCAAGAGGCAGACTCAGGAGCTACTACAGAAAGGTCACATCCGTCTGAGTTCATCGCCCTATAGGAGGCCGATCATGTTGGTACAGAATAAGGATGGGACTTGGAGACTTTTTATTGACTATCGAGCACTGAACAAGATTACTGTTCGGAATAGGTACCCGATCCCACGGATTGATGACATTTTGGACCAAATCAAGGGGGAAAAATATTTCAGCAATATTGACTTGAAGTCTGGCTGTCACCAGGTACCAATCAAACCCTCCGATGTGTGGAAGACTGCCTTCAAAGCCAAGGAGGGCCTTTTCAAATGGTAGGTTATGAATTTTGGGTTGACGAATGCTCCTGCACCCTTCATGAGGCTGATGGATTTCATATTGTGGCCCTTCACCAACTCATTTGTAGTGGTATACTTGGATGACATCCTGATCTTCAGCCATAGTTGGGAAGAGCACCTCCACCACATCCGATAGGTTCTCCAAACATTGCAGCAACACAAGTTGTGTGCCAATTTGGAGAAACACACTTTTGGCATGACCCATGTTCAGTATCTGGGATACATTATTGATTAATGAGGGGTGCATGTGGATCCAGCCAAGATCCAAGTCATTCGGGATTGGCTAGCCCCAACCACTCTGAAAGAGCTCTGTAGCTTTTTGGGTTTTGCCAATTTCTACCCAAGGTTTGTGTTGGGATTCTCTCATATCACTTGGCCCTTGAGTCAAGTCACCAAGGGAGGAGCGAAAGCAAAATTATTTTGGTCTGAATCTCAACAGAAGGAATTCGCAGAGTTAAAACATTTCCTCTGCTCTGCACTAGTTCTCACTTTACTAGACTTGCAACAACCATTTGAGATCGAGACAGATGCCTCTCACTATGCTATTGGGTAGTCCTTACTCAATAGGGGAATCCATTGGCATATCACAGTGAGACAATTTCAGACACAGTCTGGAAGTATCCCACTTATGACAAAGAGATGTATTCCATTGTGCAGGCCTGCCGACAATGGAAGCATTACATTTTGGGGAAGGAAACGGTCATCCACATAAACCACCGGCCCCTGCAGTTCATACAGATGCAAGGGACGTTACAAAATGATCACAATCAAAAGTGTTCCACATACATGTAGCAGTTCCATTTGAATATCAAGTATAAGAAGGATAGCACCAATAATGTTGCAGATTGCCTCAACCGACCACCGATAATGGCGTTAACCACCGTGATCAACTCTTGTGGGCATGAGACTTCTGATTGGCCACTTCTCTACCAAAGCAACCCGAAATTCTTCCACACAAACCAGATGCTCTTAGAGGGTCAACAAGTTCTAGATTTTCACCTCCAGGATGCCTTGCTATGCCACCTGGGATGCCTTTGTGTTCCTTCAAGCAAGCGAGCCAAGATGATCTGGGAAGCGCACTATAGTTGGGCCGCTGGGCATTTCGGGGTTGATAAAATAGTGGCAGTACTTGTTATAGACATTTTTGGGCACTTCAACCCCAATCATAAATGTCCATAAACCAAGGGCTCTTAAGTCCCTAAAAGTGTTGTTCCAACCTCTAAAAGAACAAGGTCAACTGATTACATCTTCTCCCAGAAGTTCTCCATGAAACACTGCTCAGAACTGGTCAAAACTGGACCATCTCACCTGCTCCATGGTCAAAGTGCGCTGCATCCCACCTAAATACACACGGGAGGTGCGATGCATCTTGAAAAACCCTTCTATGGGGTGCGATGGGCGAGAGTGGACAAATGGCAGGGTCAACATGCAAGGTGGAGGATCATGGAATCTTCCAGAAACTTCTAATGTGACACTTGCCTCTCTGCATTCGCCCAGGGATGAGTAAGAGATCATCAATCTCCAAGTGGAATCAAGAACTATCAGAGAGAGGACACTAGTCAAATCTCAAAAGCTGACTCACCCCCCTTGCAAACATCTATATGTGGATCCCTCATCCCAGAGATCCAGAGGCTGGAATTTTGTATCTTGTAAGGAAGTGCTGCTGGTTTCTTGGTGCAACATCATAGTGTTGGGTGATCTAAGCTTTTCATGAAGTGAAGAAGGGCTTTCTTGCTGAGAGGATGATGCTGGGTCAGAACAATTGGTTGTAATCCTCTTTGCTTTTCTTGATTATTAATAAAGTTATTCAAGTTTTCCTCCACATTCTTGTATGATTGATGATATATGCATTTGTGTGGTCAATATATATCTGGTCCTATATTGTTTATGATAATAGATCTACGTTCTTGGATAATGTTATGCTGCTTTGATTCTACAGGTGCTCTTTGAAGCTGGGTAGACAAGGAAGCAAGTGGCAAAGATCTATCAGAAGGGAGAGGAATCAAGCATGGAACCAAGCGCAAGACATAGGTTGGTCTCCTTTATTCCCCTCTTATCTATTTCTCATAAAGGAAAACGAAAGTAGTTTTAGTTTGTTTGTTTCTAAGGTAGCTACCAACCTTAGTGGGACTAGCAGCTCTGCATAGAAACTAGATTTCCCGATAACAAAATGGCGACTCCGCTGGGGAGCAAATAGATTGTTTGTTTATCTACATTTGTTTGCTTTATAAACTTACAGACGGAGCCTGAAGTCAAGCCAGCTAGCCTTCGAACTGCATTTGCTATGCAAGTGCAAAGTAGATCAATGCTGCTTCAGTCTATCTCCGAGTTTTGTTTATGAACTGAACAATCAATTTACAAGCTCTCTAATTGCCCTTTTGGTGGCTCTAGTAACCTCTTTAGATCTACCCCTGTGATTGATTTACTGATTACCACTTACTCGGCCTAAATCCATGAACTGAGCTACAAACTGTGACCCGGAACCCAGTTGAAGTCTCGTCCCTGGACCATCGCACTGTCTCTTCTTTGGATTCTATATGCATCACACTTCCCGAGTGTAGTAGGTGCGCTGCATCTCTTTTTCCTTGTGTTACAGGTGCGCTGATCAGATAAGGCCTCTTTTGCTCTTAGATTTTGGTTTCTGTGTTCACTCTTTTCAGATCTATTCAGGAGTTTCGCTGTCTGTAGTCAGTACACCTCTATTGAAATCCCCTTCCTTGCCATTATTCCACCTCATTGTGCAAAGAACTGTAAATGTTTTTATGTATTTTGAGCCATTTTCAGTTCTCTTTTACAAAGAAGTAGCGTAATTGAACTTTCGTTTCTTGATTTGAAAGTGTCGTAAGTGTCATTTTCAGTCATAGAAGAGAATCCGATTGTTCTTGATAGTCGATTACACTGTTACTCTTGTATTTGATTTGAATTAGTAGTTTTTCAAGTGTCGAAAGCAAGTTTTCAATTCCAAATCGCAAAGTGTCGTCATTGTCCTCATTTTGTCTTGAAAAGAAACTTGCTAGTAATGTCGCTTTGAAAAATAATTCAGATTTGCGCTTAGCTTTCTTTTTATCATTCACACATTAAGAAGGCTGAAAACAAATACATGCATGTGCATTTGCATTTAGACTGTTTGTTGGTTTGATTTAGGACAGTGCATATAGTGTGTGCTCTCTGCTCTATGTTGAAAGAATATCATCTCTCTTTCCTTAGTGGCTAGGATTTTCATCGCAAAAAGAAGATTAAACAATTGTTTATCATCTTAGATTGCATTTTAGGAATTGTACATCTACATCACGCGGTGAACTTGAAAGGTAAATTTCTTAAGCAAGATCAACTGTAAAATAAATTTAATGAATCTAAAAACGCTTTGGAACCTAACGCACAACAATTAGAAGTCTAGGCTAGAGACGTATTCGGGCTTCGTAAAGCCTGGTAACTGTTGTTTTCATTGATGGTTGGGTGATTCCTCCCCTTTGAGACGATAAGTACCAGTACGGACTTGTGCTCCCACGTACCGTCGAGTATATGTTGGGAGACCACAATAGGCTTTATCCTTTATCCTTAGGAAGCCGTGTCTGCCGCCCTATCGATCGCAATGCATTGAACACAACATTCAGGAAGATTGACTGTCGTACCGTAAAAAGTATTCTGCAGTTTTGCGATTGGTTTGGTAATCCCTCTGTCTAGATTTCCAGAGCAGTCTCTTTCATTCCTTTTCAGACTCCTTAAAGGAAAAGTTCCATCTGAGTACTTGTCACTTCAGGCTCATTAAAAATCGAAGGCGCCTAGAGTCATCTTTTGTTTTTTCTCGACTCTTAAAAATTGAAAAAACAAGTTGTGTCAAAGCGTCTAAAATTTATTTTAATCAGAATAAATATCACCTTTCCTACGTTGGTCTTAGGTTGAGAAAAATGGAGTCCACCAACCAAGGAGTTCCCCTTGGGGGAAATCCTAGTCCTTTCTCCTCTTGGGGAGATGTTGGCGCACCCCATATGGCCACATTGTCACTTTAGGGGATTGACAATCGGCTTGCCCATATGGCTCTTCTCAACTTCTGTCGTTCAGAACATCGTGATTCCTGAACAATCAAGTCAGCAACTAAACGATGCCAAAATTACCCCCCAACCCTCTACTTCGTCCAATTCTTCCTCTCCTCCTTCCTCTTCGCTTAATGAAGATGGTAAAGCCAAAAATCAAGTAACTGAGGAGAAGAAGGAGAAGAAGAAGAAGGAGCCAAAGGCGAAAAGGGGCAACCAAGCATCTTCTAGCAAAAATCCACACACTGCACCGTCCAGGCCTAAATCGCCATGTGTCATTTGCAAAGGAGACCACTATCATCGAGATTGTCCTTGCATCCCTCGGATCTTAAGGGACTGGTCTCCTCATTTGCACAATCCGGTGTCGTCAACCTCTGATGATCATGTTGAAAATACACCGTCGACTAGTGAAAGTGAAGCCCCTGGACAAAAAGGAAAATGTAAATTTCCTTGTAAACTGTGTGAAGGTGATCACGCCGTCCACCGTTGTCCCTTCTTAGACAAGGCTAAATGATTTTTGGATGACCGTCCGGTTTCACCGTTACGGCTTCCTCCTGGATATAAGAAGCTCTTGCCGAGTCTGTCACTAGTTGAAAATCCGACTGACACGCCCTTGTGGTCAGTCGAAGCGTCTATCATTGAAGATAAACCATCTGAATCCACACCAGACGAAAGTCAAAAGGTCGAGGCGACAGTTGACCCGGTCTTGCCTTCAAAGGATCCATCTTCAGATGATACAGTCACCGAAGAGAACAAGAACGACACCGTCCAAATTCTCTTCGTAAGCACAGACTCTGATGAACATGGGGGCCGTCTACCCGTTCCTTTACCGCAGGAAGGAAGTTCGTCAGAGTCATATCCGGCCGTCTATTCGATCCCACTCCAAGCAACCTGGTTGCTTCCTTCAATTGGAATCTACTAGGGAGACCCCGTTTACCAGCTAGTGTACCATTTCGAATCATTGCTCAAATATACAGAATGGTCATGGCCGGTACCATCATAGATGAAGGGGCTTCTGTGAGTATCCTTTCCTCAACTGCTTGGAAAGCACTTGGTTCGCCATCGCTTTTGCCTGAGATGAGAAATCTGACAGGCTTTGACAAAGGAACTAGTCGACCGTTAGGGATCCTTCCCAATGTGCCGATAACATTGAGAAGGAAACCGTTCACATGAACGTAATGGTAGTCCAAGGACCCCTAGATTATAATCTACTCCTTGGACGAGACTATATTTATTGCATGGGAGCCATTGTCTCCTCACTCTTTAGAGTAATGTGTTTTCTGCATGAAGGAAGAGTGGTCAAGCTCGTAGACCAGCTTTCATTCCCCGGTTCACACATAGCAAATAGTCATATACCAACCCTGAATGGTTCTTTTCACGCAAGGAATGTCTCATTAATCCCTAGTCCATCCTCCTGATAAGCGCGAGTGATTCGAAGGATATGACTGAAACCCAAGGGGCATGCACCCTGGCTTTTTTCGACAGGAAAACCTTGCGTATAGGGTAGGTTTCCGCGGAGGATATATGACTGGTTGACATACCCGTCCATTTAGGAAAATGGGGTTAGACCAGAATAAGATACCTCTGTTAAGGTAGGCCTCTCTCGATGTTATAGGGAAAAGTGTCTATATAGAACTGCTCTATCCCACTAAGGTGTGACAGCTGCCTTAGAAACAAACAGAGTAAAGCTACTTTTGTTCTTCCTTTATGAATTATAGATAGAAAGGAACAAGAAGACCAACCTCTGTCTTGCGCTAATCTCCTGATTTGATTCCTCTCTTCCTTGATAGTCTTTCGCTACTTGTTCCCTTACATGCCCAGCTTCACAAAGTACCTGTAAGATCACAGTAGCATAGCACTATACAAAGACATGGATCTATAATCATAAACAATCTAGGATCAGATGTAAATTGACCATACAAATGCAGCAAACAACAATGACACAAAAGTATGGAGGAAAACTAGAATAGCTTTTATTGATAAACAAGAAAAAACCAAGAGGAGTTACAACCAGTGGTTCTGACCCAGCATCAACCTCTCAGCAAAGAAGCCCCTCTTCACCTCATACAAAGCTTAGATCACCCAACAATCTGATGTTTTTCTCAAGAAACCAACAGAAATTCCTTACAATATGCAAAATTCCCGCCTCTGGATCTCTGGGATGAGGGATCCATATATAGATATCTGTAATGGAGATGAGTTAGCTTAGGATTTGATTAGTGTCTTCCCTCTGATAGTTCTTGCTTCCACTTGGAGATTGATGATCTCTTACTCATCCTTGGTCAAATTTAGAGAGGCAAGTGTCACAGGAGAAGTTTCTGGAAGCTTCCATTGCCTCTCCACCTTGCGGAATGACACTGCCATTTGTCATTTCTCGCCCATCGCACCCCATAGAAGGGATTTCTGAAATGCAACGCACCCACACAGTGTATTTAGGTGAGATGCAACGCACTTGGCCAGTGGAGCAGCTGAAATGATCCTGTTTTGACCAATTCTGAGCAGTTTTTCATGGAGAACTTCTGGGAGAAGCTGTAATCTATTGACCTTGTTCCTTTAGGGGTTAGAACAACACTTTAGGGGCTTAGGAGCTCTTGGTTTATGGACATTTCATGCTTGGGGTTGTAGTGCCCAAAAATGTCTATAACACCTGATAGAACAAATGTTTTGTCTGCAAATTGAGGGGTAACCTGGAAACTCTACTTCACTATACCTGGGGGCATGCAAACCTTTTGGCATGCAAGCGAAGAGCGACCATTTATTTTTTTAAATTTGTAGGTCCTCTAACCCTCTAAACTCGTAGGATTGGTCGTTTCCTAACTTGCATAAAGAAAGGATGTGGGGAAAAGCTTTGAAAAAATTCCATTTTTAATGAGACATCCTTATTGTACGACTGGATTAATCGAGCAGTTTTAACGCGGAATTCAATCTCGTTAAAAAATAAACATAAGCAATGAGAAAATGTTCGCCTAGAGTTTAAGCTCATTAAAAAATGAACCATTCTCCAATAAATAACCTTCGTGAATGTATTATAATCAGCCTTTGAAGCCTTGGTCGTGTTCTCATCATCACCTCCACTCTGTATTGGCCGATCATTCACCCCCATTTGATTGTTTACCCTTTTTGAGGAACAACTGCGAAGAGTGATACTGTTATCCATCCTTGTGACACTGCCGTGATTGGAAAATTCCAAACCTTACCTGGAATCAGCTGCTACCCGAATTTATCACTCGTTCCTCAAAAAACGAGTCTCCTTTAAGCTCTTTTCAACTGACTCGTAAAATATGAAAAGATTGTCAAGCAATTGGCCTCTCCAGCTCGTTAAAAGGACCGGAAGTGCTATCCCTCCTTTAGATTTTAATCTTTTTGGACTTGAGGGATTATTACACAAAAAGATCGAGCGCTTGTTTTGTTCGGCTCGTTAAAAGTACCGAAAATTCATCCCTTTTGTATTGTTTTATACTTTTTCGGACTCAAGGGATTATATGACGAAAAAGGATTATTGGAGTTTTCTTTATGTCCCTTTTTCAGACTCTCTAAAATTGAAAAGGACCGAGTTATCCTTGTCGTTAAACTCGTTAAAACCGAATAGCGACAAACTTGTCCATACAGACAAGAACGAGTTTCACTATCGCTAGGCTCGTTAAAACATAGCGATGGGTTTGCCCAAAGGGCAAATTATAGAACAAGCATATGTTATCCTCCTCAAGCTTGACAAAAATAAAGAGGTACTGGTCACCAATGACTGGGGAAAAATTGGGAAGAAAACTTGAAAAAACTTTATTGGTAGCAAGTCGCTCTTGAACATGACACTTTCACTCCGCATCCGAGCTGGGTTGGGTTGTTCCGTTCACTGGTCATATCACCATGGGTCCATCACACCATCCATATTTGGGGTTAACGCTACCAATCCATCATGTCAGTGTTGCCGATATGTTCAAGAGAAGTCACTCAGAGAATTCACCTGTGTCTCACCCACTGCAATACATTTACGCTCCATTCTTTCATGACCACCACCCTGAACCTTATATCACCAGATCGTTTTCACCTCCATTAAGATCATTTGCTCCGTTCCATGTCATTGATGTGGGATTCACTAAGGCCCTCCTATGATGGATTGCTTCTTGTCGACATCAGCTCATTATCCAAGAAGTCGATCTAGGAACAACCCTTTCAGTACTTTAAAACTTGCATGCCTCAATGGCAAGTTTCTCACTTCCGGCGACAGGTTTACATCAATGGCCTTCGACCGAAAGATTTTGCGTGGTGTTCGACGCTAAGTCCCTTATTCACACCACATGAATTGTATTGTAGTACCTTGAGGGTCATCATCATTATCAGTGATTCCTCTCGCGCTTGTTAACAGCTTACATCATTGGCTGGTAATCAGGTGATGTCTTTCCATGTTCGACTCCAGAACATCTCTCACATGGATCGACTTGTACTTTGAGTGAAGATCGAACGAGATTGAAAACCCCAGATCTAGTTTCATCCATTCGGACTACAATATATATTCAAGAAAATAAAGACATCAAATGTACATCATTACTGCAAAGATAATCATCCAACCTAAGGGATGATGGCTCTACCAGAACCATCAGTCTACACTCAGACGATTGTCTCTCTTATGTACATGAAAATGAATTTATAAAGCTGAGCATGGGAATGCCCGCCTCAGCTAGATCATGAAAATATTATGAAGATAATGTATTGTATTGTATCTTATTACAGGTCGCCTTCTAGCTTGAAAAAACTTCAGATCCTCATGATAAAGCATTTCACCCGACATCAACAGATTAACGACCTCATGCTTTAGGGGGAAACTGTTATAGACATTTTTGGGTACTGCAACCCTAATCATAAATGTCCATAAACCAAGGGCTCTTAAGTCCCTAAAAGTGTTGTTCCAACCTCTAAAAGAACAAGGTCAACTGATTACATCTTCTCCCAGAAGTTCTCCATGAAAAACTGCTCAGAACTAGTCAAAACTGGACCATCTCACCTGCTCCATGGTCAAAGTGCGCTGCATCCCACCTAAATACACACGGGAGGTGCGATGCATCTTGAAAAGCCCTTCTATGGGGTGCGATGGGTGAGAGTGGACAAATGGCAGGGTCAATCTGCAAGGTGGAGGATCATGGAATCTTCCAGAAACTTCTCCTGTGACAATTGCCTCTCTGCATTCGCCCAGGGATGAGTAAGAGATCATTAATCTCCAAGTGCAATCAAGAATTATCAGAGAGAGGACACTTGTCAAATCTCAAAAGCTGACTCACCCCCCTTGCAAACATCTATATATGGATCCCTCATCCCAGAGATCCAGAGGTTGGAATTTTGTATCTTGTAAGGAAGTGTTGCTGGTTTCTTGGTGCAACATCATAGTGTTGGGTGATCTAAGCTTTTCATGAGGTGAAGAAGGGCTTTCTTGCTGAGAGGATGATGCTGGTTCAGAACAATTGGTTGTAATACTCTTTGCTTTTCTTGATTATTAATAAAGCTATTCAAGTTTTTCTCCACATTCTTGTATGATTGATGATATATGCATTTGTGTGGTCAAATATATCTGGTCCTATATTGTTTATGATAATAGATCTATGTTCTTGGATAGTGTTATGCTGCTTTGATTCTACAGGTGCTCTTTGAAGCTGGGTAGACAAGGAAGTGAGTGGAAAATATATATCAGAAGGGAGAGGAATCAAGCAAGGAACCAAGCGCAAGACAGAGGTTGGTCTCCTTTATTCCCCTCTTATCTATTTCTCATAAAGGAAAACGAAAGTAGTTTTAGTTTGTTTGTTTCTAAGGTAGCTACCAGCCTTAGTGGGACTAGCAGCTCTGCATAGACACTAGATTTCCCGATAACAGTACTGCAAAAGTATTTCTATTGGCCGAATCTTCAACAAGATATCGGGAAGTACATCAGATCCTACACTGCCTGCGCCATTACGAAACCGACCATCAAGAAGCAAGGCCTCTATACTTCGCTGCCTACCCCTATTCGACCTTGGGAATCCATCTCCATGGATTACATGTCAGGCCTTCCTTCTACTAAGCATGGCAACGACTGTGTTTTTTTGGTCGTCGATAGGTTATCAAAGATGGCCATTATGGCGGCATGCAAGAAGAATATCATAGCAAAAGCCACTGCTAAACTCTTCTTTGAACAAGTGTGGGTACACTCTGGGATCCCACAGTCTATCATCTCAGATTAGGACAGCAGGTTCCTTAATACATTTTGGTCTAGTCTTTGGTTGATGCTGTACACCAAGCTCACTAAGTCCACAGCTTTCCATCCCCAAAATGATGGCCAGACATAGGTCGTCGACAAGATGATCATACACATTCTACGCATGTACAACTCAAATAATCCATGCACATGGGATGAGAGCCTTCCCTAAGTCCAGCATAACTATAACCAGGTTCTCCACAACTCGACTGGCCACAACCCTTTCCAGGTGGCCTTGGGATTCCAGCCACTATGTCCCATTGATGTGGACATATCATTTGTAACTACTCAGGCAGATTCGGCTCATGTCTAGTCGAAAGCCGATAAGGCAAACATATTCATTGAGCATATCCAACATATCGACCAACAGGTCCATGGAATTTTGGAGAAATCAAATGTCAAGTAGAAGCAGCGACATGATCAACATGGGGTGCCACACAAGTTTTAGGTGGCCGACAACGTCTGGTTACATTTGCAGAAGGAATGCCTTACTGGAGCTTATCAGAAACTCAGACCACTTCGATATGGTGCTTAAGCCATTACCAAGGTTGTGTGCGATAATGCATTTGAGCTCAATGTTCCCCCATTCCTTGGCCTGCACCCAATGTTCAATGTGGACTGCCTTCGACCATACTTCCCACCATTGTTGGACACATCAGACATTGCAGAACAACTCACACCTACAGAGTTAAATCCAGATTGCATGGAGTAGGCCACAACTGTTCGGATCATGGACATGCAGATCAAGAGCGCCCGACAACAAAGGATCCAACTATATCGAGTTTTCAAAGCAGGCCAACTCCTTCACTAGGGCAAGTGGCTCACCAGGGACTAAGTTCAGTAGAAGTTTCCTCATCTCATGGAGGAACTCAACGCAATGGGGAACCTTGCTTCCTGAGGGGGGAGGAATGATCTAGGTGGATATTGGTGGCTACCCGCCTATTCCACTTGGACCCCCACCATTGTTTATGTCAGTTTTTCAGTTTCCTTATTTGTAGCACAATGTACTATTTTTGACAGTTTTTCAGGTCCTAAACTTTCGGAGCCGTTTTGAGGCCCTAAACAACGTTTTTATTGGAAAACTAGGAGCAACATGGGGTGTTCACCAATTTTTCTCACTCAAAAGTTGTATTACTTGGATAGATCTTTCTAACGAGGTATTTTGCGTGTCAAACGTGCCAAAGTTACAACCCCAGGAAGTTGATGTACCAATTTACCCAAACGAGGCCCATAGTTTGGCGCTTCATCTCTTCATCTCCTAGGGTTAGGATTTTGGATGTTTAGGGTTTTCCATTGTTTCTCAAAAATAAATAGGCCTTCGAGCCTCATTGTAACACAGTTCAGAGGCATGTAGCCACCACATCTCTTCTCATAGATAAGCTACGATCGCCCGAGCTAGTCTTATTTCCATTATGTTTGTAAGCATATGTTGGTATTTGATATTAATGAAATGAAGTGTTATTTCTACTGCATCTTTGTATTTATGGTTATATCTGTAATTTGTTGTGTTCCTGTTTAAATCTGGATCATATTGTTTTCTACCTTTTTGGATTCAAGAGACAAATTACGAAAAGGGACCTGATGGAGTTTTCTTTTTCGTCTCATTTTCAAACTCTATAAATATGAAAAAGACACCAAGTTACTCTTTCGTCGGACTTGTAAAAAGTAAATGACGAAAGACTTGTCACCATGATGAGCCCAAGTTTCTCCTTCCCAGGATTCGAAAACTTACTAGGATGGATTAATCTGAAGGATTAACTTATATGACAAGCATATGGTATCCTTTTCAAGCTTGTGTAAAAATAAACAGGTGCTCACTAGAAATAGTGGGGAAAAATGAAGATGAAACATCCTTTGTATAGGCAGCATGTCGCTCTTGAACATGACACTCTTCTACTCTTGTGTCAGGTTTGGGATATACTCACTCAGTCACTTTTCCTCTCGGGTTTGGGTGATCCATTTTTGCCTATCATTTGACAATTCTGTTTTGTCATCATGACATTTAGTCCTATGTCGAGCCAAATGCTGCCACACTTTGGAGTCATGTCACCAGTGTTCAAGAGAAGTTCAATTTTCAATTATTTACCTATACACTATTTGAGTCATTGTTATAGTCTTGAAAATTATTCCACTTTATTCCTTGTTTCGTGTTGATGATTGGGGATTAATCATTTCCCTCCTTCGACGGGTCGCTTCCTGTCGACTTCATCTCATTATCCAGGAAGATGACTTAGAAACTCCCTTTCAGTACCTTAGAGCTTGCATGCCTTAATTGAAAGTTCTTTGCATCCGACAACAGGTCTTCATCATTGGCTTTTGATCGGGTGATTCCATGAGTGTTCGACTTCATCTTCATTATCACATTCACAGATTGTATTGTTGTACCTTGAGATCCATTGTCATTATTGGTGGTTTCTCTCATACCTATTAACGGTCCACATCATTGGATGATAATCAGGTGGTTTTTTAGCATGTTCAATTCAACACATTCATTCGCATATTATAATTCATTCTTTGATCAGGTCCGGATGGAGTGCAAGACCCTGGGTCTTGTCTAATATGACTCATGTTGCATGGAGTTATATGTTATTCATGATTGTACACATGTTTCTACTATATGGATGGTTGTGACCATACCGTGGGACTTTATATTTATGATGATCCTTATTATCTAGATGGTTGCGCCCATACCATGGATCTTTTCATATAGCCTTCAACATCCGAATGGCTATGTCCATGCCATAGATTCATGTCTTGATCTTAGATATGTATATGTATATGCGTCCTTGATTTCCAGATCTCCTGATAGTGCGTGTCCTCGTCCTTGAAAGAGCTCGTAAAGAATCTCAGCCATCACTCCCCGTTCTGCCTTCATGCTTTAGGGGGCATCTATTACACAACATTTTTTCACACCTCCTGCACTTCCCTGTGACATACCCCGAAGTGCTCGAAAAAAAGACAATTATACAGTATAATCATCCATGTATACAACTCAGATCCCTCCTAAGACTTTGATTGGAAAATGCCTTGAGCTTTCCTTGAAGAAATAGCTCTTAAAACCCTAAAATGAGAGTCATCGCTCTTATGAGGCTTAAAATGATGATGGTCACCTGTTGCACTATACTTGACCAGTGATGGCATCGCTCTGTTCCCTTGCATACTCACGATGATCCCAGAAAGATAATCTTCCCAAAGAGGATGAGAAGCTTCATGATCTAGAAGCTTCCAGAGCGGCGAGCTAGAGGTTGTTTCACATAGATGAGGTTGAATCCTCTCAACTTGACCTCTTTGTCTTATCCCTATGAGCTACCTCCTTGAGATGAGGGCCTAATCCTATCTTTGGAGAGGTCCTAACTCCCTTTCCCAGCCTATAAATTCATCCTCTCCCATTCCCAAATGGTTGGTCTATGTCTATTTGCACCCTTATGCTAAGCTTGTGCCTAGAGGCTATTCATTTGACTTGGAGAAGGAGTGCTTGGAGATTTCTTGGCTTGGACTTGGATTACCACTCAAGGAGAGCCTTTCAACATCAAGGCTTTGGTTGTAAGATTCCCTTTATTTCCTAATAATATACAATTGTTGGTTCATCTTCCCAAAATGCATATGTTAATGTATCATTTAGCTTGACATTCCTTGATCAGTTAAGTAGGTTGTTATTGGATTTTCTATTTGTTTTGGCATGCTTTGTTGTCTCTTGATCACTTGTGTAGGTGCATAAACACCGAGAGAAGCAGGAACAAGCCCGTGACATAAGCGTTTCAGAGTCCTCAACAAAGGAAATCAGAATAGCATCAGAATGAGGGAGGCCATCTCTTTCGTTATTCTTTTCAATTGTAACATAGGAAGATGTCTAGTTGATTGTCACTTGAGTTGCTAGACCCATTCATTGGGTTAAAGGGATCGTCTCTGTCCACAGAGAGGATTAACCTGGTCAACAAGGCCAGAATAGGAATAAGAGTTTGGGCCAACGTTTAGGAAGGGAATAGAAAACGCATATGATAGTGTATGGAAGGTGTCAATTCTTAAAAATAGGCAAAGCATAGGTAGGAGGGAGTTACAAGGGCACAGAGGAAAGTCAAAAATGGAGTTAGCTCTGATAACATGTCAGGCCAGGAGGTAACTCCTCAAATGAATTGTGTTTATTCATTAAGATTTCTCCTTGTTATATACATGAGGGAGTGACTCTTGGGTTTCACCTCCCGATGAGTCTTCCTTTTCCATTATTTATTACTTACATTATTTACAAGTGCTCACCCAATCCGCATGATTAGGTGTCAAAAAAAGTTTGTTAAGAATTATGGGAGAATAGAAGCACCTCTAATAACATTACTAAAGAAAGATTCATTTTCTTGGATTCCAGAAGCAACTAAGGCCTTTGAACATCTTAAGGAGGCGATGTGCCGAGCGCCAGTCTTAGCTACGCCAGACTTCACAAAAACCTTTGTTGTGGAATATGCTGCCTACGGAAATGGAATTGGTGTTGTTTTAATGTAATAAGGAAGACCCATTTCTTTTAAAATTCGTCCAATCAAAAGAAAGTATTTACACACACTTATTTATGAGAAGGAAATGTTGGCAATGCTACATGCACTAAAGCAATGGTGAACTTACCTAATGGGAAGACACTTCAAGGTGAAAACAGACCATGATAGTATTAAATACTTTTTGGAACAAATATTATCTTCAAAGGAGCAACAAAAATTGGTCACAAAGATGTTGGGTTATTACTTTGAAATCATCTACAAAAAAGGAAAGAAAAATGTTGCTGCAGATGAACTCCCAAGAAAGGATGAGGATGTGGAAGCATTGCTTTGTGCCATTTCTATTATGCAACCTGATTGGATAACCAAAGCAAGGGATGAATGGAAGAATGATGAAGAGTTCTGGACACTCACTAAAAATTTGCAGCAAGGTCCCAGTACATCTGATACATTTAGCTGGAAAAATGATTCGTTATGGTACAAAGATCACTTATATCTTTGTAAGAATTCCTAATTCAAACAAAATATTTTTTTGGAATTGCACACCTTCCACTTAGGAGAGTACTCGGTATTTTTAAAAACTTACCACAGGGTCAAGAAGGAATTTTTTTGGGATGGCCTTAAATTTGCTATTCAAAAGTTTGTGTTGGACTGTTTGGTTTACCAACAAAATAAAGTTGATACAATTAATACCCTGGGTCTATTACAACCTTTAGCTATTCCAAGTAAGACTTGGGAGGCGGTCTCAATGGATTTTATCATAGGATTACCCAAGTCAAAAGGAAAGAGTGTCATCAAGGAGGTAGTTGATATACTCATCAATTATGCACACTTTTGTGCATTATCTAATCCTTTTATAACCAATATAGTTTCTATTGCATTTATGGAAACAATTCAAAGGCTACATGGAAACCCAAAGATTATTGTAAGTGACAAAGTTCTTATTTTCACTGGAAATTTTTGGACAAAATTATTTTCTTGTCTTGGTACTCAATTAGGTCATAGCTTATCTTATAATCCTCAATTTGACGGGAAAACTGAGACAGTGAACAAATTTTTGGAAGGATATCTTCGTTGCTTTGTGTCTGATAAACAAACACAATGGGTCAAGTGGTTACCTCTAGTTGAATGGTGGTATAACTCTTCCTTCCTTATTGTGGAAAAAATGACCCCATTTATGGCACTTTATGGATATCGTCCACCATCCATCACATCATCTTTAAGAGAAAATTCTAAGGTTCAAGCAGTGGAAGATCACATCGAGCATCAACAACAAGTTCTCAAACTCTTAAAGGATAACCTAACTTTGGCACATAATCGAATGAAACAACAAGCAGATCAGCATCACAATGAAAGAAGTTTTGATGTCAGTGATTGGGTATTTTTATGGCTACAACCATACAAACAAATGTCCCAGAAGCAAGCTAAGAAGGATAACAAATTATCACCCAAGTACTATGGTCCTTACAAGGTGTTGCAAAAGATTGGTACTATGGCATTCAAATTGGAGTTGCCTGCATCTTCCTAAGTAGACCCAGTTTTCCATGTTTCATGCTTAAAGATGGTTATCATTGACAAGCTCTCAGTTCAAACAGTGTTGCTATAACTTGAAGAAGAAGTAAAAATCATATTTGAGCTTGAAGCAGTCACAGAAACAAGAACCCATCAACTATGGAATCGATTAATTTCAAAGTATCTCATTAAGTGGAAGAACTTATCCACTGAAGATTCCACATGGGAGGATAAGAATTTTATACAGAAGCATCTAGAACTACACAAGCATTGAGGAAAATAATTTTTTGAGGGAGAGGGGCATGTTAGGTCCCTATAATACTATTGTATCCCCATTATTGTTATTGTAGTGTAACCCCTATTGTTATTGTTGTTCCCATGTATCCCCCATATTGTTATTGTTGTGCCATTACTTTATTATTGTTATGTAGGCTCTGATTATATTGTGACCCCTTAGACTCCTATATATACCAAGGAGGTCTTATCATTTGTATCATCCAAGAATTGTTCATTTATGTAATGTAAAGGAGGTTTCCCCCTCGAAGAGGATAATTTAATAAGTCGTTGATCTATCTTTTCTTATGTTTTGTTTCCTGGTTGCATAAAAAGTAGTCTAAAATTTTTAGGGCGCAAGCAACACAAGCCATCCAAACATTGAGGAATGATTGGGCTAAGTTTTACAAACAAATGGATAAAATTTGCAGATTTTATTAATAAAATTTGGATCTTGAAGAGAGAATAGAATATTTGGTCGAAGAAGACAAGTACATCAAAGAAAAATTCACATCAATTCTTAAATGGGAAACACAGCTCCAACCTAACAACATTTCCAAAGTCTCTAAAAACAATATAAGACTAATGTTTGCTTCTTTGAGTCAATGACAGTTCAATGCCAAAGAAATCAAAGAATGCATCAAAAGGGCCACTGGACATGTTTTATCAATATGGGAGATGGGAACAAATTTTATAGAGGAATTCGATTTGTCAGGATCCAAACCATTAAAAGATGAAAAACCTAGGTCAATGTAACATGAACTCAAAGACAATGCCACAGATAACCAGAAAGCCATAAAAAACCTTAAAACTTGGAATCAATAAAACTTTTAGAGGTTTCTGCAGTTTCCCTTTGAGAAAATCAAATTGATTTCTAAATTTAGAATCAAATATAAAATAAAAGAAAAGAAAAGAGTTGTACATAATTTCATATCTATGTGCGAAGTGAATATCACTCATTTTCATCCTATCCACTTCTCAGCAATTTCTCAGTTGTACTCAGATTGGGCTAACTACATCAAGGAAAATGTGCCACATTTGCTCAGCATGGATAAAGAAGACTCTGATGAGGAGGAGGAAGGTTGAATGGCCTATGAGATTTCCTTACAAAAAATCCTTTCAAGAAGGATTAAAATTTCAGAGCAAAAATTCTTATTTTTGCACAAAAACTTTAGAGATTTCATCATTCCAAATAAATGAACAAACGTTCATTTTATTCATTAGTATTTATATGACTTCTTACGCTGGTGTAAGGGTCTGCATGTTGATGAAGTGCAAGACTTTTATTTTCCAAAGTATTTTTTGAACTCAAATATTTTTTAATATGAAAACTTAGTATTGAATGCATGTTGTGTTGCCATATTCATTTTCTCTTTTAATTTGTTAATGGATGTACCTTCTCTTTAGTTCTTAAGTTTACTCATGTTTATCTCCGGCTCAATATTAGCATATTGTGCTCGACAATTATTTGGATATGCTACACCTTATTTTGTTTCCCAAAGAAATTTGTTATTTTTCCTGTCATTGCATATATATTTGAAAGTCAAGCCAGGTATTGAAACTATATTCAAATAAACTATATTTCCATTCACGATAGTTTCTTTTCAAGCTCTTTATTTCTATGTTTACATGCAAACATATTTTTCAAACATCACTTGTATTTCCCAAGCAATTTTTCAAGTCAAATATTTTTTAAAAACAAAACTCCTGATTTAGTGTGTATTGAGCTATGACATTGATTCCTTGTCATCTCTTTCATTTTTTAATGGATATATATGGTGCTTAATTCTTAACTTTACTCATGTTTATCTATGGTTGAATATTACCACATTCTCTTAATTTCTCCTTAGGATATGTCATACTTTTTTTTTTCTCTATCAAACCAAATTGGTTTATGTTATGTGGTTGCATATCTCTTTGTGAGTGAATCACGGTATTGTAACTATAGTGCACTAAATTGCTCATGTTTTCAAGATAGTTTCTTATAAAGTTTTTTATTTCCTCCAATCCATGCAAACATATTTTTGCAACAAGACTTGTATTTCCAAACTCAATTTTTTAAGAGAAATCTTTTTGTAGCACAAAACTCAGAATTGAATATGTATTGAGCTATGACATTGATTTCATGTCGTCACTTTAATTTCTTAATGCATGTATCTTCTACCCAACTCTTAACTTTATTCATGTTTATCTTTGGCTGAATATTAGGATATTCTCTTAAAAACTTCTCAGCATATGTTAGACTTATTTTTTCCCATGTCAAAGGAAATTCTTATTTGTTCTCTGATTGCATATCAATTTCATAGTGAAGCCTCATATTCAAACTATAGATGAGATAACCACTCTCATTTTGAACATAAATTCTTTACAAGTAATTTATTTATGGCAATACATGCAAATATATTTTTTGAACAAGATTTGTATTTCGACATGAAATTTTCAAGTGAAATGTTTCTGTAAAATAAAAGCTCGAGTTTGATGCAAACTGAACCACCACGTTGATTTGTTGTCATGACTTTTATCTCTTAATGGATGTATGTTGTACCCAATTATTAACTTTATTAATGTATATTTGTGGTTGAATAAAAAGATATTTTGTTCAACACTTCCCATCATATCTTGCTCTTTCTTTCAAAGAAAATTGTTATTTGTTCTCTAATTGCATATATATTTCATAGTGAACCATGTTATTAAAACTACAATGTGCTTAATCATTTATGTTTTCATCATAATTTATTTTCAAGTAACTTCATTCTGTCATCACATGCAAATATATTTTTGGAACAAAAGTTTTATTTCCTAATCAATTGTTGAAGTGATAGATTTTTGTTTAAAAAACCCCGAGTTGAATGCATATTTAGCTATCACACAAATTTCTTGCCTTCCATTTATTTTGTTAGCGCATGTATTTCCTACTCATTTATTAAATTTATTCATGTCTAATTGTGGTTGTATATAACGATATTTTGTTCAACACTTTCTAGCATATCTTGCATTTTATTTTCTATGTCAAAGCATATTGTTATGTGTTGTGTGATTGCATATGTTTTTTACTGTGAACCTTGATATTCAAACGACAATGCACTTAATTGTTCTCCTACTGAACAAAATTTATTTCCAAGCAATATGTTTTCTAGGCAATACATGTAACTATATTTTTGATAAAATATTGTAATTAAAGAAAATAAATATGTTACAATGATATTGTCTTTAATCGTTCCTCCTCTTTCTTCCTAGGCGTGACTATGCATTTTTTTTCATTTTAGCAAAATGTTGAAAAGAAAAAGGTGGTGAAATTTGTGAACCACCCAATGATTTCACTCTTGAGATATTTTTATATGTCAAACCTTGTCTCTCTCTATCTCCTATATCAACAATAGCTTGTTGCAAAATCATCCCCTTTGATTTGTCGATATTGAACACCCATGCCATTTTTAAAGACATATGTTTAAGATTCCCTCTAAGAGCAAGAGTTATAGGCATAATTTTTGGACACATTATATCAAATGGAAAACTTGTGTACTTCTCAAAAATAACTATAGAGAACATTGGAAGTTCAGGTGGCTTCGAACCAAGCATATAGAAGATATCCTCAACATATCCAAGAGAACCATTTACTAACACAACTTCAACCCACAAATTACATTTCAACATGACACTCTCTCCACAACATAACAACACTTCATGCTCCAACACATTATCATCATTGTCAACTATATTTTGCCTTCTCATCCGATCTGCATCACACCTTGTAGTTGGACAATTCAATGATTTGAACATCTTCCAATTGTGTAGGTTGACCAAATTATTCGTTGTAAACAAGTGAACTGAAGAATCAAATAAATTGTTTTCCTTTAGATGTAGGTAATTGTTAACACGTGACATGAGAAGATCAAAATCATGCAGAGTAGGCTCTGCATTTCTAATATTGGTTAAAATATTGCAAACAAACACTTGTCTAAGATCATCTCCTTGTTGCCAAAAGATTTTATCCAAAGTGACAACAATATTGAAGCTTTCCCATAAAACTTTCCTTGTTGTTATGCCTGCATACAAAGGCTTATCCTTGACAGAAGGAAGATTCCCAAGGTCACCCACAAGAATCATCGATGTGCCACCAAAACGACAACCATTGATTTCAGGAAAGGCCTCTCGCAAACGTGAATCTATCTGTATAAACAACCTCGGACCTATAAAGCTCATCTCATCAATCAAAACATAACGAATGTGCCTCATTTCTTCTTGAAACATTGCTAGGGCTTTCCCATTCAGTGGTTTCATATCTTTTATAGGAATTTTTAAAGCTAAGTGTATTGTTTTTCCATGTACATTGAAAGCAGCAATGGCAGTAGGAGTGAACAACAATAGTGGACTTCTGCCACCCGTTGCAGAAGCAAAAAGAGCATGAGAAATATAGTGAATAAGAGAAGACTTCCTAGTTCTAGTTGTTCATTGAATAATCATTTCTTTCAACATCAACAAAGTGGCGTAAAAATATTTCAAAAGCAGCTCATTGTTTCTCAAATAAAGAGAAAGGTGGCACTATTGTCTCTTTTATGCACCACCTCACAAAACAGAAGAAAATATAGATCAACGGCTTAAAAGTTATCCTCTTCAAGGGGGAAACTTCCTTTATATTACATAAATGAACAATTCTTCAATGATACAAACGATAAGACCTCCTTGGTATATATAGGAGTCTAAGGGGTCGTAATATAATCAGAACCTACATAACAATAATAATGTAAGGGTACAACAATAACAATAATGGGCTTCTATGGGGCACAATAATAACAATATGGGGGATGCATGGGCATAACAATAACAATAGGGGGGTACAGTAACAATAACAATAAGGGGGATAAAGTAGTATTATAGGGAATATTCAATGGGTAAGTTTTTCCATTTAATGAGATACTTTGAAATTAATTTGATTCCGTAGATATCAGGTTTTTGTTTCCATGACTGCTTTGTAGAAATTCTCACTATAGATCACCTGATAATACAATGTACTAAAGCAAAATACTTGATCTACTTATGCTATCAAACTTTGCAGAAGCTTAATCAATTTGAGCAAGATCAAACAGAACACATATAACAGAGAAGAATATTCAATCACACATGAAACACAGAAGAATACTCTGGTGAAAGCCTGAGCTAAAAACCTCAATCTCTGTATTATCATACAAGTGGAAATATGTCCAGATTACACAAAGCTTTAGCTCACAAGCTATCCAGCTCTCAGTACAATCCCTCTGCTGCTCATAGACAGTCAAAGGCTTCTCACAAACCTTCTCCTTTACCCTCCAAGCCTCCTATTTCCTTGTGCAATTTCTCCTGGGGTCCAATGCTGCCACCTGCGTGAATTCCCTCTCACACAACTCACCAAACTCCAGAAATAATTGTGCAGTCCTAAAGGAGATAATTCCTTCTGCATGGATGAGTTTCCTATATAGGAAAAATCCTCCCACTGATAGTACATTTTCCCTTCCTCTGATCTCAACTGGGTCTATGACTGAACTGACATGCATGAGTTATTTATGAGAGAATATTCAGTTATCTGAAGTGCACTAGTTGCATGCATGCATGCATTAACTGGCTGAACTCACAATTAGTTCCTCCAATGGTTTGGAACTAATTTAACTGGACTTAACTCAGTTAACTGAGCTAACTAATTGCAAATCAAAGTACAACTCATCCTGATCTCCTTTAATCAAGGGATACCTTCCTCAATCAATGGGATAACTATTGCGTGTCCCCAGATAGACTTCATGTTTGATTTTCTACAACTAATTAACTCAATATGAATAATTAATTATTTTACAAACAACTGCTAAGATCAAATTCGAATTTTACTTCTCAATTTTAGTTCAGGGACTAACTAAAATTGGAATCTAACCCAAAATTCTATTTATAGCAATGCTATTTTTAGTACTTCCATTTTTCATTCCTTGTTGCTATGTCCAACACTGGTACCTGAACTGCTATTTATAGCAGTGTTATTTTTAGCACTTCTATTTTTAGCATTTCTTGTTGCTATTTTCAACACTCCCTCTCAACAAGAAAGGCATTCAACTCGAACCCGATCCTAAACCTTTGCAATGTTCTGCATGAAACACTTCTCCCAGGTGTTGTTGCTCCAGCAACTCTAGAAACAAAAAATCTCACAACTGACCTTCCTATTGGGCTAGAAACATCCTCTGATGCTGAAGCTTCCTCTGTCGTTAACAAGTGCTCCCTTTGTGACCTCTGAGATGCTACAACACTCCATGCATCTCGCACCATTTCACACCTCTCTTTGCGATCCTGCACTGGTGCAACACTCCTGTGCCTCTCGCATTGTTGTAGCCTGCTAGCTCTGCACTGTCTTGGATTCCTGCATTATAGCTCTCTCTGCCGCTCCATCTGCATCTGCCTCTACCCACTCAGCCAGTCCTGCTACTCCTTGTCAGGGCTCCCATAGCAAGGTCTAATCAAATAGGTTGGGTACCTCAATGATCCTGCCCCTATTCCAGCCTTCTTGGGGCTGTCACTCCACATCGCCCCACCTCCAACCTGGAGGTATGGATGCTTGTGTTTCCTCTTCCCACTTGACTCGAAATTTACCCTACTAGAGGTCTCTGCATGAGTATATGCCTCCACTCGATCTCCTCTCGGCTTCTCTAGTTGTGGCTAATCCACAACCTCCTGAAGTTGCTTCACCAATTGTGGCTCCTCCACAATTGTTTGAGACTTATTTTGGCGCTGAATGTTGAGAGGTAATGTACTCTCCCTCTCAACCACAAAGTCTCCATCAGTTGCATTGCTCCTCAAGGCTTGCATGCATCTTGAACCTTAAGAGCATACAGGTTCTTGACTCGTGAACCAATCTGCTTCACCTGTCTCATGGTGATGTGTCGAAGGAAAACCTTTCCCTTACTGAAGACTACATCATAGCCTTTGTCTTCCAGCATTGCGATCGACACCAAATTTTTCCTTAGTCTTGGTACATACTTGACATCGGTCAAGGTAATGCGAGCTCCATGCTCCCTCTGAAAAACAATCGTGCCTACACCTGAGACATTATACTTTTCATCATTACCCATCGCTATGAGTATCTGGAGATCTTTCTCCTCCAAGGTACTGAACAAACTCTTGTCGTCGGTCATGTGGAAAGAAGCTCCACTGTCAAGAAACCAACCACATCCTACCATGGATGAAAACATGCATGCGAAGAGGCTGAATCCAACTCGAACTGTGAGGTCAATGCCTCACCTTCAGATCCTTCCTTGGATCCCATATTGGATTTCTTCAGTGGAAAATTTGTAGCAAAATGGCCCACCTCATGACAACAAAAGCATCGCACTTTCGATTTGTCAATATTATCCCCACCATAGGAAGAACTCGATTTGTGATGAGAATCCTTATGCTTCCCTTTCTTTGCCTTACTCGCTAAGGCACAATTTTCTTCATCCTCCTTGGATGAAGAACCATCTCTGGTGCTTCTTCTTATCTCCTCCTGCATCAGATCCAACCAAAATCATTCCCAATCTGGCAGCTTTTCTCTTCCATTTACCGAGTCTTGGTAGCTATGCCAGCTCTTAGGAAGACCGAGGAGTGCAAGACTCACCAAGTCATCATTGGCTGTCGTGATCCCTACACTTCCAAGCTCATCCCTGCAAGTGGTGAGCTTGTTCAGATATGTAGAGATCGTGTCTCCCTTTTCACACTTGATTTTCCCAAGCTTGTCTTTCAGTGCTAGCTTCCTCTAATCATTTCTGTTCTGATATAGACCTTTCAATGTTTTCCACATCAAAAATGGTGTCCCCTTCCCATGGAGGCTCGAGACAATGTGGTCTCAAACTCCCTCTAGGAGGATTCTCCTTGCTCTAGCCACACATTTCTTCCATTCCGCCAATTCTGTAGCATTAGCCACTGCTAGCTTGGGGACTTCTTGATCAATGAATTCCTTTAGACCGTTGTCCTCTAATACTTCTTCCATGGGATCCTTCCAGACTATATAATTCGAGCTTCCATAAACGGCATACTCGAGTCTTAAACCGCTAAACGCCATTGGTGAAATTGAGATGTGATAAGAACTTGATTTCTATATTCAGGAACCTCAAACTTCAAACTTCTCCCTTCATGTATATTGTTCTCTCCTTTGATCACCTTTGCTCTGATACCATGTAGAAATTCTGACTATAGATCACCTGATAATGCAATGTACTAAAGCAAAATACTTGATCTACTTCTAATATCAAACTTTCCGGAAGCTTAATCAATTTGAGCAAGATCAAACAGAACACACATAACAGAGAAGAAGATTCAATCACACATAAAACACAGAAGAATACTCTGGGGAAAGCCTCAGCTAAAAACCTCGATCTCTGTATTATCATACAAGTGGAAATATGTCCAGATTACACAAAGCTTTAGCTTACAGGCTATCCAGCTCTCAGTACAATCCCTCTGCTGCTCATAGATAGTCAAAGGCTTCTCACAAATCTTCTCCTCTGCCCTCCAAACCTCCAATTTCCTTGCGCAGCTTCTCCTGGGGTCCAATGCTGCCACCTATGTGAATTTCCTCTCACACAACTCACCAAACTCAGAAATAACTATGCATTCCCGAAGGAGATAATTCCTTCTGCATGGATGAGTTTCCTATATAGGAAAAATCCTCTAACTGATAGTACATTGTCCCTTCCTCTGATCTCAACTGGGTCTCTGACTGAACTGACATGCATGAGTTATTTATGAGAGAATATTCAGTTATCTGAAGTGCACTAGTTGCTTGCATGCATGCATTAACTGACTGAACTCACAATTAGTTCCTCCAATAGTTTGGAACTAATTTAACTGGACTTAACTCAGTTAACTGAGCTAACTAATTACAACTCATCCTGATCTCCTTTAATGAAGGGATAACTTCTTCAATCAATGGGATAACTATTGCATGTTCCCACATAGACTTCATGTTTGATCTTTTACAACTAATTAACTCAAGATGAATTAATTAATTATTTTACAAATAGCTGCTAAGATCAAATTCAAATTTTACTTCTCAATTTTAGTTCTGGGGCTAACTAAAATTGGAATCTAGTCCGAAATTCTATTTATAGAAATGCTATTTTTAGCACTTCCATTTTTCATTCCTTGTTGCTATGTCCAACACTGGTACCCTAACTTCTATTTATAGTAGTGTTATTTTTGGCATTTCTATTTTTAGCATTTCTTGTTGCTATTTCAAACATGCTTCAAGCTCAAATATGGTTTTTCTTCTTCGACAAATTCTGGCAATACTGTTTGAACTGGGAGCTTGTCACGAATAACCTTCTTTAAACATGAAACATGGAAAATTGGGTGTACTCGGGAAGATGCAGGCAACTCCAATTTGTATGCCATAGTACTAATCTTTTGCAACACCTTGTAAGGACCATAGTACTTGGGTGATAATTTATTATCCTTCTTAACTTGCTTGAGGGACATTTGTTTATATGGTTGTAGCTGTAAAAATACCCAGTTGCACACATCAAAACTTCTTTCACTGTGATGTTGATATTCCTGTTGTTTCATTCAATTTTACGCCATAGTAAGGTTATCCTTTAAGAGTTGGATAACTTCTTGTTGATATTCGATGTGATCTTCCACTGCTTGAAACTTAGAATTTTGTCTTAAAGATGATGTGATGGATGGTGGATGATATCCATAAAGTGCCATAAATGGGGTCATTTTTTCTGCAATATGGAAGGAAGTGTTAAACCACTATTCACCTAGAGGTAACCACTTGACCCATTGTGCTTGTTTATCTGATACAAAGAAACGAAGATATCCTTACAAACATTTGTTCACTTTTTCAATTTTGCATCAGATTGAGGATGATAAGATGATCTATGAGCTAACTGAGTACCAAGACAAGAAAATAATTCCATCTAAAAAATTCCAATGAAAATGGGATATCTATCACTTACAATAATATATGGGTTTCCATGTAGCTTTTGAATTGTTTCCATAAATGAAATAGCAATTGTACCGGCTTTAAAAGGATGAGATAATGCACAAAAGTGTGTATACTTGGTAAGTCTATCAACTACCACCATGATGACATTGTTTCCTTCTGACTTGGGTAAACCTGTGATAAATTCCTTTGGGACCTCCTCCAAACGTTGACTTGGACTGGCTAAAGGTTGTAACAGACTTAGGGTCTTAATTGTCTCAACTTTATTTTGTTAGAAAACCCAACAGTCTGCCATAAAATTCTAAATATCAGATTTAAGACCATCCAAAAAAATTCCTTCTTGACCCTGTGGTAAGTTTTTAAAATTCTTGAGTGCCCTCCTAAGGGGGAGGTGTGCAATTCTAATAGAATATTTTGTTTGAATTGGGAATTCTTACATAGATATAAGTGATCTTTGTACCATAATGAATCATTTTTCCAGCTAAATGTATCAGATGTATTGGGTTCTTGCTACAACTTTTGAATGAGTATCCACACCTCTTTGTCATTCTTCCATTCATACCTTGCTTCGGTTATCCAATCATGTTGGATAATAGAAATGGCACAAAGAAATGCTTCCACATACTCATCCTTTCTTGAGAGTGCATCTACAACAACATTTTTCTTCCCCTTTTTGTAGATGATTTCAAAGTCATAACCCAACGTCTTTGTGACCCATTTTCTTTCCTCTTCTAAAGATAATATTTGTTCCAAAAAGAATTTAATATTATCATTATCTATTTTTACCTTGAAGTGTCTTTCCATTCGGTAAGGTCTCCATTTCTTTAGTGCATCTAGTATTTCGAACATTTCCTACTCATAAATAGGTTTGTGTAAATACTTTCCTTTGATTGGGTGACTTTCAAAAGCAATCTGTCTTCTTCTTTCATTAAAACAACACCACTTCCATTTCTTGAGGCATCACATTCCACAATAAAGGTTTTTGTGAAGTCTAGAATAACTAAGACTATTGTTTGGCACATTTCCTCTTTAAGATGTTCAAAGGCCTTAGTTTCTTCTAGTTGCGATAATACCTTGTCAACCCGAGAAATCTTTGAAGATGATTTATTGTTGTGGGGATTTTCCATTCCTTAATGGATTTAATTTTGTTAGTGTCTACCTTAACACCCTCATGAGATACAATATGACCTAAATATTCCACCTCCTGTACTCCAAAGAAAAATTTGGAGGTTTTTGCATATAATTATTTCTTCTCCAATAGCTTGAGCACCTTGTCAACATGTTGAACATGATCCTTCCAAGACTTGTTGTAGATTAATATATCATCAAAAAATACTAACACAATTTTCTAAGAGTTTGAAAATGCAATTCATCAAAACTTGAAATGTGTAAGGTGCATTAGTAAGGCCAAAAGGGATGACCAAAAGTTCATAATGACCCTCATGAGTATTGAATGTTGTTTTCAGAATGTCTTTAGTCTTAATTCTAATTTGATGATATCTTAGATGAAGATTCGGCTTGGTGAAGTAAATTTCTCCATGTAATTCATCCAGCAATTCATCAATGACAGGAATGGGGAATTTATCTTTAATATTGAGTTTGTTGAGCTCTCTATATTCCAAACAAATACGCCATGATGTATCCTTCTTGTCCACCAATACTACTGGAGTAGAGAAAGAACGTTTACTAGGTTGAATTATACCGTCCTCTACCATTTCTGCAACCATACATTCAATTTCACTCTTTTGGGCATAGGGATATCTATAAGGCCTGATGTTTAGAGGAACACTTCTTGGAATCAAGTGAATAGCATTATCATGATCACGAATAGGTGGGAGGCCTTTGGGAGTCTCAAGTACCTTGGAATGATTATCCAAGACTTTTTGAAGATCTAGAGAAATAGATGATTTCATTGTTTGAACCTCTAGTGAGAATACTTGTGCAATTATGCCCCGTTGTTCTTTCTTCATAAGATTTGTCATGCCATTAGAGTTGATTATCTTTCCTGGTTTCTCTTCGATGCCCATTAATTCAACTTCTCTTCCTTCCCCAAAAAAATTCAAGAAAAGTTCTTGAAAATTAAAAGTTATCGTCCCCAAAGATTGTAACCATTGGACTCCTAGTACAACATCAACACCACCCACTGGAATGGAAAGCATTAGACTATTGGATACATATTCCCTCATGGTTAGCTTGATATTATGGTACTTTCCAGAGAAATTTATAATTCATCCATTTGCATCCATCACTTGACAATATGGTGCTAGATATAGGAAGAAATTCAATTCCTTGGTTATCTTACAATGAATAAAATTATGGGTACTACTCGAATCAATCAACACTATTACCTTTTTCTTTTTGATATATCCTTCTATCTTTAGAGTTTGAGGAGTGGTAATTCCTACCAATGCATTACAAGATATGGTCGGATCCATTTATTCTTTCTTTGGGGTTGGTTCCTGATGTATATCCTCATCTTTTTGATGTTTCTTTTTTCCTTTTCTTCCTCCTCTTCACAATCTATGTAAAATATTTATTCTCAGCACACTTATGACCCTTAGTGTATTGGTTATCACAACTTTAACAAATCCCTTTTTCTCTCTTTTCCTCCAATTGTTGTGGTGTCAAATTTGTAGGTTATGGAAGGCTAGGAGCAGCTGTAGTATACCTAAGGGGGATATTATGGGGTATAGAGTGAGGTACCCAAGGGAATAATGTAATAATGTGATGGGCTATAGTTAATAAATAAAGTGGTTAACTCGCATCATGTAAGGGACAACAATTAGTTAGGAATAATGTGATAAGCCCATTGTATTAGATATATGGTATTGAAAGATGCATGGTAATGACCCATGATATTGTTGTATGAAGCCTATATATAGGATAGAGACTCCCCATTTAGAGATGTCAAGGATTATTGTATTGGTAAGCATATGGATGGTGGAGTGTTCTCATTCCTTAAGGAGTGATTGTATGGTGTTACCCTACCTCAAGGGTTTTGATTAATAAAGATCTGAAGTTTTTTATACTTTTTCCTTATATTTATCTTGGGATTATTTGTAGTTATTGGCTATATTTTCATTATCGTATATTTGCAGGTCTGATATACTACAAGAGTGTTGCTGAACTTTTTCTGACGGAAATTTGTGGACAACGAATCTCCAATAACTTTTTACAGTTTTTGTGGGGAATTTTGAGAAAATAATTACAGATATAAGATCCTCTTAAAATTACCCAATTTGAAAAAAAAATCGGATTCCGATTGAGGGAAATATCACTAATTTAAAATTAGTTCTTTTTTCATAACTTTTTGTCACAACGAGACAGTTGCATTGTGAATATGAAATTCCAGAGTGCCCAGATTGGGATTTATATCGCTCAAGAAGATGCAGAATGGTTGTTCCATTTCAGAAAATAGACTATAATAAGGTTTCTGAGCCATATTGATCGAGTTGTGGCCCTTTTAAATTTTCTGCATAAAGTAGGTAATTTTTTTTCAAAACCCTCATTCTACTTCATGGCTTCTAGCAAGATGTTTTTTACAGGAAAAGATAATGGTCCTACTATTGAAGAATTCATAAAATATCTTAAGTCAGTATATCCAAACCTTTGGAAAGGGATGTCATGGCTTCATTTTAAAGATGAGGTGGCCAAATGGTGGAACTCACTTGACAACAAGAAATTGCTCAACCTTCCTAATCAAGAATTTGAAAAATTCCTTTTGGACAAATGGTCTCATGCTAGAAAGAAGGCAAATGGGACACATAAGGAGTTATTTTATGATGGAATCTCCTTATTATAGGTTCATGGATGTATTCAGAAGGAGAAGATCATTGTGTCTATCAATCCTAGTTGCAAGTATACTTTTATTAATTTTCATTTGGCTAAAATATTGCAAGTCCCAGCTAAACAAATGGAGCACACATAGCTTAATAATGAGGAGGTGCAATTTTATAAAGATTTGAAGATTTCTATGGATAAGTATGTATTGCATTCTGATTTTTATGCTTTAGATATGGCTAATGTGGATTTTGTTTTTGGATACCCTTGGATGGAATCTGTTGGTACTATCAATATTAATGTGCAAAACAAATTCTTGAAGCTCTGGTATAAAAAGAAGAAAATTACATTACAAGATATTTCCATCAATAAACAGGTAGAGTCCAAGGAGGGTGAAGTAGAAAATGTTGCAGGTACTGACACATCAAATGAGGAGTTCGTGGTTGAAGTAATACTGGAAGATAAAAAACAACCATAAGCGCCAAAACAGGTACCAAATACCAATCAGGTTCAATTACGTGGTGAATTAAATAAAGACAAACCATGGGTTAAAACTTTAGCATATCACCACCCACATCACCCAGCAAGAAAACAACCAACAAGATGGCAACAAATTAGCAACAAGGACAACAACCCCTGCACAACAGATAGAGAGGTGTGACGATCCACCCATGGCACATCAACAAAGAGGAACCGCTAGGATCAACTCCCATCTCAGGCAAGCAAGGCTACGACTAGATCGAGTAATCACCTGTCTCTGGGATGGCTAGATGCACATGCATGGTACCAGTGGACTACTCTTTTGAGTAGATCTTATTATTTGGGTTATTCTTATGTTTCGGGGATGAAACATGTTTAAAGGGGGTGGAGTATAGTATATTGTTGATGGTGCTGGACCTGCCAACATATCAGGGGATCTCCCCGGTAAGAAGTCCCAGTTAGACCTCAGACCGTTTGGTGTAGGATTCCCAATAGTGGGTTGTATGGTAATGCTTTGACCGCGATTTCGCACAGAGGCAAGTAAGATAACTCTATTGGTAGCAAGGGTGTGACAGTTGCAGCGAGCCAAGGAAGGTGCATGAGAGGTTCTAACACATGGTGGTTGAGATAAGTGTGCCCCTTGGAAACCTATGATAACACGCAGTTAAGAAAGGAACACACGAGCAAAGATACATCACAACATGGAAGGTAAGTTAGCAAGAAATCCAAAGCGATGGTTAAACCAACAACACATTTAAGAAAGATTCATACATACATACACATATAGCTATACATGCATGTGTATGAAAAACTAGCATAGAATACAATACAACATATGCATGAAACGTGTTGGCTCTTGTTATATTAAGAAGTGTAAGTTCCAGTCATACAATACATCCATGTCCAACCACTAGTTCCGATAGTGGAATGTTACAGCCACAACTGCCTGCTCCTCCAAAGAGATGTCCTAGCTCTGCACAATGGAGAAGCCAAGGCTTGTTACAATATTGTCCAAGCCCTCTCCAAGATAGTCTTATCAGAAGCTTGGCTGAAAAAAATCCTCTACAATGAGTTATGAGGGACTATTTATAGAAAAGGGTGGGGTGGCCCTTGAAATTCCCCTTTGTGACAGTTCAATTACCCTCATGACTCTTCATCTACTCTATGACTATTACATCCAACTATCACAACTTTCCTTAGACTTGAAAAGACATTAGATTACAATGCACATGTACCCATGTGAGAGAAATGGCTTGAGAAAGCCATGCTAGACATCACTATGACTTAGACAACCATGGAAGTCCAACTCCTCAACATCGTCATGCTGATCAACAATAACATATTGATTCCAAGATCAGTAGTCCGCGATGGTGTCCGTGTGCTCCAATTCGACATCTTTCTGGAACCTCACTCTTGCCTCCATAACATTTGGGTACACTACTTGGACTCCTCTGTCCAACTCGTCTGTAAGCATGTGCATCATTGTGTTCAATGTGGCTAGACCAGCAACATACTTGTGCATGTTGTCTGCACTAATGGGCAAGTCTGTGCTGGTAGCAATGCGCATCAACTCGTCGAGGTATGAGTCAAGCTCTAATCAAACTTGTGCCTTTGTCTTCACCTGGGTGAGAGTCCCAATAGATGGGATCGCATGTGTGCACACCACAACATCCATACTCTTGAACAAACATGCATGGGAAGCCTGTATACTATTGATGAGCTATGGGAGCTCTTCATAGTTCCGGCTCTGACTCCAGATACATGCCTTTAGCTCGACCGCACTGGCCTTCATCATCTTAGGCAAGTGAAGCGGGGGTCCCTTGTATCTCAACATCCATGTTTGCATGTAATCAACAACAACATGCAATTTTGTCAAGGGACATGCTCTTCCTGCACATCGTTGCTACCATTCGTTGAGATGGACGACTGCCTTATGCACGGTGCCAAACTTGGAGTACAAAGCTCACATAATTGTGTCAAGGGACAATACTTCATCTAGTATTTCCTTCTTCAATTCAGCTCGGGTGGACACTGTCACCAACTCTCCTCCTTTCTTGGCCGTCTAAATTTCTTTAGCCAATCGCTCATTTTCAGCTATCAGAAAGTGAACACTTGAGCTAGTGCCTTTGGCATACACTCTAGTTGCATTGGCCAAGGCTATTGGATGTTTACACACATCAGACACGATCACTCATTCCTCAATTTTTTCAGGAGATGTATGATCATCCAGAGTCGACACTCTACGAGACTGCATAACTCTATGTTGAGACTCGTCGAATGAGATGTTGTGCATCTCTCCTTCTGGCTGATCTCTGAGGATCTTAGTGCCTCCTCAGTCGCTTGAGACTTGCTCATCATCTGGATGTGGTGAAGCAGGTAAGTCAACCTCTTGGTGATGAGGCATAAGGTCGATGTCCTGTTCTAATTCCCGTTGCTCCATATATGTATCCAATTGTTGAAGTTCTTGCTCTATCTCACGAGCGAAGTCTTGCTCCTGCTACGGTTCACCTTGTCTGCCTGATGCCAGCTGTTCTGATGAATCCACTACTAGTACGGGAGTTGTTTAAGCTGTTTGCACATGTTTCACCCCGACTATACATGTTGTTGTTGCGCTTCCCTCTCCTTCTTGCGCAGCTCTTGTTCCTTTCAGAGTTTCTCCTTCAACTCATGCAACTCTTTCTCTACTTCCTCCATTCTTCTCTTCTCCCTCTGCCTTTGCGCAATTCGCTTGTCGCATTGCTGCCTCTTCGCCTCTATAGCCATAGATGTTTTCTCCACAAGTGGATCTGCTCGAAATTTGTAGCTTTCCTCTTCCTCCATGTGATCAACAATCTTCCTCTTGCCCTTGTTGTGCACTGGTATGCTTGCCTCTGCTGCTACTGTTGTTGGTGCTCTCTGAGATGTTGCTTCGCTAACCACTCCACAGTGAAGCCAATCAGTTCATTGAGTCTGGAGGAGTTGTAACAATATCTCCATGGGTCCTCCTCCACCCAATGACATGCCCTGTGGATCCAGTTGAACTGTACTCTCATGTAATGATATTTCACAATACAATGTGGGTCATACGGATTGTACCTTCAAAGGTCGAATGGATACTTCTTCATTAGTTCTGCTTCGACATCCTCTTGCTTGAAATTCCAAATCTCGTATAACCCAATCTGCAACGGAAGAGCCCACTCTAAGCCCGAAAACTCCTGTTAGGCACAGATTGTATCTAAGATGTATGCGGAGACGTAGATGTCAGCTTGCATACCTCCGGGTGACTGTCGAGCCTTCGTTACATGTTCCTTTAGCTAATGAGACAACATGTCGGACCAGTTACATGGTTTACCCTCTCTAGCCAGTTGGTCAAACGTAATCACCCAACTTTGTGGGAAGGTTTCCGTGCTTTCTTGGCCACATAGGCGACATGCAAAAATGACCAAGTATTGATGCGCCTTCCACAATATCTTCGTCTTATAGATCTGGTTGGGTGTCATCCTGAATCTAGCTGGCTCCTTTACCCAGTTCTTCAGAATGTCTCTGGAGTTGGCACTGCTGCTGGGTAAGCTGAAAGGAGTCTCCATGATAGTCACAGGCTTCGATATTTGATATGTCTCATCATAATCCTATGCCCAGAAGGTGGCAAGCTTTGCCCTGCTGACACTGCTAATATTCATCATCTCGGGATCATTGTGCAAGATGATCTAGTGTATCATGTCCGCATATGGGAACACGAGGTATATACATGCAATCTGGTACAAGACAGACTTGTGAATGTTCACATACACCTTACGGTCTTCGAGGTCTTCCCAAAAAGCACCTGCAAATGCTTCATTGACCTCTTACCATTTCAGCTTGACATCCTTGTCTAGAAACAACTTGGTATTTTCATAGATCTGTAGACATGTAGACACCTGCTCAGTTGTTGCTCCAGTTGCACTTCTATCAGTGTCCTTTGATCCTCCTCTCTTGGAGGCCATTGATTTTGTACTTCTAAGAGGCGGATGAACACCTAAAATATTTGGAGACAAAGAAACATGCTTGGAAAGAAATTTGTCAGCAAAAACCAAAGCAAATTCGAGGAATGACATAACGCATACCTGGGGAATGATAGGTAAAGATTGTGCATTTTTTCTCTGGGAGGCTAGGTGACTGGCTACCAGAAATGCTTAAAAGGTAGTTTGGGTTGTCTGGGAGGCAAGACTAGTTGCTGGATTTGCGCAATGCGCAATCCAGGCTGACAACTTACTGTTGGGATTGTGCAATGCGCAATTCCAGCTGGCAATGACTGCAGGCTCAGGGACTGCATTCCAAAATTTTTTGGGCCAGCAGTCACTGTCCCTCATAAATGCGCAAGCAGTCCTGGAGAATAGTTCCTAGGAAGAAATTCACATTTCTGGAGAGGAAGACAGAGCCTTCCTTCCCCATGTTGTGAAATGTTGTCTGGGTGAGGCAGAGTCTGGGCCAAGGCTGCCCACGCCCGCTGATGGGAAAATGAAAGAAAATATGAAAGTGAATGAATGGCAACACTAAGTGAAAGCAGAAGTGATTGATCGTACATGCAAACATTGAATGAAAGATTCAGTAAAAAGATCAACATGCATGTGGGTGAAGCGAGTCACTGAATCGGCGACCGTTTGTGCAAAATAGTTTCATGCATGCGACAATAGTGAGATAGCAACGGAAAGTGAAACGGTGCTAGTACAAGCTAGCATGCATGTAAATAACAACAAGCATTCAAATAAATCAAGAAAATAGCACTCACACAAGCGAAATCACAAAAAACAACAGAAATGCTGAAAAAGACAAGTTGATACCACTTACCTGTGAATAGATGAGCCAGATGTGTCGAAGAGTCTTGGATGTACTGTGGGATGCCAGAGCTCCAAGATTGATGTGAAAGAATGAGCTCTGATGTGTCGAATAAATAAGTTTGAGCTCATGACGCGCATGCCACAAATCTAGGAAAAGCGACACTTGGAGGAAAGTTTCTAAAACTAACTTTTCATGTAACCTCCAGCTGCTAAAAATAGTTCCCTAAATCATGGGATGCTTTTTCCATGTTGCCTTTTGCTATTACGGGAAAAGGCAAGCCATGCATGTAAGTCAAGTTTCCTTGGTCCCGTGTGGAACTGGTCAACCCAACTGCTCATGCATGAGGCTGCTCAATTACTCGGAGAAAATGCGCATTTCTAGATGGGAGCTAGGCTGGATGCCTAGGATATTTTGCAATTTCTTAGCAGAGCAACTAACTTCTGCCCACGATTGCACAATTCCTGAGCTGAGTAGGCCTGTTGGGAAGGATTGAACAATTTTTTGGGTGAATCCTAACTGGCACGATTGCGCAATTTCTTTGGGGAGCTGCTCAACCTACAGCTGGACCAAGTCTGGTTGATTAGCCTGTGAGGGGAATGCATTAAGCTTTGATCGACAAGCTATTTTTGTGCAAGAAAAACATTGAAGCTTGTGTACTTGACGGCGCAAGACAAGGTGTTGTGAAAGGTTGGTAGGGAGGCTCCAAAACGAAGCTAAGGCAAAATTTTGGAGGGTGGTTGTAGCCACTACAACACTTGGAAACACACTGATAGAACTCCAGCTCTCTGAATGGAACTTGTTCGTGAAAATCAAGTCTAACACTTCCTGAAGTATTGTTTAGTTCTCAATTTGTCTTGTTTTCACACTAGCTTGATTGTAAGATGTAGCATCTGCTAGGCTCTTGGTCGATTGACACACATTCCAAGCCAAGGAAACATAGTTGTTTCGATTAGGGTTGAGGGGTATATTGGTGCACAAGCAGTATAGTCTTCAGAGTCTTAGTTTCATCTCTAGTGTTGCTCCACTGCGAGAAGGCCTGGATAGTACCCCGGTGGAGTCACATAAGAATGCAAGCATGGCTCTGCTACCAGTGAGCCTGGTCAGTACCTCGGCGGAGTCACATAGGAACGCCAGCATGGCTTTGTTGCCAGTGAGCCTGGTCAGTACCCCGGCGAAGTTACTTGCATCACCTCTCTACGTAGGAAGCCTTTCTCTTCTTTCGCCTTATTCATTTTTCATTTTGATTTTTTCACTTTTGATTTTTTATTTTTATTTTCGTAACTATGCATAACACTTATTCATTTCAGAGGTGGAAGAGGGATCCTGACTTATTGAGATCAGAAGAGATTGTTCCAGTAGAGAAGTAATTTATTATACCTCTGACGTGCCTGTTAAGGTTTCCCCCCTCACCTTACTCTACTTGACTGAGCTGACAAGGGTTAACCCAAAAACAATAGACTAGAGTAGGTGACACTAGTTAGCGCGCAAGAATTGTGCTTTCACCAAGGTTCACTTCAAATTGTACGTATTTTCCTTCGATGTATCACAGACTAAAAGTAACAATTTCTTCATGTAGAGTGAGGATGACAAATAACGAAGTAGTGATAGCTGCACAAGGTCTCTTGTACTTTACCAAGCTTGTTTCAAGAGTCATACATGGTTTCATATGAAACTAACCTACAAATGAAACAATCAAACTAACAAACAACAAAGCAAAGCAAGAGTAGAAGCAAAAGCGAAAGCAAAGTAAGAAAATAAGCAGGCAAACAAGCAAGCGAACAGAGCAAATAAGCAAACAAGCATGTAAGCAAACCAACTGAAAGAAAACACTACTCCTACTCCTAAACTAATGGTGCATGGGCCTGATCACGTGAAGCGATATTTCCAATGCAGCCACCGGCGCATTGGTTGACCCATGTTGGTGAAGGCTTGGTCTGCGAGCAACCCAATTATGCAAACCAACAAGCAAGAAATATATGACAATAAAGACAACCACACTTCGTGTTCCAAGATGGCCACGAGACATAATTGAGTGCAAGTGTATGAAGAGTAGTTCGTGGACTTACCACGGTGTTGTGCGACACTGCGTGCAGCTTTGAAGCATAAGCACACTATTGACTATGACATGCAAGCAAACAAAAGAAACAAAGACAACTTGCGTTGTGCACATGTGCTTGCAATGTAAGATTGCTTCAATGCATGAGCTATAGGATTGTGTAGTTCGAGTCGAGCAAGTATTATCTGTGTGTGAAATTGATCTTCAATGCATATAGATGAGTGATGAGGAGCCTTGGGTGATTGAACAATTTCCTGATCAGAAGTGAGACTAACCCCAAGAGAGTGAGGGCCTAACGTAACCATCAACTTGAGCTGAAGTTCCTCGACAATCTTGGGTGTTTTGACTTCATTGTCAAATAGATCATCATAAACTAGTGGCTTCGAAAAATCAACTGTGATAGAATCATGATCGTGATCGAATATGGGAGTAAATGGATCACGACAGCCACGATCAGAAAAATCAATGATTTCATCGACATCCTCATGATTTGATGAATCAAATAGAGGGTTATATGGAAAGCAAACAAATTCATCCTCCATGTTTTCGGAAAAGGCAGATGAAATAACAAGTGGATTTCCAATGAATAACTTATCGTCTCTGTTTTCGGATGATGGACTGACATCTGGTGTGTCCTGCGAGTGATCAACAATGGGTGCATCTGTGGATGAATATACACATGCGAAATCATGGATGGCAGGTTCACCAAAGATGTCAGGGAAGAACGGAGGGGGCTCGGATGGAAGGGAGTCATCCTTCACCGAGTGTTGATGCTCAAGCTCCCACTCATACTCTTCATGAATGACAGCGCATGTTGGTTGTGCAACACCAACTCCGTCAGTGGCTTGTTCCTCATTCACAACAAGTGTAGAGTCTAGAATGGAAGAACACAAGACAGTATCATCCAAAGGAACAACCGAGTGCAAAGATGGAGGTTGTGGAATATAATGCATATGACAACTCGATGGACTCACAACCAAATCTGCGCAAAAATTAAGTGAAGTGATGTTGGGAGGATGTGACAGCTGAACAGGTGTGTGAGCATGATCCTCAACATCACTTTGCAGTGGTGGAGCTGTTTGATGAGGGGATGGCGGACAGTCACTTGTGACAGTGACTGCATCCGTCTGAGATTACGCAACTCCATCACTGAAGAATGTTAAGCGAGGCTTGATTTCAAACTTCTTCTTGGGACGCGCAGATTTCTTAATAGAATACTCAAATCAGTCCCATAGATAGAAAAAAGTCATATGGATATTCGGAGCTTGAAACTGCAACTCACGGAAGTGCTACCAAAAATCCATAGTCGATTCATGCGAAGCCTTCCGTTTTTGCAACAATTTTTGGTCAAGATGGTCTGGATCAAAATGATGGAAAGTGTCTTCAGTGAGATCACATAAGTGATCAAGTGAGTGCACGTTGTCATCCGGTAGGCTTCACAGCCACTGAAGTGGAGATTTGTGAAGTGTGTATGCAAGCAACAAACTAGCCTATTCGTCAAAACATCCATCCAGCTCATGAAGCATGGAAAGAAAGTCATGTAAGAACTCAGGCCAGGCCACTTCGCCTTCACCATCATACGTGTAAGTGGACAAGAGATCAAATAACTCGCTCATGATGGTGACATCTTCATGATTCGAAAAACATCACAGAGGGAGAAGAGTGCAAGAATCCATGATAGATATGTGAAGGTTCAAAACAGGATGAGAGGACACAGCTTGTCATCTGGCCCTCCTTCTAGCGCCAGAAATGTTGATGGTGCTGGACCCGCCAACATGTTAGGGGATCTCCCTGGTAAGAAGTCCCAATTAGACCTCATACCGTTCGGTGTAGGAGTCCCAGCAGTGGGTCATATGGTATTGCCTTGATTGCGATTTCACACAGAGGCAAGTAAGATAACTTTGTTGGTAGCAAGGGTGTGACAACTGCAGTGAGCCAAGGAAGGTTCATGAGAGGTTCTAACACACGGGGGTTGAGATGAATGCACCCCTTGGAAACATGTGATAGCACACAGTTAAGAAGGGAACACATGAGAAAATATACATCACAACATGGAAGGCAAGTTAGCAAGAAATCCAAAGAGATGGTTAAACCAACAACACATTTCGGAAAGATTCATACATACATACACAGATAGCTATACATGCATGCGTAAGCAAACCAATACATATATCATTTAGAGTAAACCAGATAGCATAAAATAAAATACAACATATGCATGAAACGTGTTGGTTCTTGTTATATTAAGAAGTGTAAGTTCCAGTCATACAATACATCCATGTCCGAACACTAGTTCAGATAACGGAACGTTACAACCACAACTGCCTGCTCCTCCAAAGAGATGTACTAGCTATGTGCAATGGAGAAACCAAGGCTCGTTACAATACTATCCAAGCTCTCTCCAAGATAGTCTTATCGGATTGGCTTACCAAAATCCTCTACAATGAGTTATGAGGGACTATTTATAGCAAAGGGTGGGGTGGCCCTTGACATTCCCCTTTGTCACAGTTCAACTACCCCGTGACTCTTCGTCTACTCTATGAATGTTACATCGAACTATCACAACTTTCCTTACACTTGACAAGACATTACATTACAATGCACATGTACCCAGACAACCATGGAAGTCCAACTCCTCAACATCCTCGCATTGATCAGCAGTAACATACCGATGCCAAGATTGGTAGTCCACGATGGTTTTCGTATGCTCTAAGGTGACATATTTCTGGAACCTGACTCTTTCCTCCATAGCATCTGATACACTGCTCGGGCTCCTTTTTCCAACTCATTTGTAAGCATGTGCATCATTGTCTTCAATGTGGTTGGACTAGCAACATACTTGTGCAGATGTCTGCACTGATGGGAAAGTCTGGGTTGGTAGAAATGCACATCAACTTGTCGAAGTATGAGTCAAGCTCTAGTCAGATCTGTGCCTTTTTCTTCGCCTGGGTGAGATTCCCAATAGATGGGATCGCATGTGTGTGCACCACAACATCCATACTATTGAACACACATGCATGAGAAACCTGTATATTAGTGATGAGCTACGAGAGGTCTTCAAAGTTCCAGATCTGACTCTGGATACATGCCTTTAGCTCGACCCCACTGGCCTTCATCATCTTAGGCATTTGAAGCAGGGCTCCCTTGTATCTCATCATCTATGTTTGCATGTAATCAACAACAGCATGCAAGTTTGTGAAGATACGTGCTCTTCTAGCACATCGTTACTGCCATTCGTTGAGATGGACTACTACCTTATGCATGGTGCCAAACTTGGAGTACAATGCTCGCATAACTGTGTCAAGTGACAATACTTCATCTAGTATTTCCTTCTTTAGTTCATCTTGGGCGGATGTTGTCACCAACTCTCCTCCTTGCTTGGCTGTCTGAAGTTCTTTAGCCATTCATTCATTTTCAGTTATTATAAAGTGAACACTTGAGCTAGTGGCTTCAGCATACACTCTAGTTGCATCAGCCAAGGCTGCTGGATGTTTACACACATTAGACACGATCACTCGTTCCTCAATTTGTGCAGGAGATGTATGATCATCCAGATTCAACACTCTACGAGACTGCACAACTCTATGTTGAGACTCGTCGAATGAGATGTTGTGCGTCTCTCCTTCCGGCTAATCTCTGAGGATCTCAGTGCTTGCTAAGTCGCTTGAGACTTGCTCATCATCTGGATGTGGTGAAGCAAGTAAGTCGACCTCTTGGTGATGAGGCATAAGGTCGATGTCCTGTTCCGATTCCTGTTGCTCCATATCCATATCCAACTGTTGAAGTGCTTTTTCTATCTCACGAGTGAAGTCTTGGTCATGCGTTGGTTAACCCTATATGCCAAATGCCAGCTGTTCTAATGAATCCACTACTAGTATGGGCATTGTTTCATCTGTTTTCACATGTTGCGTCCCCTACTGTACCTATTTCTTCTGCGCATCCCTCTCCTGCTTGCAACTCTTATTCCTTCCAGAGTTGCTCCTTTAGCTCATGCAACTCCTTCTCTGCTTCCTCCATTCTTATCTTCTCCATCTGCCTTTACGCGATTCGCTTGTAACGATGTTGCCTCTTCACCTCTATAGCCATAGCTACCTTTTCCACAAGTGCATATGCTTGGAATTTCCAGCTTTGCTCTTCCTCCATGCGATCGACAATCTTCCTCTTGCCCTTGTCGCGCACTAGCATGCTTGCCTCTATTGCTACTGTTGCTTCTGGTGCTAGTGCTCTCCGGGATGCTGCTTCACGTTGCTTCGCTAACCACTCCACAGTGAACCCGACTGGTTCATTGAGTCTGGAGGAGTTGTAACAATATCTCCATGGGCCCTCCTCTGCCTAATGACATGCCCCGTGGATCCAATTGAACTTTACTCTCGTGCAGTGATCTTTCACAATAAAATGTGGGTCATACGGATGGTAGCTTCAGAGGTCGAATGGATACTTCTTCATCAGTTATTATTTTACATCCGCTTGCTTGAAACTCTGAATCTCCATTAACCCAATCCGCAACAAGAGAGTGGGCCAAGGTTCCTTCTTCTTTCGGTGTAGTCTAGCTGTCAATCTTGCTGAGATGTGATATGCTACTTCCTACATGAAGAGTATGTCCAAGGCAAAATTCTATAGAACATGCAGAGGCTTCTCTGCGCTGAATATTCATATGAAGGTGTCGAACGGTGAGCCATATCAATCAGCAATGTCTATTAGTGCCTCCATTGCTTCCTTCGACATGCAGGGTGGATCCTGTTCGAATATCATCTTGTAAACTGGGGTGACAAAATGATCGGAAAGTCATGTGATTACTCCTCTGAAGCTGCATTCGGACAACAACTTACAATATGTGTTCACAACAGTCTCTGTCGGTGACCATGCCCACTCCAAGCCCGGGAACTCCTGTCGGGCACAAATTGCATCTAATATGTAGGTAGACATGTAGATCTCATCTTGCATACCTCCGGGTGACTGTCGAGCCTTCGTTACATGTTCCTTTAGCTGATGAGCCAACATGCTGCGTTAGTTACATCGTTTACCCTCTCTGGCCAGTTGGTACAGCACGATCACCCAACTTTGTGGGAAAGTTTACATGCTTTCTTCGCCACGTATTCAACATGCAAATATGACCCAGTATTGATACGCATTCTGCAGTATCTTCATCTTATAGATCTGGTTGGGTGTCATCCTGAATCTAGCCAGCTCCTTTACCCAGTTCTTTAGAATGTCTCTGGAGTTGGCACTGTTGTTGGGTAAGTTGAAAGGAGTCTCCATGATAGTCATGGGCTTCGACATTTGATACATCTCATCATAATCCTATGCCCAGAATGTGACAAGATTTGTCCCACTAACACTACTCAGATTCATCGTCTTGGGATCAATGTGCGAGATGATCCAATTCATCATGTCCACACATGGGAACGTGGGGTATCTGCATGAAATTTGGTACAAGCCAGAATTCTGACGGTCTTCGAGATCTTCCCCAAAAGTACCTGCAAATTCTTCATTGACCTCTTTCCATTTCAGCTTGATGTTCTTGTCTAAAAACAACTTGGTATATTCATAGATCGGTAGACATGTGAACACCTGCTAAAATACTGCTCCAGCTGCACTTCCGTCAGTGTCCTTAGTGTAGATTTTAACCCCGTACAAAAATTACCTGCATACGAATTCTAAAACACAAAAAATAAAAAATTCCAGAGCTTAACACATAAAACAATTATACACAAAGATCCTCCCTTGGATCCCAAAACCGGGACTACCAACTTGATTTTTCATTATGTTCCTTTCAAAGTTATAATACATATATATACATGCCGAAGCATCCAATACCATGGAATGAAAACCATCACGTCCAAAAACATGTGCGAAAATCATGCACAAAACCATAGGTGGGTCCGCCCATGCTAACATAGGGTCCAAAACCAAAATTTTCTGGGGCGTTGTCCCGGACCCCATAAAGTGGGGTTATGGGTACGCTTCAAAACCCATGTGACCCCACCCTGCTACACAATCGACGCAACAAAGGGGGGGCTTTGCCCCCCCTCTAACCCCCTGGTTAACTACATGGACTAGTCGTGGAAAGAATATAACACAACCCAACACTTAGATCTTACTCTCTTGGAGGCCATTCATCCTATACTTCTAAGAGGTGGATTAATGCCTGAAATATCTGAATACAAAGAAACATGCATGTCAAGGAATCTATCAGCGAAAACCAAAGCAAATTCAGGGAATGACATAACACATACCTGGGGAATGATAGGCAAAGATTACGCAATTTTTCTCTGGGAGCCTGGGTGACTGGCTGCTAGAACTGTGAAAAAGACAGTCTAGGTTGTGTAGGAGGCAAGCTTGGCTACAGGATTTGTGTAGTGCACAATCCAGGCTGACTGTTGGGATTGCGCAATGCACAATTCCTGCTGGCAATGACTACAGGCTCATGGACTGCATTGCGTAATTTTCTGGGCCAGCGGTCATTGTCTCTCAGAAATGTGCAAGCAGTCCTCAGGGACAGTGGCTGGGTAGAAATGCACATTTCTGGAGAGGAATATAGAGCCTTCCTTCCCTAGATTGCGCAATGTTGTCTGGGTGAGGCAGAGTCTAGCCCAAGGCTGTCCAGACCCGTCGATGGGCAACTGAAAGAAAATATAAAAGTGTATGCATTGAGACACTAAGTGAAAGAAGAAGTGATTGATCATGCATGCAAACATTGAATGAAATATTCAGTTAAAAGATCAACACGCATGTGGGTGAAGCGAGCCACTGAATCGGCGATTATTCATGCAAAACAATTTCATGCATGCGATAACAGTGAGATAGCAACGAAAACTGAAACGATGCTAGTACAAGCTAGTATGCATGTAAATGACAGAAAGCATTCAAATAAATCAAGCAAACAACACTCACACAAGCGAAAACACAAAAGCGATAGAAATGTTGAAAAAGGAAAGTTGAGACCACTTACCCATGAATAGCTGAGTTGTAGGTTTTAACCCCGTACAGAAATTACCTGCATATGAATTCTAAAACACAGAAAATAAACAATGCGAGAGAATAACACATAAAACACATATACACAGACATTTTCCCTTGGATCTCAAAACCGGGACTACCAGCTTGATTTTTCATTATGTTCCTTTCAATGTTATAATACATATCTATACATGCCGAAGCATCCAATACGATGGACCGAAAAACCATCGCGTCCAATACCATGGACCGAAAACGATTCGCGTCCAAAAACATGTGCGAAAATCATGCACAAAACCATAGGTGGGTCCGCCCATCCTAACATAGGGTCCAAAACCAAAATTTTCCAGGGCGCTGCCCCGGACCCCATAAAGTGGGGTTATGGGTACCCCTCAAACCCCCTGTGACCCCACCCTACTACACAATCGGCGCAACAAAGGGGGGGCTCTTCCCCTCCTCTAACCCCCCCGTTAACTACGTGGACTAGTCATGGAAAGAATATAACACAACCCAACATTCTCCCACTTGTTGTTTTATTTCCACAGGGGGCCACAAGAGAACTTAGTCATTTTTCTAGTCCTGAAACGCCCATTGTTTCTCTACACCAAGAGAACTTCTCAGAGCTCATATATTTTGTCAATGCATCTGCAATATTCTTCAAAGTGTCCACCTTTACCAACAACACCCTTTTGTCTTCTATCATATCCCTCACAAATGTTGTGTGTGGAGCATGATTGTTCAGAGGTCTTTGTTTCAGCTGGATGTATACTCCAGGAAGTTTGTACACCCCTCCACGCGGGGGGGTGCGGGGGGGACTTGTCCCCCCCACGGGGGTCCGGGGGCCAGCGGTCCCCCGGCGGGGGTTCGAGGGCAGCGCCCCCGAAGCTAAAAACAAATGTAAAATTGCCTTGTAAAAGTATAGTAATTTCTAGTCAATCTGGGCCGTTCATTAGGCAGATGATCTGACGGTAGAACTTATGTTTAGTTTAGGGTTTTTTGCTCTAGAAGGCAACCCCCTCTCTTTGTATGAGGGCGTTGTATTTGAGGCTGAGATATAGATGTGTATTCTGTGAGCGAGAAACAGAGAGGTGAGACTGTGAGAGAAAACAGAGGATATTACAGCGGATTTGCTGTAGGTTGTGTCTCTTCATTTTTGCTGGATAATAGAAAGGAAGGACTGGTTGTTTGGGGTGGACGTAGCCCAAACTGGGTGAACCACGTATATCTGTGTCTCTCTTGTTTTGTGCGTTTTCTGTGTTTATATTTCTGCAATATTTTATGTGTTCCATTGCTCCGTAATATATAATTTTCTAACAACAAAGTGATACTGAACATCAATGTGCTTTGTCTATGAATGATGAGCAGGGTTCTTTGCTAAGAAAATTGCACTTTGGCTGTCACAATCTATCCTTATAGCTCACTATACTAACCCCATACTTGAACACAATCTCTGCAACCAAACTACTTCCTTGCTTGCATGAGTGGCTGCCATGTATTCTGCCTCTGAAGTTGATAGTGCCACTACAGATTGTTTCTTACTCATCCAACTGACTGCACCTCCAAATAGGTTAAACACATACCCACTTATAGATCTTCTCTGATCCAAATCTCCAGCCTAGTCTACATCAACAAAGCTATGAATATCTAACACTTTGTCCAATCCTGGTCTTCCTTGGTAGCACAAACCATAATCACTAGTGCCACGTAAATACCTGAAAACCCACTTCACTGCTGTCCAATGCTCCTTTCCTGGTTTTGACATAAACCTGCTCAGCATTCCCACTGCATGTGCAATGTCTGGTCTAGTACAGTCCATTGCATACATTAGGCTATCGACGGCACTTGCATATGGAACACGGGACATATTCTCTTCCTCTTCTTGTGTCTTGGGACACTATTCAGCAGATAAATTTACACCTACAGGAATAGGAACCTTCACCGGTTTACTATCCTGCATATTAAATCTCTACAATATTGCCTGACATACTTCCTCCGGTTTAACCAGAGCTTCCTCTTGGCCCAATCTCTTTTAATTTCCATGCCCAAAATATAGTTTGTAGAGCCAAGATCTTTCATGTCAAATTTGGATGACAATTGGGTCTTCAAATCCTAGATAATTTCTTTGTCATTTCCAACCAGCAACATATCATCCACATACAAGACCAATTAAATAACACGGTCACCAATTGATTTAAAATACACAGAGTGATCTGCTTTGCTTCTAGTGAAGCCAAGTCCCCATATAAATGTATCAACTTTCTGATACCACATCCTTAGTGACTGTTTTAACCCATACAGAGGCTTCTTTAACTTGCATACCAGTTGTTTCTTACCCTTCACCGCAAACCCTTTAGGTTGCTTCATGTAGATTTCCTCTTCCAGATCCTCATGAAGAAATGTTGTCTTCACATCCATCTGTTCTACCTCAAAATCAAAAGCAGCAGCAATAGATAAAAGTAATATAATAGAGGTTACCTTGGCAACAGGAGAAAAAATATCACCAAAATCAATTCCCGGCACCTGGGAATAACCTTTTGCTACCAACCGAGCTTTATATTTCTCCACCTTTCCTTCTGCATTTGTCTTCTTCTTGAACACCCATTTATTGCCAATGGGTTTCCTTCCAGCCAGCAACTCCACCAGATCCCAAGCCTCATTTTTGTGCAAAGATTCCATTTCATCAACCATGGCCTCTTTCTAGAGTTTGACATCCTCTGAATCTACTGCTTCCTTCACAGTTTTGGGATCATCATTAGTAATAGATCAAGCAAAATTTGAACAGAAAGCAGATGGACTATACCTTTCTAGCTACCTTCTTTCTCGAACTGATCTTCTCACACCTAGAGTTTGTGGCTCTTCATCTTCTAATTCCTCCTCTACTGTAGAGTCTGATTCTTCCTCCTTAAGCTCAAACTCTACCTTCTCAGGTTCCTTTGGTTGGACTTCATGTTTAATAACATCTTTTACCTCTCTGAACACCACATCTCGGCTATACACAACCTTCCGTGTGACTGGGTTCCAAAGCTTATAACCCTTTAAACCATCATTATAGCCAATAAAGATGCACTTTTCAGATTTACTATCCAACTTGGTGTTGAGCGATAAAAAGGTGTCTTTTTAATTCCTAATTATCTTCACATTAATTGTCAACCCAGGGACGACTTTTTATTTCAAGAGTGTACTCAGTCTGAGGCGGCTATTTACTCAAGAGTAATGTTTTGCAGTATAGTGCTTAAAATCCAAAAGTAAATGAATGCTTGAAATAAAATCTACTTACAAAAAGAAACTTAACATTCTGACACTTAAATCATTCACTCAGAAAACTACAGCAATTTATCAGTCAAGGATGCAGTAGCAATAACTCATTCCTTGTTTAACTGATATAAATTAAATCAAACATAAACAAGATCCACAATCTGAGAACTTAGGTAGCGATAGCCAATGTCCTTTACAGTTGTTGATCTTACAATCCATACTAAAGCAATAAACTGAAAATGATAAATCAATAATGCTGCTAACAGAAATGGAATAAACACGCTTGCTGCAATAACATTTAAAAGGAAAAAACAAATCCTTGCGTGAAAGAGATAACAACAAAGTCTATTTGAACAACAAAGCTAATTTACCGGAAATGAATAGCAACACTAAATTAATGGAAATGAACAACAACAAAGCTAAATTAACAGCAATCTGTAATGAACATCAAAGTCTGAAATGAACAGCGAAGCTTTATATTTGAAATGAATAGCATAACAATATAAGTTGAAAAGGATAATAATCTCTATTATGATGGAAAAGAACAGCCACGCGATTCAATCACAACTTGTGCAATAAAACAATTTCATAAAATACTATAACAGCACGCTATAAAAACATGAAACTATGAAGCAATGCAATTCAAAGGAAGAAGAATTAAATCAAACCATCACACAGCAGAAATCGTAAAGATATAATACAGCAGCAGCTTAATCCACCAGAGGCTGGGCCCTTAGCCGCCAACGGATGCTGCTGGGCTACTTCAGATGAGAAGAATGAACAACAACTCCCAAATCATATATTAATCATTAAACTTGGTTGACATTACAATATGATCACGTCCTCTTGGCACCACAAGTCTGTAAATCAGAATTACAATTCAAAATAATAGAGATCCATGCTCTTTCCTCCTATCCTATTCTATTATCTCTCTCTAATCATCCATCATGGATCATGAATCCATCATTCTGAATCCTCAATTCTGAATCTCGAATCCATCCTTTCTTTGATCTCTGTTCTGATTTAAATACACAGAGCGCAGAGAGCAGTTACAAGTGTGATGATTACAATATGATCATCATTACAAAATTGGATTGTTTCTAACCAATTGATCAACAAGAAAATATATTTCCATCCATTTTTCAATAAGAGCAAGGCAAATTTGGCTTTGCAGCTGAGATTTGGAAAACGGCCACACAGCAAATCTGAGAAAATCATGCTCAAAGAACCCTATGTTTCTCTCAATACAAACCGAATTTGGGCAAACGGTTCTTCAATAAAATTGATTTGGTCTGTTCTAGACAAAACTCATGTTCCCAATTTTCCAGATTCTTCTTCATTTGCCCAGAATCTCAACCGCAAAACTGTCACTTCTTATTCCAGCGAATTTCTGAGTTGGAATATTTAATGATCAAATCTTCAATCTGGAAATTGTATTGGAGGCTAAAAATGGTGAATAATGTTACAACCAATTTATTAATGAACTATCATTGATAAAATCATGCATAATCATCAATTTATTAGAAATAAAGGAGAATATATAATATTTTTCCATAAAAGCATAAATCATTATAAAATGAATTTATATAATAAATTATAATAAATGACATGATAAAGAATGGTAGAAATGGGTGAAATAAGCGTTCAAAAGTGATAATAATAATGGCATATTAACGGCCCAACATACCCCCACACTGAATATATTGGATGTCCTCATGCAACAAACACTGAATATATTGCACGTCCTCATGCAACCCAAAGACAAAACCCACATGTTAACCAGGCAATAAAAAATTTATTCATCCCAGCTCATGAAATGGATAGAATAAATGAATTCTTCCTTAATTAATGAATATTCAATTTTAGCAATCTTGATGAAGGTATAACAATTTTTACATTGACGTTCAAGTTATGTGCTTATGAAGTTGCAGCAAAATGTGATATAAGTAACAACAAACTTCATTAACCATTTTCTCAAAAACTACAAACCAGATTTTGTTGAAATGTTGCAAGTAGATTTCTACTATATTAATGCTTCTATGATCCAAAAATCAGATCGTTTTGATGCACAGATCATGAGATATAAACAAAATGGTTGTAGGTGATAGTGCATGATTTCCAAAATATTACGAACTAATATAACTTGAAATTGTCTGGGTTTGTATATTTTAATGATACGTCTGCATTTTCCAGAAATCACAAGAATTGAGTTCATAGTTTTGAAAGTATTATGGAAATCAATTTCTGCACTGTATAAAAATGAAATTGTATACCTTAAATGAAGAAAAAAGTAGAAAACATCCATCATGCGTAGCAATTCCTCCCCCTCTCTGAAGAATTAGCATGTCCTCATGCAATGCTAGAAAAAAATTAAGGTGGTTGCTACCATCTGTTGAATTCTATGCTTGGTGTAAAACAACATGGAATAAGGGATGGGTTGAGATTGAATAAAAATAGCAATGGATGATAAAGAATATTAATGACATGGTCATAAGAAATAAATGAATGAAAACAACACTCCCCAAAACTGAAAGATGATATGTCGCTGAAAAATGGGAAGTGGTAAAAATGTGGAATGAAGGATGATAAATAATGCTCAAAATGGATTTTCATTAAATTCTCCTAAATTCGTAATAAATCAGAAAACTATGCTATTTTACCTCCAAAATGACATATATGTACTAGCATTTGTTGAAGTTGATGTAGGCAGAGTTGGTGCTGAAATTGATGCAAAAGGTGGAATCCAAGCAAGCACATCATGTCTGAAAAATTGTTCATGTTCGCGAGTTGCTTGAGCCTCTTCTGTTAGTTGCAATAGTGTGGTCATGCTGTGAATAGAATTTTGTCCATACTTGTTGTTCTCCTGTAAACAAATCACTATTTTGCATACAATGTTCTTGAATCCACAGTGTTAATTTTGAATAGCAAGAGATAAGATGCATGCAAAAATTTCAATCAGAAAAACTTTTGTATACATGCAATACTAATATTTTGTCAAATCAACAAGTTATGGCAGAATGCAGTAATCATATCGCGTGTTATCCCATAATGCATACATTCCCCCTCCAATTGGAAAAGGGATTTCATGACCATAAAGCCTATGAAAGGTGTTATGTTGACGGCAAGGTAAGGGAATGAAGAATACGGCAGTGAATGAAGCAGAGTACACATATCAATGATAGGACAGCAAGAGTTATGGTTATAATGAGAGCATAGTGTATAAAGATAGTTATGAATAAGAGATAGGACGCTTTGGATTTATGATAAGTTATGAAAAAGAGAAAAAGGACAACGATATGCCAAAAAGATGTTTTGCTGACGATATTCTAGGTGAAAATGATACGAATGATATGAAAACAAATTCTCATGCGTAAAGGTTCAAAATAGGGAAAAAATTAAGGAAATATCTTCTCTGATAAAAAAGAAAAAAAAAATAAAAATGGTATTATAGTAATAATTGACGATAAGATATAACTTCAATACCATAAGCAGAGCCTCTACTGCCAGCAGACGTCCATAGCGTCGGCAAGGTTGTTTTTTAACCCATATGAGCCAGGATCCTCAATTTATAAATGGAAAGTTCCAGTGTTGTTCTACAGAAGAGATCAATGTGCTGGCGTGGTAACCAGATAACCACACTGTCATTCACTGGGATGTAGCAAAAGTGATCAGACCAGCTCGTGATGAGACCTCCTGTTCCAAGGATAATTTAGCTATCCAATGGATCATAACCCTGGTGTGGTGGCCATAATGGGAATATCACTTTGTTACAGCCTTATGAACATGGTAGGCTGGCTCGAAATGAGACCCCCTATCCTCCATATGCGAACAAAATTTTGTTGTTATTACACATTTTTATGATAAAAAGAGGGAGGCTCAGTACTCCTTAAGAGTAGGGATGGTGGAAGAAGTTGAACATGTCAATAGAAAAAATATACCCATAATCTCATTATTACGGACAAAGAAGATTATAACCAGGAAGGGTGGAACCAGCATGGTATTAAGATGATCAATCAATATCATGTTCAGTAGAAAACAATGCAGTAAAGTAGTATACAAATAATTGTGTCCCTTTTGAAAATAATCTATCATCAAGTAGTTGTCATGTTAAAGATCATAACGTGGATGATATTAACTCGCTTCAAAAGAATCCATAATTCTTGTCCTTATAAAAGTAGTGTACTTCATGCATGAAAGAGAATCAGTAAAATGTGGTTGAGATGAACTGAGAATAATCCCATAAGAGGAAGAAAGGGTTGCTCTCGAAAATACTCCCAAAGTGTTGCTCCTTTAAAAGAACAGCAAAAACACTCGAAAAATTGTTTGTTCCTTGTAAATAGCAAAGAAAATGCATGTCAAAAAGCAAAAATACACACGAAAAGGTGTTGTTCCCTACAGGGAACAACAACAAAAATGCATGTGAAAAAGTATTGTTCCCTAATAGGAACAACAAAAAATGCGAAAATGTTGTTCCTCTGAAAAGGAACAACGAAAATGTGAAAGTGTTGTTCCTTTGGAAATGAACAACAAAAATGTGAAAGTGCAGAAGTGTTGTTCCGTTCGAAAAGGAACAGCAAAAATATGAAAATGCAGAAGTGTTGTTCCTTTCAGAAAGGAACAACAAAACGTGAAAGTGCAGAAGTGTTGTTCCTTTCAGAAAGGAACAACAAAACCTGAAAGTGCAGAAGTGCTGTTCCTTTTGGAAAGGAACAACAAAACGTAAAAATGCAGAAGTGATGTTCCTTTAAAAAGAAACAGCAACATGAAAGTGCATAAGTGTTGTTCCTTTAAAAAGGAACAGCAAAAACGTGAAAATGCAGAAGTGTTGTTTGTTAAAAAAGGAACAGGACGTGAAAGTGCAGAAGTGTTGTTCCTTTAAAAAGGAACAGCAAAAAATGTGAAAGTGCAGAAGTGTTGTCCCTTTAAAAATGAACAGCAAAAATGTGAAAGTGCAGAAGTGTTGTCCCTTTAAAAAAGAACAGCAAAAACATGCAAATGCAGAAGTGTTGTTCCTTTAAAAAGGAACAACAAAAACATGAAAATGCAAAAGTGTTGTTCCTTTAAAAAGGAACAGCGAAATGCAAAATCATAAAATGCAAGCACGCAAAGAATGAATTAGTTGTTCACTGTATTGATGCTGAGGATGGGCTACAATTTGAAGGAAGCAACACCTGAAACACAAAAATATAAGAGAAATAAAAAAAGAAACAACATTTTATTTAAAAACAATATGTAAATAAATTAATTAAGTTACAACAGCTATGATATTATGTAAAAAAAATGATCTCTTTGAAAAATGTTTTGGCGACAGTGACAAGACATGAATCTTCAAATGGAAATCAATTCTTCATTTGTTCTATTATGAATCCGTTGGGTAATGAGTTGGATGAAATTCCCTTGTTTCATTAAAATTTCTTTCAAGAATCACTCGTCCATAAATTGACTTTCTTTTTCTCCTAGGACCTGCAAAAAAACGAGTGTCTACCTGCAATAAAACATTAAATCATGGAGAAAGAGAGGTGATCGGGCTCCCCTAATCCAAGAATTATGCAAAAAAACAACAATTAGTTACTCTGTATAACAAATCCACGGAGAAAATAACAAAGTAAAATTTATTGTCACCTACGGGAAAGCAGTGGTCGACCATACTAACTAGCAGTGTTTTAATCACAACTTCTTTGTTTTTTGTCCAAATTGAGTGATTCTAAAGCCAGATGAGAGCTAATTCAAATATGTATCTCCAATAAAATGGGTTTTAAAAATTCAGTGATATGATATGACAATTTTAGTTAGAACAACTCGCATAACAGAGTCATTTTCGATTACCCCATTTAGAACAACAGTGGATATTTTAAACATAGATTCTTCGTTTGATGTTGGATTCAAATGATTCAAATTGAAAATGAAAGTAGATTCATTTATTTATCTCCAATAGAAACAGTTTTTGAAGACAAGAAGAATTGATATGTCAAATATTCTAAGGAACAGCTGGAAAGACAGAGTTTTAAGAGTGCTAATTTACGACAAACAGTCAGTATTTTGATCATAACTTCCCAATACGATATAAAAAATGAGTGATTCCAATTGCCTTGTAAAATAGATTCATAGGGGAATCTACCATAGACACAGGTTTTAAAAATATGGTCATTTAGGCCTCCAAAAACCGACTGTCCCAACTTTGTTCCTGAGTTGCCCGCTAGACATCCTGTCAATGTTTTGGTTCTAATTTTTCCGTTTCAAATCCAAATTGAGTGATTCAAATTGGGTTGGAAAGTATACATCAAGGGCTACTTAGGATAGAAACAGGTTTTGAAAATATTCCCTTTTGGTCTCTCAAAACATGACTGTCCCGACTGTGTTTTCAGAAATTCCATCAAGCCCACAAGCCAAAAAAATATGATATTCGAGCATTTTTTCAAATTGGTGATAAAAGTGAATATGAGTGTTTGTAAAACTATTATTTCCATTATAATTAATCTACATACAAAGAAAATAATAATAATAATAAAAATAAAAATTATCACCGATGTTGATTTCCATAGCATGTTGCAACAAAAAAAACTAGTTTTACATTAAAACAAAATGTATTTATTTATGTCTTTTTTTTCTTTCTCTTTTTCTTTTTTTCTACACTAACCTATTTTGATTTGAAAAATGAATATGACTATGTATATGAGTACTTCCAGTGGAACCATTTTCGAAATAAGGCATCAAATATATACATACCAAAATTTGAAAAATGCATATTAATTAATATTAGGATATGAGAAGCCAACTTCCCTTGAAAAAATGGTGCCAAAAATTGTTGAAGTATGGAGTGATGCTACAAGCAAGTGATGGAGTGAAACCAATCTTTAATATATTCTTTACTTTCTTGATTTCCCATAGCCATCATACCATGAAGTTCTTAAGCTTTTAAAATGGCTTCTTGATGCATACTAAAAGAAACCTCATTTTTTCCCATAACTTCTACAATTTTTGAATTTGAAACATTCTGAATCTCATTGTAAGTTTTCTCCATTGGTGCATGTGAGATAGAATGGGTGGGAATGGTAGGTAAATTTTGCAGTTCAACACTATAAGCATGTTGTACTGGTTTATTATGGTGAGGGTGTGGAATTAGTTGAGCAGGAAATTGTGTACGAAATTGAGCATTTTGATGATGTGGTTGATTGGGTTGTGTGGATGGTTTTGATAGGCAAGCAAGATTTTGTGGAAGAGCTGGTGAAGAATATGGAGAATGTGTTTGTGCTACAAGATGAGGGAGATTAGTCATGCAATCATAAGGTGAACCATGCCAAATTTGTAGATAAGATTGATGGTGGTTATATTGAGATTGACATGGCTGCCCTAACACATTAGTATTCCATAATGGATTATGCAAGTAAAAAAGTGGAGAGGAAGTGTTTTGAACCATACCTGTAGGCCATGATTTCCGTGCTTTTGACCTTGTTGCAACTTCGTCATCTCTTTGATATAATACTTCCATCATAGATAAGGAAGAACAACTATCTATGGGATGCTCATTTCGGTCATGAGGGCAAAACACTTCATCAAATTCTTGATTTTTCTGAACCTGCAAAACATCCAATTTTGCATTTAGAGAGCTAATAAAATCAGCTTTAAAATTTTCAAATAAAACATTGATTTCAACTATTATGTCTCATGTTCTTGTAGCAGATTTGAAAAAGAAAGAAGAAACATCTCTAGAATTCTTACCAGCCTTGGAGATTCCTCTTGAATACCTTATGCATAATTCACAAACATCATCATATGACAACTGAAAAACATCACCTTTTCCTGTCATATTTAAGAGGTATAAAATTCATCTTTGATTTCTTTAAGAAGAAGTGTTTTTAAGATCTCTTTTTCCAAATGCTTATGTTTTGATTTTTGAAGGTTATATTGAAATCGCTCTACATAGTCCTCCAAGCTTTCATCTTCCCCTTGTATCATATCGAAAATATCTTCATCGGCCTTGCAATAGTCTTGGTACTTCTTCAAGAATATGTTCTTCATGTCCTCCCATGTTTGGATGCAGTTCCCACCTAGGCTCATGAACCATCGGAGAGCTACTCCTTTTAGAGTAAGAGGAAACACTTTCAACCTTTGATCGTTAGTGTAATAATCATATTCTCTACAAATTATTTCAAACTCAAATAAGAATGTATCCGGATCTTCATTTGTCAAGCCATGAAAATTTGGTAGAGAAGATGGGGGAATTATGTGCATTTGTGTCACTCCTCCTAGATCTTTGATAGGAAATTCAAAAGTAGAAATGTGAGCTATTTCTTACCATAATAGAAGATGTTCTTCATGTGTTTCTTCGACACTCCTTCTTCAAATGTTCCTGTCAATTGGTTAGTGAAATGGGTGGTGCTTACATCACCACTTGAGTGAAATCATGAGATTTGTTTTTCAAAATTTCTATTTTCTTTTTTTTTTTAGTCATTCACACAGAAATTCAAACATTTATTTCTACCCTAAGTTCTTTAACAATTCTACTGGAAAGCGGGTGGGGGAGCAAGGCTTCTACATGCTACGTACGCATGTTCTTACCTTCCGTTTTTAATACCCAATTCTTTCCTAACAGACATTCATCAGATGCACACTACTCTTTAGAAATGGCTACACTCTCCTCAGCAACGGCGCCAAAATGTTGAGCGATAAAAATGTGTCTTTTTAACTCCTAATTATCTTCACATTAATTGTCAACCCAGGGATGAATTTTTATTTCAAGAGTGTACTCAGTCTGAGGCGGTTATTTACTCAAGAGTAAAGTTTTGCAGTATAGTGCTTAAAATCCAAAAGTAAATGAATGCTTGAAATAAAATCTACTTACAAAAAGAAACTTAACACTCTAAAACTTAAATCATTCACTCAGAAAACTACAGCAATTTATCAGTCAAGGATGCAGTAGCAATAACTCATTCCTTGTTTAACTAATATAAATTAAATCAAACATAAACAAGATCCACAATCTGAGAACTTAGGCAGCGATAGCCAATGTCCTTTACAGTTGTTGATCTTACAATCCATACTAAAGAAATAAACTGAAAATGATAAATAAATAATGCTGCTAACAGAAATGGAATAAACACGTTTGCTGCAATAACATTTAAAAGGCAAAAACAAATCCTTGCGTGAAAGAGATAACATCAAAGTCTATTTAAACAACAAAGCTAATTTACCGGAAATGAACAACAACACTAAATTAATGGAAATGAACAACAGCAAAGCTAAATTAACAGCAATTTGTAATGAACAGCGAAGCTTTATATTTGAAATGAACAGCATAACAATATAAGTTGAAAAGGATAATAATCTCTGTTATGATGGAAAAGAATAGCCACGCGATTCAATCACAACTTGTGCAATAAAACAATTTCATAAAATACTATAACAGCACGCTGTAAAAACATGAAACTGTGAAGCAATGCGATTCAAAGGAAGAAGAATTAAATCAAACCATCACACAGCAGAAATCATAAAGATATAATACAGCAGCAGCTTAATCCACTAGAGGCTGGGCCCTTAGCCGCCAGCAGATGCTGCTGGGCTACTTCAGATGAGAAGAATGAACAGCAACTCCCAAATCATATATTAATCATTAAACTTGGTTGACATTACAATATGATCACGTCCTCTTGGCACCACAAGTTTGTAAATTAGATTTACAATTCGAAATAATAGAGATCCATGCTCTTTCCTCCTATCCTATCCTATTATCTCTCTCTAATCATCCATCATGGATCATGAATCCATCATTCTGAATCCTCAATTCTGAATCTTGAATCCATCATTTCTCTGATCTTTGTTCTAATTTAAATACACCGAGAGCAGAGAGCAGTTACAACTGTGATGATTACAATATGATCATCATTACAAAATTGGATTGTTTCTAACCAATTGACCAACAAGAAAATATATGTCCATCCATCTTTCAACAAGAGCAATGCAAATTTGGCTTTGCAGCTGAGATTTGGAAAACGACCACACAACAAATCTGAGAAAATTATGCTCAAAGAACCCTGGGTTTCTCTCAATACAAGCCGAATTTGGGCAAGTGGTTTTTTGATAAAGTTAATTTGGTTCGTTCTGGACAAAACCCATGTTTCGGATTTTCCATATTCTTCTTCATTTGCCCAGAATCTCAACCGCAAAACTGTCACTTCTTATTCCAGAGAATTTCTGAGTTGGAATATTTAATGATCAAATCTTCAATCTGGAAATTGTATTGGAGGCTAAAAATGGTGAATAATGTTACAATCAATTTATTAATAAACTATCATTGATAAATCATGCATAATCATCAATTTATTAGAAATAAAGGATAATAAATAATATTTTTCCATAAGAGCATAAATCATTATAAAATGGATTTATATAATAAATTATCATAAATGACATGATAAAGAATGGTAGAAATGGGTGAAATAAGCGTTCAAAAGTGATAATAATAATGGAATATTAGCGGCCCAACACTTGGTTCGTTTCTCCTTTGGAACATGTACATATGCATCACATCCAAATACCCTCAGATGTGAAAGAGAGGGTTTCTTACCAGTCCATACCTCTTGTGGAGTCTTATCCTCTAACGCTGACGAAGGTGACCTGTTGACTAGGTAACATGCAGTATCCACCGCCTCTACCCAGAATTCATGTCCTAACCCGGCACCACTGAGCATGCTTCTTACCCTTTCCATCACGTCTTATTCATTCTTTATGCAACTCCATTTTGTTGAGGTGTATATGAAGTAGTCTTCTGTCATGCTATACCACACTTCTTACAGAATTCTTCAAATTCCTTGCTGAAAAACTCTCCACCATTATCTGTCCTGGCACCTTTATCTTCTTCTTTGTCTGGTTTTCCACCAGAGCCTTAAATTCTTTAAACCTGTCAAAGACTTCAGATTTCTTCTTAAGGAAATATATCCATGTATTCCTTGAGAAATCATCTATAAATTATACATAGTACACAGACTTACCTAGTGATGGAACCTTCACAGGTCCAAACACATCACTGTGCACAAGCTCTAATATTTGTTTTGCCCTCTTACCACTAGAGGGGAAACTCACCCGATTCTACTTCCCATATACACAATTTTCACAGAAATCAAAATCCAGAGAGCTATTACTCATACCTTCTACCATACCTTTACCATGAAGTATTAGAAGGCCCTTCTCTCCAATATGTCAAAGCCTTTGATGCCACAACATGGTCTTCTCTCCAGAGACCACTAGATTTTCTGCTCCACTTTTAGGAACCACATAACTGTTGCATCAATAACAGTGCTACCTTGCAGCTTGTACAAAGTTCCAATTCAAACTCCTCACATCAATACCAGTGCTCCCCGAACCATTTTGCAGGTATCCTTCTCGAACATTGTTTTTACACCTGCATCATCTAGCTTGCTTACAAAAATCAGATTTCTGACCAATGCAGGAATATGCAGAACACTTGGAAGTGTTCTAACCCTTCCACCTTGCAACTTCAACTTTACTTTTCCACGACCAATGATTCTGGCCTTATCATCCCCTAGGAAGACATCACCACCATCGTATTTCTCATACTCACAAAACCACTCTCTATGGGGAGTGAAGTGAAAGGATGCACCTGAGTCAATCAACCATGCCTCATGATCTACATGTGTACTTGAAGAAGCCAAGTACACATCCCCACATTCATCTGAGGTGGTTTTTTCCTCTACAAAAGGAGCATCATCAGATCCCTTTCCTTTATCAGGAGCTTTAAATTTACAGTCCCTTTTGTAGTGCCCTTCCTTTCCGCATTTCTAGCACATCACCTTTACAGGTTTTCCTGGAGATTTAGATCTCGCACTCGATGACTTATTTTTGTTTCTTTCTGAGACCGACCTCGTACAAACAAGGCATCACCATTCTAGCTCTCCATATTTTTCCATCTCATCTCCCCCATCAGCAAGGATGAAACTATTTCATCAAAATGCAAGGCAGTTGCATTACTACTTATTGCAATAACCAGACTATCCCACGAATCTGGTAGAGAACACGACAAACTGATGCACGTATCCTCATCTGAAATTTTAATATCAACAGATGCTAACTGACTTACCACAGTATTAAATGCGTTCAGATGCTCTGTCACTGAGTCTCCATCTTTTATCCTCAGGTTATACAGCTTTTTCCGCCGGCACAGTTTATTCACCAGAGACTTAGATTGGTACAAAGTCCCTAACTTGTCCCACAAAGCCTTCGCCGTAGCTTCCCTTGATACATTCAACACTACTAAATCTGAGACACACAATCGTATTGTGCTCTTTGCCTTCCAATCCAACTTCTTCCATTCTTCATCGGATACTCCCGTTGTTTGTACCCGGATCTACTGCGATCCACTGATCTTTATCCACCAACAGACCCTCCATATTAAGTTTCCACAACTCAAAAATTTGACCATTAAATTTATCGATCTCTATATTTCCACTGCTCGCCATCTTCTTTCACCACCAGAATCGATCTCGCAAATCTCCCACTGAACAGGGTCTACGACAGGCCCGAGCGAAACCCCTCAGCAACAAAGGCGTCCCCTTGAAGCCAAAACAACTTTGATACCGAATGTAGGTTCTAACCCCGTACAAAAATTACCTGCATACGAATTCTAAAACACAGAAAATAAACAATGCGAGAGAATAACACATAAAACACATATACACAGAGATTTTCCCCTGGATCCCAAAACCGGGACTACCAGCTTGATTTTTCATTATGTTCCTTTCAATTTTATAATGCATACTTATACATGCCGAAGCATCCAATACCATGGACCGAAAAACCATCGCGTCCAATAACATGGACCGAAAACCATCGCGTCCAAAAACATGTGTGAAAATCATGCACAAAACCATAGATGGGTCCGCCCATCCTAACATAGGGTCCAAAACCAAAATTTTCCGGGGCGTTGTCCCAGACCCCATAAAGTGGGGTTATGGGTACGCCTCAAACCCCCTGTGACCCCCCCCCCCCCCCCCCCCGCTACACAATCAGCGCAACGAAGGGGGGCTCTGCCCCCCCTCTAACCCCTTGGTTAACTACGAGGGCTAGTCGTGGAAAGAATATAACACAACCCAACATCAGCTGGATGTGTCAAAGAGTCTTGGATGTGCTGTGGGATGCTATAGTTCCAAGATCGATGTGAAATAATGAGCTCTGATGCGTCGAATAAATAAGTTTGAGCTCATGATGTGCATGCCACAAATCTAGGAAAGGCGACACTTGGAGGAAAGTTTCTAAAACGAAATTTGCATGTAACCTCCAGCTGCTAAAAAGAGCTCCTTGGATCATGGGATGTTTTTTGCATGTTTCTTTTTTCTATTCCAGGAAAAAGCAAGTCATGCATGCAAGTCAAGTTTCCTTGGTCTCAGGTGGAACTGGTTAACCCAACTGCTCATGCATGAGGCTGCTCAACTGTTGGGAGAAAATGTGCATTTCTGGATGGGATCTGGGCTGGTTTCCTAGGACATTTGCACAATTTCTGGGCAGAGCAGCTGAATGCTGCCTAGTATGTGCAATTCCTAGGCTGAGTAGGCTTGTTGGGAAGGATTGCATAGTTTTTGGGTAGAGCTTGGGTGGCAGGATTGTGCAATTCTGGAGCCCAGTAGGCTGCCAGAAAAAATTGTGCAATTTCTGGAGGGAAGGATGGTATCCCTCCAGAATTGCGCAATTTCTTAGGGGAGCTGCTAAGCCTACAACTAGACCAAGTCCGGGTGATCAGCCTGTGAGGGTAATGCATCAAGCTTCGATCGACAGGTTGTTTTTGTGCAAGAAAAACACTAAAGCTTGTGTACTTGACGAAACAAGCCAAGGTGCTGTGAAAGGTTGGTAGGAAGGCTCCAAAACGAAGCTAAGGCAAAATTTTGGAGGGTAGTTGTAGCCGCTACAACATATACCTGGGGGGGTATTATGGGTACAGAGGGAGGTACCCAAGGGAATACTATAATAATGTGATGGGTCATAGTTAATAAATAAAGTGGTTAAACCGCATCATGTAAGGGACCACAACTAGTTAGGAATAATGTGATAAGTCCATTGTATTAGATATATGGTATTGAGAGACCCATGGTATTGTATGTATGAAGCCTATATAGAGGCTAGAGACTCCCCATTGAGAGATGTCAAGGATTATTGTATTGGCAAACATATGGCTTGTGGAGTGTTCTCTTTCCTTAAGGAGTGATTGTATGGTGTTACCCTACCTCAAGGGTTTTGATTAATAAAGATCTGAAGTTTTTATACTGTGGCCTTGTATTTCTCTTGGGATTATTTTCATTATCGTATATTTGCAGGTTTGATATACTACAAGGCTACATTAACAATAACAATAAGGGAGATACACTAGTATTAAAGGGACCTAACATTCTTCCCAATTGAGTCGTCGTTAACAAAACCCGTGGACTAGGCATATTTTATAATATGAATATCCCGTTTCATAATTTTATCTAGAACCATTCTTTCGTGCCAATTATAATTAATATCATAATCCCTTCTACTAATATTGTCAAGATAGGAAATGGTTACACTGTTTGGAGGAATAATCCATGAAAGAACCCCCCACTCTTCACAATCTCGATCAACATTATTTTCTTGAACAAGGGACTCAGCATTCTCTTCATTACTCTCATATGGAAAAGGGCCTCGAGCACCATGCCACACATGATATCTTAGACCCCAATTCTCAATGATAGTTTCACTTGAAATTCCTATATCTGAAGCAATGTCACAAAACGACTTGTACAAAAGCAACTCGCTCCAGAAAAATGTTTCAAACTCTTCTAACTCCTCATTCAAAATAACATAGAACCACAGCCACACATGAATAATAACATGCACATTACGCTGTTTACATGGCTCTTTCCTATGCTTTCCATCATAGCTCCGTGATATTTATGTTTCTATCAAACAAAAATGTTCCAGAAAATGGGGGTAGTTTTGATAAAGTTGGACAAAATTGTTCTCACATGAAATTTCATCAGATTACACTGACAATATTTGGAACACTTTCTTGCTAACATTCAAGGGAAGAAATTTGTGACTGCACACAACAAGAGGCAACTTTAGTAATATATGGCATGTTTCTTGCGCACCAATGTCACGCTCAAAAAATGTTTCTGCAAGAAACCTTCTATCTGTAGACAACACAGGAGGATTAGATCCACCTGCACTTGCAACCCTTGTCAACATTTCATTATATCTTTCAGATCTTCTTGCTGCGTTAAAAGCATATTTTGTAATATGTTTCAATACTACACATCAAGAAAAAACTGCTTGACAATCGACATTTTCTCGCCACATTGTCATAAGATCAACTTTATGAACATTTCAATGATCATCATTCCATGTTGCTTCATATTTCTTTCTCATTTTCTCATCTATGTACATTGCAGACTCAACACGCACCTCCCATGGAGCATCATAATGACATGAAAGGATAAACCCCTTTCTCCGTAAACAGGGATCAACACTGCATTTTGTGTGTCTTTTCACTTTGTTGACCAAATGCTCATAATCTTCATTAGGATTGCATGAAACAATCTGTGAGGTTTTCAAAAGGCGCGGTTCATCATTAACAATTCAAGGAACCATAACATTTTGACGGTGTATGTTGTGTGGATTCTAGGTTGTTACATATTTTTCAAAGTAGCACTTTGCTCCATCAACATTCAAAGGGTTGTACCAATCTAGTGTTTCCATATTCGGAGCTCTTTGTAGCCACAGGAAACCGTGGATGTGCATTGAACCCCTATGCTGCCACACATACCTACCAAAAAAAAATACTTTTAGTTATCACATAAAACCAACCAAAATAACAAATGCATCATTACAAACTCATAAACAATATGACAAAAGAAACAACCACGAACCTATACCAGAAGTCTTTAGCTCCAAGATATTTCTCAAGAACCAATTCACGAAATATATTAAATATTTGGTGCATGTACATAGAAACTATATGCAGGTACTGAATAACATTCTTAATTGTTTTCACATTTTTATTTTGTGCATGGTAGTGTGTGGTTGAAGGCATAAGACAATGCAAGTCTAGCCACTTAGTGTCATCTGCACTCAATGTGAAAAAAAAAGTTGGGCAACCCAATTGCGTGATCATGTTAGTGAGTTTAGAAGGACACTTTGTCCAATATTCCCTTGTACCCCTAATACACCAACCAAAATGCATTAATTCTTAGCCAATTTATTGTTAGGTAGATCCTCGAGTTGTTGACACAACTCTTGAACAGTTGCAGGTGCAGTCTCATGGATATTCTTTTTCAAGAAGAAAGAAGTTGTTCCCTAGCTACAATGACGCATAATCATATTCAACAGGAAATATCGAAACCAAGGATGGCTTCCAAATCTTTGATCACAATACCTAAGTAGATGCAAACCATATTCATGCATTTCAACATTGCAAATACGTGGATGCAACCAATCAACATCACTAGTGGGAAAAAAAGTTGGAAAGGCCATGTCTAGCAACCCTTCAGTGTTATATTCATTAACAGGAGATGTGCTAATATCTAGCCACTCCACTGCTTCATCACTTCTAGAATATACGTTTTCAAAGAATCTTCTTACCTATTCCACTTCCCTGCACTCATTAGGCATACGAGAAAGAAACGATGATGGATGGTAGTCCAAACCACCAACCCCAAACATTTCAATGTCCTCATTGGTTCTCCCTATTTCACCCATATCAGTATCTACATATTGTAGTATGCAAGACACATCTGTCGGTCATTATGGGAGAGAAGCAACAGAATCCATATGATTTCAACATCCATGTAATTCATATATGTAAGCTTCGTTTTTCTTACATAAATGATACATCAAAATGCCAAAATGAAACATATAAAAAATGCCAACTTAGAAAGTTTAATAGATAAAACACATACATTTTCTTGCCCATCGCACCGACAAAGCTGAACTTGACCAACCAACAAAGGTTTCCTTGGTTCTAAATTTACTTCTCGACCACTATTCACTCAAATATTGCTCTGCAAAAAAAACATGAATTAAAAGATGCATCTAGTAATTTGCAAATACATATTGAAATGAACAAATTGAAGGAAAATAAATCCACTTGCACCATATGTCTTGTATGACGAGAGGGACTTTGCATACATTCTCTACCAATAACAACATTTTCTACACACTTTCTTCTAGAAACGTTTGTTCTGACATGTGCAACTGGGTGTAGCAAATTGTCAACCATCCCAGAAAGCATACTACTATCAATAAAAACATCAGATGCCAGAAATCCAACTTGAGGAATGCACAAAGTTTGTGTTCCTTTTGCCTGTGTTTTTGCACCTATATTCCTTCCAACATTGTTCTGCACAAAGCAATGAAAGAAGGAAAACATAGAACAATTAATATATTCCATTAACATGTAAAAATTATATAGAAAAAAAAAAACAAATACATCAGGCACTTGTTCTCTTCCAAGAGACTGAGTGCAAACAGAATCTGGAGGAGTGATGATACTCACTATATAGTTGCTGGAAGGAATGCCTAACCCCACATTTCCATCAGAATTACCAAAATTCCCTGCCATGTCACCAAGCATATTGCTATCACCAAATAAATCAGATGATGTGAATTGTTCATTGGCATCATTGTGCCCATGTTCCAATGCTCCATTTCTTGTGTTGTCTACAGAGAAACTATCGTTTTCGCTTTCACGAACACTTTCTTTTTAAACACAATGTTCCCAAACAACAGTATGGTTAGAAAATTTTGGCTCCGTAAAAAAAATTCATCTTCTTCAACATTTGTGCAAAGTAATATTTTAAGAAAATGTTCTTCCCATCATACTACTCAGATTCCCATACTTACGAGTATCGACTCCATCATGTTTATGATTTATTGAAGCTCTTTTCTTTTCCTGATATGCGTCTCTTCTACGCGCATTTATTGCATCCTTATTCTGTTGATACCGTTGCTGGTGATATTATTTCGCTCTCTCACGTGAACCAAGAAATCGAGATATTTTTTAACTACACTTGCTTGTTCCTTCAGTTAACATTTCTACAAAAAAAATCAATTCTTTTTTAATTTCGATTTTCAATCTTGTTTCTCATCGCACATCCTCAATAAGTTAAAGTGTTTATGCTTAGTGACTTTATACATGAAGTAAATTTCAATACTAAACATCTTAAAATACTAACATTCATCATTCCATATTACAAAGACATACATGTATATAAACAATATCTCAAATATTGTGATACAGAAAAAACCACCATTTGCGTATTTAGCTATATAAGCAATAGAAAAAGACTATACACAATCCATATATACATAACAAAAAATGAAATTAAACTACATTGTTCGATCTGAAAAATAGCAGATCAACGCAAATAACATCCAACAAATTAAATGTGAAATTTACATCACTATCTTCTCATTGAACAGTCCAAATGCGACGTGCTCAGCCCCACCAACCCATACCAAGGGGAGTAGGCATTGTGCAACTGTAGCTCAAAAAATACAGTTATCAGAATGGGACCTACAATTTTCGACTTCTTATTTTGTACAATTTACCTTACACTCAGAGTTACCTATGCCATCACTCCTGTCTCGCCCAGACGAACATGGTGATGTGAAATCTTGCCTGGACAAGGCCTGTGCATTGGGAGATATTGCATCTTGGGGAAAACACTAATTTTTTCAATCTCTTTTCCTCAGCCACGTGGAAGTCTCCCATAGTTCCACGCATTCATCGGGTCCGTGGAGCGGCCGAACCTATTCTAACTTACCCAATGCGTTCTCGCTTCTCTCAGTCTGACCCTCGATCTATGACCTTACCATAGTCGGTGTTACAATTGTGCTTATTAAACCTCCTCACCATAGGTAGTCTTCCTACCTCTGACCTTGTTTGGCACTTGACCTCCCAGGGTCTCGATCTCCATCCTTTGGCATAGTCGGGGTCAACTGTCTTCTCCCACACCGTTATTCTTCCGCATCTATCCTAACTTTTGACCTCCGACCTAACCTTCATGGCTTGGCTTCTCAAGGCGTCCATTTCTAACCAACCACCACATTCTGTAACCTCAGTAACCAGACAAGGGCCTCCACATGTAAAGTCCATTTCTGACCAACCACTACCTTATGTTAACTCACCAATTAATCAACGATCACCACACATAGGGTTTACCTCTCCAAGGTACCATAAGTTGTACCCAATCTATGCTATAAAGTTAGAGCGCTTCTCTCTCTATCACATCAAACTGGCTCTATTCCTTCACCATGAGTCGACCAAGGTGTTATCACTAGAATCTATAGTTCATGTATATGTTAATTATCCATAAGTTTTTATAAAGTCTTGAGGTCTTGTAAATAAGTTTGTTAACTTATGTCAATTTCAAATTTTGAAATTCAAGAGTTATGAATGAAATTCGTGTAAAGGCAAGGGCATTAGTCATCTTCCATCATGGTTAGTTATGTCATGTCATGTCATTGGTACTTGCGCAGTTTCGCAGCGCGGGTATGATCTCTTAGGTACTTGCGCAGTTTCGTAGCGCGAGTGTGATTGGTCAGTTCTGCTGCTAAATAATGTTTGCGTGTTTTCGTAGCGGCCCGTTTGACAGCGATTTCGTAGCGCATTCCTTTAAATTTGAACTGCCCGCGCTACGAAATCGGGGTTTCGGGCTGTTGTCTAGTTTTTTTTCCTGGAATGTCTAATCTGAGAAGTGGTGAGTCACGAGTCCGGTTATGATTGTTTCCTCACACCATTTACGTGTCATGATTAGCCATTACTTTGCCATCAGGTCTGATTTCATTGAGTTAGGTGTCAGTTTGGAGGACGTTATAGGAAGTGGTCATTCCATAATGTGTTTTTCATAACATATGAATGTCTTCTGCTCCATGAAAAGCGTGAGCTTTATTCTAAACAGACTACTGCAAGCGAGCCTAATTTCTACAGCCAAAGAGTGTTATCGTGCTGCAAACCACCGTCATTTCCTTGTGTAGAATTGTGCAAAGAAACATGGAAAGAAAGGAGCACCGTTCGGGTAGATGTGTGAGAACAGAGCCGGAGGGATTAGATGTAACCCTCAGGGATGAGGAAGTAGCAAAGGCGTTCAGAGGTGCTGGTTGTTGGCGGTTCTGTGAAAAACTCAAAGGTGGACATGCAGAAGTGACCAAGGCATTTGCAGTGAACTTCACGGGATTAAATTCAAAGGTGGCCATGCTGGAGTTTCCGGTTTCCCCTGAAGTCATTTCTACAGTCACAGAAATTCCAAGAGGTGGCCAAGAATGGTTCAAGAATTTCAAGTTTGATATGGGTCCGTGTAAGGAGTTCTTAAAGGCACCATATGTAGATGAAGATCTTACTAAAGCTGTCCCAAGGAGCTATCTTAAGGAGAATTATGCTACATTATTGACATGCATCCAGAGGTACTTGACATGTGAAGGTCGGTACAACAAAGTCTACTCATATCATTTCAAGTTGCTACTACACTTCACTGGTAAGAGCTCAATAGACATCCCTTTTTACTTATTCAGGAGTATTTCTAAGATGTGTGACAAGATTCAGTTGAAAAAGGAAGCTTATGAAACATCTCTTTTTCATCATGGTCTGGTTAAATTATTGGTGTTGGATAGCCTACATAAAATTGGTAAAGACTGGGATTCGTTTGTATTCATGGCCGGTTTCCCTAGTAAAACGGGCCTCACTCCATTACCTGTAAGAGAAAGAGAAGATAGGAGTGAGGATACTACTTTGGCTGAGATTAGGAAAGAAATAACAGACCATAAGAAGCCCAAAGCTAAAACAAAGAAGCCAGAGAGGTCTGTAACAGTCAAAGAAACACCTGAAGCATCAACAAAGAAGACTCCTAAGTTAGCAGTTAAAGAAACTCCTGAGGCATCAGTAGTCAAAACTTCAAAATCATCCAAAGTATCTGAAAAAGAAGCTTCTAAGTTGCCGCTTAAAGAAACACCAGAATCATCTAAACAGAAGACTCACAAAAGAAAAGATGAAATTAAGTCTAGTGAAGTTGAAAGAGTTTCAAGAGCAAGAACTAGAGGCCAGCTGAACAAAGAAAAAGGAAAATCAGCTCATGTGGAAGAGAGTCCTGTTTCTAAGGGTAGTCTAAATGATTTGCTGGAAGCCATTGAATTAGAACAAGAACATCCAATCCAAGTTGAACCACCTGAAATAGAACCAGATCAATTGGTGTCACCTATGCATATTGATCTAACACAATCTTCACCTGAGAGTTCTAAGAAGTCAAAGGCTTCCAAAAGGTTAAAGTTTGAAGAACCAGGTGAAGAGTATGCCTTTAAACCTCGCAGACCAATGACTAGGAGGCAAATGAAGGAAGCAGAAAAGGCTCAAAAAGAGAAAGTCCCTTCAGACATGCCTAGGACAGAGGCACTTGAAATCTTCTCTGGAATAGTCCAAGCAGTTAAAAACAAGAATAAGGACAATAAGGTGGTTATTAGTCAAAGTGGAAATGTGGTTGCCATTAAAAAACAAGCTGGAGCAAGTAAGGAGATACCTCAGGTTCATAATATTTTTAAAGAGAAGGCAGTGAGATATACTAGTTATAAGAAAGCTGTGATGAAAGGTAAAACAAGTTTGATCAGTCAAGCTAGTTCGGTATCTGACGCCTATGTATGGACAGTACCAGCTCTAAAACAGGCAAAAACTATGAAACAAATGAATGCAAGTCTAAGAGCACAGAACAAGAAGTTGAAGGAGGAAGTCATCAGCCTGAAAGAAAAGCTAGACAAGCTAGCTAAATGATTCAAGGAGGAATGTGTTTTCTCAAATTTTGATATATTTTGGGCCATTGTCTTTTTAAAAGTTTTTGAGACTTTTTTGTGTCTTCACACCTGTATGGAAGGACTAAAGGAATCATAGATTTGAAATATTGCTGTTTTGAGGTTCATATATTTAATTTTGATGACCTACAGCAGTTTCGTAGCGCGCTACGAAACTGCTGTAGATGACTGGTTAGGTTTAAAGCTTGAGTTGGAATGCTGAGATCAGCATATATTTAAAGAGATGGTTTAATATCAGCATGTAGACTATAGAAGATCAGTCAGATATTTTGAAAAGGAGGCCAGGTGTAAATATTCAAAGAAAAAGCCGAAGTTTTGTCTTTTGCCTAAAAGTCACTTTATCTCCGAAATTTTAGGGTTTGGATAGAGCTGCTGAGGTGTTAAATGATACACTTGTCCAGTTGTGGGATGGCTGGGTTATGAGTTCTCTTCAGTCACACGGGACTATCCAAGGTTTAAATGGCTTAAAGATGGATCATTAATATATGAACACCGAGGGGAGGCAGCAACCAAGAATATAGGCTTCATTTTCTTTTCGGTTGTTGAGTCATCTATGCATCAAGTATCCGGAGCTGTATGTACATTGAATCTGTTTTAAGCTTGGATATGGTTATTATTGCAGTACTACAGGTGGCAAGCTCTAAGGACACAGCAGGGTATACAAGGAAGAAGACTTAAAGTGCCAATATGATGGAATCCTCTGTTTTCGTAGCATCATATCTCTTGTAATAAATTAGTTTGTTTATGTTATTGTTAAGGTCATTTATGTCAAAAGCCCGAGCTCCCTTCATGCTTGATGAGGAGTCTCGTACAGCAGGGTTTTGATAGGCTATATATAGGAATAACTTAGATGTAAAAAAGGTTGGATACTTAATAGAAAAACAGTGTTGTTTTGGGCCATTGTAAGACCTTTTTTGACAGTAATAGTAAAACAGAGTTATTCTCTTCTCAAGATTCTCGAAGGATTGTCATGATCAAATGTAGTGATGATGTGTGGTACTTTATGTTATTTTATGGTTTTGTTGTATGCAATCACTCAGAATTCATAAATATATGCTCTGACTTCCTGTGTATACAGCAAGCTATGTTTTGGTGAAATATGTTTGACATGTAATGCTAAGAGCCTTGATTTCTATGAGGTCACTGTGTTTTCCTTGTTTACTTGATATTATAGACTCCATAGCCCAATGAGAGCTAGTTTGATGTGTTTCCAACCAGTTATGCTTTCATAAGTGAATAAAGAGTTAGCCATCTAGTGTTTGAAGGATTTTATCAAGAGTTGTGAGAGAGCCAACTGTTATCACTGAAAATGATGTTGTCAAAATTTTTCTAGATTAGCTTAAAGATCGAGCAGTTTCGCAGCGCCTGAATTCTTTTAGCAGTTTCGCAGCGTCATCTGTTTTAGTGATTTCGTAGCGAAAACACTGATCTTGTATTGGCTGCGCTACCAAATTGGGAATTTGTCTGAAATCATTGCCATTTTCACCCAGTTGTCATGTTTATTAAAATCTATTGGGTTATGCATGAGTGCAGGCTTGAAGTAAACAGACATTCCGGTGATGTTCTTAACTATAGGCAGGATACATATGGTTCTTTTACTGGGCTATTTCTCCCAGTCTGTTGCAGATGGTCTTGACCCAAGATTACTTGTGATCCCTGGAGTAAAGGCAGTTAGCGAAACAAGGAACACCTTTACAAGCACACATGAGCAATCACCAAACAAAGTAATGCAAACTATTGTGAATCTATGAAGTATTTCAAAGAACAGTCAAAAACCTGCAATCTCAATTGTTGAGGCATATAAATTAGTCACGAGACATGTGAAGCATGAAGGGCCTATAAGGTAGTTTGCTGTCCATAGGAGCTGGAGTATTGGCTCGAGTGCTTACAGATGGGAAGCTCGCATTCAGTGTCTCAAAAAAATGGTTGCCATAATGTTTGCGCGGGGGACTGTCCACTTCTTAGAGAATTGAAGGTTTTAATGGAACATGCTCAAAGTGGAAGAGAGAATTGTTTTCCCTGCTCTGGAAAGGGCCGAGAGAGGTATTACTAAAGTTGTAAATGATGAACAATTCCTCACTCCGCAGGCGCAATTCAAGTAACTCAAAGCATTATATATCTATCTGCAATGACTCAGCAAGTTTGGCATGAAACTAAGGGAAGGATTATGCACCCTTAAATACAGCGCAAACAATGTTTACATTATAAACCAGAAACCAGAGTTATGAAGGGGTTTATATTGAGGTTCTGCTCTTAGATGGAAACATTGATCCTTTTGAGTTGATATCTTCTCTCCAGGAAAATGATCAAAATGCGTATCAATTCTGTTTTCAGCTTCCCAAATTATCGGCTTTTATTGGAAACACGCCAGAGAAACTATTTTATAGGAATGATAACCTTGTTTCAAGCAAAGCAGTTGCTGGAACCCGCGCTCGAGGACATAATAGCATGGAGGATTTACAGATTGGACTATTGATTTCTTTGTGCACCTGTAACAAAAAGGTTAAATCAATATGCTAAATATGTAATACAAAAGTCAGAAGCATAGCAATTTGGGTAGCCTGTAATGTAAACCGCTCTACATAATAGGTGGTCGATTCCCTAAATGTCAGTTGAATACCAGAGAGTTGTTGATGGATTGAGGTCGATTTGATTACTGTGCGTTTACTGTCGGTTGTTGGTATAATCCTTGTGGACCTGTGGTTGTTATATGCATTGAATGGAGCATATCATGGTACCGGTGAATGAGGGAGGTCGAGAGCGCATGATGAATTAATGTGTTGTTGTGTATGAAGGAATGCAATCCGACGTAGTGGCAGATTGTTTGTTGAGCGATGACGTGTTTATCTTGTTGATTGCATGGGCAAAATGATAATCCAAGGGTCCTAATTGTGGAATGAAATTATTATATTGATCTGGTCATGAAATCAAATTGATGCAGATGCTCCCGCGTGTCGATCTGGACCAGGATGTGGGAATAAACAAATGATCATTGATCTGGGTCATGCTTTGAAGGTTTAATCATTGTTTATTGTCAGGTGTGAATGATTAACCACGGCCAAGTGATTCTCTGTCCTGTGGCAATTTCGAATGCTTTAATTAATGATGTATTGTCGGTGACATGGCGGCACATCTGTCTTGTTTTAAGATAGTATTCGGAGATTGTAAATATGTTGCGCAGATCAGAGAGGCACGTGCAGAGCATCTAATGCCAAATGTAACTCATATAGATGCGGCTTCAAATATTCTTACAATGAAAGAGTACTGTAATGTATATATGCCGATAAAGAAACCAAATTGTCATAGAATTGCTACAACCAAGTGCAGAGTATTCGGGCGCCTTGCTGGGAATCGAGCAGTAATGCAAAAATTTTCAAGTTTGTGTCTTATCAGTTAAGGGTCCATAGACCAGAAGCAGATGTAGATACTTTGTGTGTTGGCCCGGGTTATACATTTCATTGTTTTAAGGACACACAAGAAGTTTCAGAGGTTCAATATGTGAAGAATGCAAATGTTCCCTTGATGTTGCAATCGGAGGCTACCCAGTGCCACTCCTGTTGTTTGAAGTTGTTGTGACTTAACAGAGAACTAACTATTCTAGTTTTGCCTAGCTGGTCGGAGCAGCCAAGTGCCCGTCGCTCTTCAAGCTCAAAATGCCTCATAAGCTTCCTCTGACTTCAGAGATCAAAATAGAATAATTGAAAGCAAAGTAACCATTTAGATGGTGAAGAAATGCTATAAGATACAGAGCGAAGTGTTATAGAAAATAATCTGATGATTGCATCAGGCGTTTTAGTGAGAAACACTATTACAGAGCATTGGAAAGGAGTTGTAAGCAGTTTATGGAGGATTTGCAGCGCTTCAAGTGTTACAGACAGTTTGGGGTGTTTATATGGTTGATTGTCATGTGGTTGTTTGAACAGAGTGTCTACAAGCTGAATTTCTTATACCTGAAGGATGATGGATGGATCAGCGTTGATCCCATGGTTGGGTTCTGGGTCGTCACTCCTAGCGATGAATTTCATAATGGAGGTCCAATAAAACAAAACTTGACATCCCATGTTGGGCCAACATCGCTTGCAATGTTTCATAGTGCTCATTATGCGGGTGAAAAGCTATGTCCTAAGTTTCGTTCTGGAGAAGCGTGGCAAAAGGTTTTTGGTCCAGTCTCCATTTATCTTAATTCTTCATCAAGAGAGGCTCACCCATTCTCCTTGTGGCAAGATGCAAAGTACCGAGTTTCAGTGTGAACTTCAGCTATTTGTTGTCTTATTCACGAGATAAAATGAGTGAATTTTCGCAGCGCCTGCTAATAACCATAACTAATAACCACCTTTGGCTGCCAACTTTGGTTATTAGTTATTAGTTCACAGGAGCTGTATTGATTATTTCACTGTATGGAACTTTCAAAGAGAGTTACCGAGATTTGAAAAGTAGAACTACACAGAGGATTAACTAATTAGTGATTTTATGAATTAATAACCCTCTGTTTTATGTCTTGTATCACAAGTCTGCAGTTTTGGTTGCATGGCGAGTTGTTATATGCTGTGGTTCGTGTAATCAATACTGAGCGCAATCATAGAGAACAATTTTGGAGAAAGGGTGTTGTGCTTCTGACTGTCTACAACATGCAAAGAAGACTTGTTTGGCAATCCAGATTAGCAGTGTTTTCTGTATCGTTATACCATGGCAGAGCTAGAAGACTTGTTTTGTGTGGAAGGTTCCAAGAGTCCTTTAACAGACGAGACAAGTTTTTCCTCAGGAGAAATATTTGTTGCAAGCAAACCTTTTCAAAACAATCAAGTGCTTAAGCCATGAACACTGATGATTATTTAGAAAACCAGAGAGGAAGAGTGTGTTTTCTTTAAATCACACAGCAGTTTCGTAGCGCGCTACGAAACTGCTGTAGGTGATGATTTTAAAAGCACAGAGCCGCTAGTGTAATACTGTGAGCAGGAGTTGTGGAAGAGAGACATCTGCCTATGCCACCTACAGTACATTCAAAAACATGGTAGTACTTCATACTTGGGGTTGTTAAATGATTTGGGAACATGTTGCTACACTTTCGGAGAAGGTTGGGAGACATAAACCATTATAATAGGAGCACACCTTCTGATCATTAAATGAGCCATCAGAGCTTTCAAAGCATCCCAAGTCAGCATTCATTGCATCCCTAACTCAGCCATATCAGATTAATTGAAGGAGGACAGCTGTCAAAGCATTCAAGGAAGCATCAAGCATACGAGGAGAGTGAAATTAGTATTTTAGTTTGATTAGGACTTTATGTAATTACAGCCCAGCATGATTGTAATTAATGCATTAGTTAGTAGCATGTAGGAATAGTTAATAGCCACCTTCGAGGCTCCCCTCATGCTGGAGGAGGAAGCTCGAGGTGTTTTAGTTTGCTTTCCTATATATGGGCCAAGGTGAGATGTAGAAGGGGTTGGATACTTAATAGAAAAAGTGTGTTGTTTTGGGCCACTGTAAGATCTTTTTTGACAGTAATAGTTAAACAGAGTTATTCTCTTCTCAAGATTCTCGAAGGATTGTCATGGTCAAATGAAGTGATGATGTGTTATACCTTATGTTATTTTATGGTTTTGTTGTATGCAATCACTCAGAATTCATACTTATATGCTCTGACTTCCTGTGTATACAGCAAGCTATGTGTGGTGGAATATGTTTGACTTGTAATGCTAAGAGCCTTGATTTCTATGAGTTCACTGTGTTTTTCTTGTTTACTTGATATTATAGACTCCATAGCCCAATGAGATATCTTTTGGTGTGTTTCCAACCAGTTATGCTTTCATTAAATCTATTGTACAAGAGTTAGCCCTCTTATCAACATTCAAAATCAATAACCTTTTCTTGAGAGAGCCCTCTCAGGCTAGGGAGACTAATCCTTAGTCAAAAGCTTGGTCTGAAATAGTTACACAGAGTCTACCTGATCAGCAGCCCTTCAGTGCTTGATTTTGTGATAACATTTTGCCCTCTCTGATTAGGAAGGCTAATTCCTAATCTAAAGTATGGTCTGAAACAGTTACATGAAACTTGGCTTGGTTGCAGCCCCTAGTACTGGTTTTGTGATAACATTTTGGTGCGTCTGTCGGGAGACTTAAGATTGAATTTCTGAAGGTAGCAGGAGTTCAAATGATTTTCAAGGCTGCAAAACTACCTTGGCGACTCCACACATCAAAGAACAAATTAGAAGGTGACTCCACTGCTAGAAGATCAGTAGCTTGATGAAGTTTCAAGATGGATTCCACTGCAAGAAAGAATGCCAGGTATGCTCCTATGAATCGGTCTCATATCCCTGGTTTTCCAAATCCTATGCCAAAGGTTGATTGGTTAGATGATCTTCCAATATTTAAAGATGAAAAGAAGGATGATGCTGCTCTCCATTTGGTTAAGTTTCACATACATGTACGCAGTCTTAAGGTTCATTTCCCTGAAGATTGTCTCATGAGGATGTTTATGGCTACTTTAGAAGGAGAAGCATGGTCTTGGTATAAAAGTTTGGAAAATGATTCATTATCTTCTCTTGCTGATTTCCATGATGTGTTCTGTGAAATGTATAAAGAATATTATCCTTCTTTGTTGCTGCTCAAAGATTGCTGTAGGCATTCTTTGAATCTTATTCAGTGCTTGGAGGATTATTATGGTGATGATGAATTTACAGATGAAGAAATTTTAGAGGCTCTTCATGACAATGTTTTTCAGCACCAAGAAGAAGCTATAACACTCCATGAAGCACAGCATGAAGAGCAGCAAGAGTTTACCTGTGAAAACCATGTTTTATCCTTTGATATTGATGTAGAGATGCAGCAGTTTGGTCCGGCTTCAGATCATGATGAAGATGAAATTGATTGCACCCAGCAAGAAGAAATATTGGAGGAAATTTTCTATGACCCTCAGGCAGAGGAAAAGCTTGCTCAATTTTGTAATTCCTTGCAGCAGCTTACTTCAAATAATGATCATAGTAGTGAGGAAAATTACATTGTTTGTGAGCATCATTCAGATAGGCAGTTGGATAGTATATCAAATAAATTTGGTGTGGCTGAAGATAAGTTGTCTAAAGATACAGAAAGTTTTGAGAATCAGCAAACTAACCATGTGTTTTTTGACCCTATAGCTGAATACATGGATAAGATTTACTGTTCAGGCGGCTTCCAGTTATATTTTCATGTTGAAGAACAGTTACACCTCATGCCGCCTCAGTTACTTCAGTATCTGATTTATTTTTGTTTCAAGCACAGCCAAAGGACTCAAATGTCAGATAAGATGAATGATTGGCTACATTGGAAATATCATGTTGCTTGAGCTACAAGTGGAGTTTGCAGCTGATAGGGTAGGTAGGTAGGTAGATTGCAAATAAGCTCAAGGTTGGCTGAGCATTTATTTTTCAGTAGCAGTAGTTTCTTTCTCCTACAGTCATGCTTGTCAAGCAAATTTTTGTTTGTTACAAATGGGTAAGGCACTGGAGCTGCGTGTTCTTAGCGCACCACAAGGGCACACTATCCCTAGTGGAGCCACTGTTATCACTGAAAATGATGTTGTCAAAATTTTTCTAGATTAGCTTAAAGATCGAGCAGTTTCGCAGCGCCTGAATTCTTTTAGCAGTTTCGCAGCGTCATCTGTTTTAGTGATAACATTTTGGTGCGTCTGCCAGGAGCTTAAGATTGAATTTCTGAAGGTAGCAGGAGTTCAAATGATTTTCGAGGCTGCATTCTACCTTGGTGACTCCATTTGTTATTTTAAAGTTTAAAGGTGGCTTCGAAAGGAAGGTACACAAGGAGTAACCCTGATCCAAATCCACCTAGTCCTGTGGAAAATCCGAATATCATCTCAAGGAGTAAACAAAGCTTCTCCGACATACCAGGTACTTCAAGTATTTCAAAGTCATTATTTACTGAGTTTTCTAGAAGTCCTGAGAACAAACTTGTGGATGATAAGGTTCAAGAGGTCATATTAAGGTCTGAAAACGAAGAAGAAGTAATAGGCATTATCTTGGATTTACAGAAGAGAGGTATTGATACCTCTTCTTTAATTTCACAAAAAGATAAAGAGGAGTTTTGGGAAATTGTTTCTTCTGAGCTTTTGTTAGAAAAAGAAGATTTAAAACAGCTCAAGGAGCTTGATCCTTTTGAAATTCTGCTTAACTCAAACATTGGGTTACCTCTCCCAAATTGGAGCTCTTTTGTTGGTGGGTTACAAAGTCCTAATAGTCCTTTTCGTACTCATATTTTGTCCTCAGCTTCTGCAAGTCCAAACAGTCCTCAACTCACATCTCATACTAGTCCTAGTCATAGCATACCTATTATTGCTGTTCCTCCTTTCATCATGGCTGTACCTGCAAGGTATGCGCCTTTGGCCCTCCCTGCTGTTTTGCATGACTTACCAAATAAATATGCTTCTAAGATTCCAACCTGGGGAGGGGATGAAGACATTACAGCTGAAGAGCATGTAGATAGATTCAATGACTTTATTGATAGGTATGAAGTAGATGATGAAGATGTCAAATTGAGATTATTTGCTCAGTCCTTTATTGGGGAAGTTAGGAAATGGTTCAAAGCCTTGGGAGCTGGTAGTATTCACAGTTGGATTGAGTTTGAAGATAGTTTTTTGAGAAAATGGGGAAATAGAACTAATCCAGTACAGGCCCTCACTGAATATAATAATTTGAGAAGAGCCCCAGATGAGACTATTCAAAACTTTTCTAAGAGGTTCAATAAGATTTACAATTCCATTCCAGCTCACTTAAAACCTCCTGGAGCCCTGGCCCAACTAAGATATGCTGAGTCCTTTGAATCTGATTTTTCTCTCTTACTCAGAGAAAGAGAGTCTGCTACATTGGCTGATATGCAAAATGATGCTATCAAAGTTGAAGTAAATATACTTGCTGCTAAAAAGTCTAAGATGGCTAAGACCAAAATTAAGGAAGAGGAGAGGCCCTCTACTTCAGCTCAAGATGAAAGATTTGAAACCATGATGAAGACTATGGAAAAGTTAATGGACCAATTAGCACTTGGGAATACTGCTGCTCCTCAAGCACAACAAGAATCTCGGTTTAGAAATCCTCAGTTTAGGAGACCTCAAAATCAACAACGGCCAAGGGAAAATAGAAATCAGCCAGCTGATCCTCCTGTAAGACCTCCATTTCAGCAAAATATGGTAGATGGTGAGGAAGAGACTGAGGAACCAGAAGAAGCTATTCATTGTCTTGGTGAAGAAGATTCAGAAATCTTTTTAACAAAAGAAGAGCATGATGAGTCTAGCCAACAAAAAGTTGAGGAAGAACCTTCAGATTTCCTAAAGGGGTATCAGCATGCCATTTTTGAAATTCAAAAGCAATATAATCTCAGAAATAGAGAGGTGCCTATTACAGCAAATAAGGGTCAGCCTAAGAAGAATATTCCAAAAGCAGCGGAAGACAAAAAAGAAAAGCCAAAACAAGCTGAAGAAAAAGGTGATGCTCCTATTGAAAAGAAAGAGAATCAAGCTCTTGTTATTCCTAAAGAAGTTGAGAAGTCTACTCCAGGATTCAATATAGAAAATGAGATTTCTAAAATTAAAATATCAGTCCCATTTAATGAACTTTTGAAAGTAAACAAGTATAGAAGCAAGATTGTGGAAATGCTTAATTCTCCCCCGGGAGGAGCTGATATTTTAAATTTGCAAGAAGACAATCCTATCATTTGTTTGGGCCCAAGGCTGGAAGATGAGCAGAATGATGAATTTCCTCCTTTTTATATAAGCATCAATATACATGAAATGACTCTTCATAATGCCATGTTGGACTCAGGAGCATCTCATAATCTTATGCCCAAAGTCATTATGGAAAGGTTAGGATTGGAAGTGACCAGACCTTATAAAGATTTATTTTCTTTTGATTCTAAGAGGGTGCATTGTATTGGGTTAATTAAGGATGTTGTTGTGGCTCTTACACAAATCCCAGCCAAAACCACTGTCATGGATATTGTTGTGGCTGATGTTCCACCTAAATTTGGAATATTACTTTCAAGATCATGGGCAGCTAAAATTAAGGGTACTATGCAAATGGATTTGACTTATGCTACTATTCCAGTATTTGGGGAGCAGAGAAGGTTATACCGGGAAACAAGGATGGCATATATGGTGAGTAGTAAGGATAAACCACAGAATTTTCCTATCTATTCTTGTGATACAGGCTTGGGATCAGCCATTCTGTTTAATGAATCAGTGGGAGAGGAATCACAGAAAGAAAAAGCAGAAAATCAGTGTGAAGAGTTGCAGCAAAGTAATGAAGAAGACATTTCTGGTTGCTGGTCTTTGTATTTTGATGGAGCAGCAGGGAAGGAAGGAGCTGGCGCTGGAATTTGGATCATGAGTCCAGCTGATGAGAGTAAGTTTCTGTCTTATAAGCTCAATTTTGATTGCACAAATAACATGGCCGAGTATGAGTCCTTGGTTTTAGGCCTAGAAAATTTGATTGAGTTCAAGGCAAAAAACATTGCTGTTTATGGGGACTCTGAGCTAGTTATAAAGCAAGTTCAAGGTGTTTATCAAACAAAAGATGCAAGAATGAGAGCTTATAGGAATTTGGGGTTAGAATTGTTGGAAAAGTTTCAATCATACACTTTCAATGTCATAACCAGAGAGCAGAATTCCATGGCAGATTCTCTTGTTGTAGCAGCTAGTCTTTTTGTCATTCCTAAACATGCTTCTGACAGTTATGCAGTCAAAGTCCGCCATAGGCCAGTGATCCCTGACAATATCCTAAATTGGCAAGTATTTGAAGATGACCAGCAGGTGAAAAGTTTCTTAGAATTGAAAGGAGAATTTGAGAATTGTCAAATTGATCAGCAAAACATGTTAGTGGAAACAAAAGAAAAGTCTGAGGTGTTGCAGCTGCAAAATAACCTTATTCCTAAGGGTCTGATTCCACTTGAGAAACTTTTTGATCAGAATGATGTTTTTAAGGCGCCAAGATTGCAGGCAAATGAAGAAGAGATAGAAAACTGCAATCTAGGTGATTTAGTAGCGCCTAAATTGATCAAAATTTCAAAATTTTTATCAGCTGATCTAAAGGTTAAGTACATTGATCTGATGAAGAAGTTTATTGATGTGTTTGCTTGGAATTATACTGATCTCAAACAATATGATTCCTCAGTTATACAACATACAATCCCCATCAAGCCAAATGAGAAACCTTTTAAGCAAAAATTGAGAAGAATAAATCCTCTGCTGATGCCATTAATTGAGAAAGAGGTTAAGAAGTTGTATGATGCGAAGATTATTGTTCCTATCAGATTTTCAAATTGGTTAGCCAACTTGGTTCCAGTGAGGAAAAAGAACGGAGAAATAAGGATTTGCATAGACTTTAGGAATTTGAACAAGGCTTCACTCAAGGACAATTATCCTCTTCCTAAAATGGATCTCATGTTGCAGAATATTGTAGGTTCTCAAAGAATGTCAATGTTAGATGGCTTTTCGGGATACAACCAAATCCTTGTTCATCCAGAGGATCAGGAGAAGACAGCCTTTACTACACCATGGGGCACATTTATGTATGCCAAGATGCCCTTTGGCCTCATGAATGCAGGGGCGACTTTCCAAAGGGCTATGGACATTGCTTTTGCAGAGGAGAGAGATAAATCAGTTGTGGTATACCTTGATGATATCACAGTATTTTCAAAGAGAGAGGAAGATCATTTAAAGCATCTAGAAAAGATATTATTGAAGTGTAGAAGGTTCGGCATTTCTTTGAATCCAACTAAAAGTATCTTTGCTTTGACTTCTGGTAAGTTGCTTGGGCATATCATTTCTCAAGAAGGCATTAAAATAGATCCAAATAGAGTTAGTGCTATTTCAAGGCTGGATTTGCCAAGGAGTAAGAAAGAAGTTCAGTCTTTTCTTGGTAAAGTCAATTTTGTTAGGAGGTTCATTCCTAACTTTGCAGAGGTGGTTAAGCACATCACAAAAATGCTAAAGAAGGGAGCAGACTTTAGGTGGACAGCTGAGGCAAGAAAGTCATTTGAAGAAATTAAAAAAGCACTCACTCAAGCACCGGTGCTTATTAGTCCTGATTTCTCCAAGGAATTTTTAATATTCACTTATGCCTCTGAAGATACAATCGCTGGAGTTCTTTTGCAGAAAGGGGATCAAGGTACTGAGCAGCCTATTTCATTCTTTAGTAAAACATTGGCAAATGCTGAATTAAAGTATAACATTTTAGAAAAGCAAGCATATGCTTTGGTTAAGGCAATCAAAGATTTTAGAATCTATGTGCTTCATTCTCATATTATTGCATTTGTGCCAAGTGCTGTTATTAAAGAAATTCTCACACAAGCGGACCCGGATGGTAAAAGAGGGAAATGGATAGCCAAATTGTTGGAATATGATATTGAAATTAGGCCAACTAAATTGGTGAAAGGCCAAGGGTTAGCAGAGTTGCTAACTCACTCAAATCTAGACTGCAGTGACATTAATTTTAATGCAGAAATATCAGAAATTTTTGAAGAAGAGGAAGAGTTGGTTCAAATCAATGAAAAATTTCTGATATCTGAGTGGTATAAGGATGTCTCATTTGTACTACAGCACAACAGAGCCCCTGACAATCTTCCCAAGTCTAGAGCTCGTTTCATCAAGCTGAAATCTCTTAAATATTTTGTTTATGAGCAGAATTTATTTTGGAAGGATGCTGGAGGGATTCTACTAAGTTGCTTGGTTGAAGAAGAGGCTGATAGAGTGATTGAAGAATTTCACAAAGGAGACTGTGGAGGACACCATTATTGGAAGGCTACTGCTAACAAAATATTGAGAGCTGGGTATTTTTGGCCCACCATGTTCAAAGATATTTATAAAAAGGTTGCAGCTTGTCATGAATGTCAGTTGTTTGAAGGTAAAAGAAAGCTCATGCCTATGCCTCTAGTTCCTATTTATGTAGAAGCGCCTTTTCAGCAGTGGGGGCTAGATTTTATAGGTGAGATACATCCCTCTTCATCAGGCCAACATCGGTGGATACTTACAGCCACAGATTATTTCACAAAGTGGATAGAGGCAGTGCCAACTAGACAAGCTAATGATGCAGTCATTATTTCTTTCTTAGAGAACAATATTTTATCAAGGTTTGGATGTCCACTCAAGCTTATCACAGATAATGCTCAAGCATTTAAGTCTAAGAGAATGATAAACTTTTGCCACCAATATCATATTACTCTTGGTCACTCAACAGCTTATTATCCACAAGGCAATGGTCTAGCTGAAAGTTCAAATAAGAGTCTTGTGAGGATTATCAAGAAATTGCTGGAGGAAAACAAGAAAACTTGGCATTTGAAACTGAAGTATGCATTATGGGCTGATCGCATTTGCACTAAAAGATCTATTGGAACCTCTCCTTATGAACTTGTGTACGGAGCAGAAGCTATTTTTCCAACGTCTCTTGGTGTCCCAGTTATGAAATTAATTCAAGGACTTGAAGAAGAGCCCAATGCCATACAGAGGAGGATTAATCAATTGATTGCATTACAAGAAAAAAGGAATGAAGTGGTTGAAGATTATCAACAAAATCAGAATAGAGTCAAGAGGGCTTTTGACAAGAAGATTAAAGATGTGACCTTTCAAATTAATGACAAGGTTTTGAAATGGGAAGCCAAAATTGAGGAAAAGGGCAAACATGGTAAGTTTGAGAATTTATGGAAGGGGCCATATTTGATCTCTGCCTTCCATGGAAACAATACTTACATTTTGCAAGAAGTTGATGGATCACAGTATGCTGGTGGGCCTGTCAATGGCAGGTTCTTAAAGCATTATTATCAGTGAAAAGTCTGCCAAGTAGTTCATGATCATTGTAAATAATCATTGCTTTTGAAGTGTTTTGTGCTAGCAATAAGTGACAAGCTGAACTAGCAGATTTTAGCCCGAGGAGAAGGCCCACAAAGTTTGAGAGGAATGCTTGTCAGCCAGATGTGAGTGTAATAAATGGATAAAGCACTGGTACTACGTGTTCTTAGTGTACCACAGGGGCACACTATCCCTAGTGGAGCCGCTGTTATCACTAGAATCTATAGTTCATGTATATGTTAATTATCCATAAGTTTTTATAAAGTCTTGAGGTCTTGTAAATAAGTTTGTTAACTTATGTCAATTTCAAATTTCGAAATTCAAGAGTTATGAATGAAATTCGTGTAAAGGCAAGGGCATTAGTCATCTTCCATCATGGTTAGTTATGTCATGTCATGTCATTGGTACTTGCGCAGTTTCGCAGCGCGGGTATGATCTCTTAGGTACTTGCGCAGTTTCGTAGCGCGAGTGTGATTGGTCAGTTCTGCTGCTAAATAATGTTTGCGTGTTTTCGTAGCGGCCCGTTTGCCAGCGATTTCGTAGCGCATTCCTTTAAATTTGAACTGCCCGCGCTACGAAATCGGGGTTTCGGGCTGTTGTCTAGTTTTTTTTCCTGGAATGTCTAATCTGAGAAGTGGTGAGTCACGAGTCCGGTTATGATTGTTTCCTCACACCATTTACGTGTCATGATTAGCCATTACTTTGCCATCAGGTCTGATTTCATTGAGTTAGGTGTCAGTTTGGAGGACGTTATAGGAAGTGGTCATTCCATAATGTGTTTTTCATAACATATGAATGTCTTCTGCTCCATGAAAAGCGTGAGCTTTATTCTAAACAGACTACTGCAAGCGAGCCTAATTTCTACAGCCAAAGAGTGTTATCGTGCTGCAAACCACCGTCATTTCCTTGTGTAGAATTGTGCAAAGAAACATGGAAAGAAAGGAGCACCGTTCGGGTAGATGTGTGAGAACAGAGCCGGAGGGATTAGATGTAACCCTCAGGGATGAGGAAGTAGCAAAGGCGTTCAAAGGTGCTGGTTGTTGGCGGTTCTGTGAAAAACTCAAAGGTGGACATGCAGAAGTGACCAAGGCATTTGCAGTGAACTTCACGGGATTAAATTCAAAGGTGGCCATGCTGGAGTTTCCGGTTTCCCCTGAAGTCATTTCTACAGTCACAGAAATTCCAAGAGGTGGCCAAGAATGGTTCAAGAATTTCAAGTTTGATATGGGTCCGTGTAAGGAGTTCTTAAAGGCACCATATGTAGACGAAGATCTTACTAAAGCTGTCCCAAGGAGCTATCTTAAGGAGAATTATGCTACATTATTGACATGCATCCAGAGGTACTTGACATGTGAAGGTCGGTACAACAAAGTCTACTCATATCATTTCAAGCTGCTACTACACTTCACTGGTAAGAGCTCAATAGACATCCCTTTTTACTTATTCAGGAGTATTTCTAAGATGTGTGACAAGATTCAGTTGAAAAAGGAAGCTTATGAAACATCTCTTTTTCATCATGGTCTGGTTAAATTATTGGTGTTGGATAGCCTACATAAAATTGGTAAAGACTGGGATTCGTTTGTATTCATGGCCGGTTTCCCTAGTAAAACGGGCCTCACTCCATTACCTGTAAGAGAAAGAGAAGATAGGAGTGAGGATACTACTTTGGCTGAGATTAGGAAAGAAATAACAGACCATAAGAAGCCCAAAGCTAAAACAAAGAAGCCAGAGAGGTCTGTAACAGTCAAAGAAACACCTGAAGCATCAACAAAGAAGACTCCTAAGTTAGCAGTTAAAGAAACTCCTGAGGCATCAGTAGTCAAAACTTCAAAATCATCCAAAGTATCTGAAAAAGAAGCTTCTAAGTTGCCGTTTAAAGAAACACCAGAATCATCTAAACAGAAGACTCACAAAAGAAAAGATGAAATTAAGTCTAGTGAAGTTGAAAGAGTTTCAAGAGCAAGAACTAGAGGCCAGCTGAACAAAGAAAAAGGAAAATCAGCTCATGTGGAAGAGAGTCCTGTTTCTAAGGGTAGTCTAAATGATTTGCTGGAAGCCATTGAATTAGAACAAGAACATCCAATCCAAGTTGAACCACCTGAAATAGAACCAGATCAATTGGTGTCACCTATGCATATTGATCTAACACAATCTTCACCTGAGAGTTCTAAGAAGTCAAAGGCTTCCAAAAGGTTAAAGTTTGAAGAACCAGGTGAAGAGTATGCTTTTAAACCTCGCAGACCAATGACTAGGAGGCAAATGAAGGAAGCAGAAAAGGCTCAAAAAGAGAAAGTCCCTTCAGACATGCCTAGGACAGAGGCACTTGAAATCTTCTCTGGAATAGTCCAAGCAGTTAAAAACAAGAATAAGGACAATAAGGTGGTTATTAGTCAAAGTGGAAATGTGGTTGCCATTAAAAAACAAGCTGGAGCAAGTAAGGAGATACCTCAGGTTCATAATATTTTTAAAGAGAAGGCAGTGAGATATACTAGTTATAAGAAAGCTGTGATGAAAGGTAAAACAAGTTTGATCAGTCAAGCTAGTTCGGTATCTGACGCCTATGTATGGACAGTACCAGCTCTAAAACAGGCAAAAACTATGAAACAAATGAATGCAAGTCTAAGAGCACAGAACAAGAAGTTGAAGGAGGAAGTCATCAGCCTGAAAGAAAAGCTAGACAAGCTAGCTAAATGATTCAAGGAGGAATGTGTTTTCTCAAATTTTGATATATTTTGGGCCATTGTCTTTTTAAAAGTTTTTGAGACTTTTTTGTGTCTTCACACCTGTATGGAAGGACTAAAGGAATCATAGATTTGAAATATTGCTGTTTTGAGGTTCATATATTTAATTTTGATGACCTACAGCAGTTTCGTAGCGCGCTACGAAACTGCTGTAGATGACTGGTTAGGTTTAAAGCTTGAGTTGGAATGCTGAGATCAGCATATATTTAAAGAGATGGTTTAATATCAGCATGTAGACTATAGAAGATCAGTCAGATATTTTGAAAAGGAGGCCAGGTGTAAATATTCAAAGAAAAAGCCGAAGTTTTGTCTTTTGCCTAAAAGTCACTTTATCTCCGAAATTTTAGGGTTTGGATAGAGCTGCTGAGGTGTTAAATGATACACTTGTCCAGTTGTGGGATGGCTGGGTTATGAGTTCTCTTCAGTCACACGGGACTATCCAAGGTTTAAATGGCTTAAAGATGGATCATTAATATATGAACACCGAGGGGAGGCAGCAACCAAGAATATAGGCTTCATTTTCTTTTCGGTTGTTGAGTCATCTATGCATCAAGTATCCGGAGCTGTATGTACATTGAATCTGTTTTAAGCTTGGATATGGTTATTATTGCAGTACTACAGGTGGCAAGCTCTAAGGACACAGCAGGGTATACAAGGAAGAAGACTTAAAGTGCCAATATGATGGAATCCTCTGTTTTCGTAGCATCATATCTCTTGTAATAAATTAGTTTGTTTATGTTATTGTTAAGGTCATTTATGTCAAAAGCCCGAGCTCCCTTCATGCTTGATGAGGAGTCTCGTACAGCAGGGTTTTGATAGGCTATATATAGGAATAACTTAGATGTAAAAAAGGTTGGATACTTAATAGAAAAACAGTGTTGTTTTGGGCCATTGTAAGACCTTTTTTGACAGTAATAGTAAAACAGAGTTATTCTCTTCTCAAGATTCTCGAAGGATTGTCATGATCAAATGTAGTGATGATGTGTGGTACTTTATGTTATTTTATGGTTTTGTTGTATGCAATCACTCAGAATTCATAAATATATGCTCTGACTTCCTGTGTATACAGCAAGCTATGTTTTGGTGAAATATGTTTGACATGTAATGCTAAGAGCCTTGATTTCTATGAGGTCACTGTGTTTTCCTTGTTTACTTGATATTATAGACTCCATAGCCCAATGAGAGCTAGTTTGATGTGTTTCCAACCAGTTATGCTTTCATAAGTGAATAAAGAGTTAGCCATCTAGTGTTTGAAGGATTTTATCAAGAGTTGTGAGAGAGCCCTCTCTGATTAGGAAGGCTAATTCCTAATCTAAAGTATGGTCTGAAACAGTTACATGAAACTTGGCTTGGTTGCAGCCCCTAGTACTGGTTTTGTGATAACACAAGGGATCCATTCCTTCCTATCTCCAATGCATTCCAGTAAGCTCGTCATGGTTGTCGTGGAAACAGGTCTCAGCTCTACATCGATTATGTCGAGTTTCTCTCCTCGACAATGGATCTGCTTGAGAGGTTCCACAGACCCCCGATCGACGTTGCTACTTTGTACCAACAACTTTGGGTATTTGAGACATACTCCAGTGCTACCTCTCCTGGTCTTGGGTGCTATATTCCTCAATGTGTTTCAGCCCCTCCTACTTTCCCCGAATTGGGAGGATGACTTCCAGGCATGGTGGCTCCAATGCTCCAACATCCATTATTCCTCACTAGTTTGGCATGGACTCATCAATGGGTTACACTTCTCCTAGCCCATGTTGTTTGTGCCAGGACCCTTCTCGAGCCTGAAAGAAAATCCATGTCATTGTGCACAACCTTCCGCTGGGAGAACACCAAGGCGAGCAAGCTAGCATCAGATACCCATTCTACTTAAAATGTAAGGCTTACTAAGCCTTCCTACAAGGGCCTCAATCTACTGTCACATTTATAACAAGAAATAACTTCATCAACATTGATGCCACATTCTTAGTACACTAACACAACTTAGAAGTGGAGACAACAAGAGTTGACAAGAAAACTCACACCCTTCCCATGCAGGCGATCTACATGTAACATTTTACATTAATAAATGTGTCTCTAAGACCTTTGTTTTCTTTGAAGGTTTCATCCACACTCTTGTGGCCTTCACTAGCGCTCATAAGGTGACCTGCTACTTCTCTGTATTTTATTATGTGTTACTTTTAACTCTTGCGGTCTACATGTAACATTTTACATTAATAAATGGGTCTCTGAGACCTACGTTTTCTTTTAAGGTTTCACCCACACTCTTGCAGCCTTCACTATGGCCCATAAGGTGACCTGCTACTTCTCTATATTTAATTATGTGTTACTTATAACTAAAGTTAATCATGTCATTCAGAATGGTGTTCAGCTCAGAGTTACCAATTTGTCTTTATTATCGTGAGCTTCATTATACTTTTTGTGCATTAGATGTTTTTCCATAAACATCATCAAATCATTGAGAGAGCACTCTGCTTCCAACTCTGAAGCTCATGCTCACTTGCTTACTCATCACTTTAATGAAAAATTAACACCTTCCATTTCGATTTATTGTTGCTCATCCCCAAGGTTTAAACAAAATTTAGCAACTTTCCTTCTTTCTGCTTTCTATTTTGCAATTTTTTCTTCACACCTTGTTTATATTGCTTGTCTAAAATTTCAATTTTCAATCTTGTTTATTTTTTGTGCATGTGCTTTAATGAAATGACTTTGTAATTCTACATTAAGTCTCGTTGATGTTTCATGTGTTTAATTCAGGTTTAAGTATCATGCACTTTATTTTCCCCATAAATTTGTCAAATGAAAGTAAAAGGACATGAAGAAATATTTTCAACCATTTGAAGTAGTCTCTAAAACTTTATGTGTGTGTGTGTGTGTGTGTGTTAAATGCAATGAAATTACTCATAATCTAACCGATATTCATTGTGGACTTTGAAAATTTCATGTCTCATGAATTCAACATGCATGATGTGTTTCATCCAAGAAAGTATAAAATGTAGATGATAAATTCTACTCAAGATAAATTTCAGTTGTTTTAAAATTTAAAACTATCTAAGAATCTGGGTAGAGGAAGCTATATCAATCATTGAAACAATTTTGTTGGGTAGGATTTCCACCATTTCTAGTTGGAGAAAATATGAGCTTTGGGTTTCACATAAAGAACTGGAAAATTTTGGAGAAGGTGAAAAACAGAGAACATACCTTAACAAATTCACAAGAGAAATTAAGAATTCCTTTAAACCTGTTAAAACCATATGGGTAGCTGAGCAATTAAGAATTCATCCACTAGAAAACATAATATTTTGAATTTTTCCTTTTCATTTAAAACCCTTGTAGGACCCATCAAAGAAGCCAAGGTACTCTTCAACAACTTTGATACATCTTGGAAAAATTGAAGTAAACAATCATATTGATAACAAAATTCACTTCAATTTAACAATCCCATTTCAGTCTCTAACAAACCAAGTTCATAACCCAATTTTCCATTAAAATCCTTGAAATTATATTAATCTTGTGCAAAACTTCAAAATACAAGGTGGGTTCATAGAATTACATGTAAAAGATGAACAAACATCCCAAAACTCACTTCAGAATTCCTTCGTTAACAACTTCAAAACTCCCAGCAAATTCTGGAGAAAAATTAATAGAGATTCCCCTACACTAGATATTTCTCACCTTTGAAATACAAAATGGGGCATATATATAGGCACTCAATGCCCAAGACCCACCCTAAACCACTAGTGGTATTTGTAATACCACTAAGAATCTTTACAAAAATTCTAGTTGTATTGTAACAAAATTCTTCTAGAAGCTTCTTGAAAAACTTGTCAGTTATATGGTAGGTCCCTTTGGGTTTGGTTGTAGTGGCTTTTATATCTCTTTCTTGGTTGTATGTTATGTATCCTCTCTTGTCTGGAACTATCTGAGTTGGGCGCTACTTTGGTTGGGTTATCGACAGTGTTAGACGCATCGATGCTAGTGTCGATTGTTGGGTTTGTGTCTGCTATTGTGGTGGAGGCTTTGAGTTGGAATATGCCACTGTCGATGCCGCTTGCAACACCAGTGCAGGTTCACTTTGAATGGACCACTCATATATGTCCATGAGGGTCTTACATTCCTTACCATATGGAATATCACCCAACCATGCATCTATGATAGTCCCTTCCAGGTTGGTGATGGCCTCATAATCAACTTTGCCTCGGTCTTTGAAAATGTTCTTGAGCATGAACGAAATTTGAAAATGATCATCATATAATTTCATAATTTCCTTTCCACGAAAGGTGCAGTCTTTTTCTCTGAAGCCCTTGTGATCTTCTTTAATTCAATCAAGATTTTTATCAATTATTCCTTGGGATGCAGATCCCCATTACTGTCGAAGAATGTTGGAAATCTATTACGGTAGAGAATTTTTCATTTCTCTTTAAACCCTCTTATTTCCTTTGTTAGTTCCTCTATCTCCTCCCCAACCAGTGTCACCAATTTGTAATTTCTTATCATTTGGTTAGCCCTTGCTACCCATTCAAACATGTTGATGTTTTCCTTCACCACCTCTTCCCTAGGCACTTGATTGAGAAAGTATATAATCGCTTCCACCTTACTAGGAGAGTCGTCAATTGTTCTCTTAAAATAGCCTACATTTCTATATGGGCTCTTTTAACGGTCTCAATCATTTCTTGGATAAATTCCAAATGATTCTAGTGCTTATCTACTATCCTTATTATTCGTCCCCGTATTATTTTCTTGACTACCTTAAGGGAAGGTTTGTTGGAGTGCTCCTTCCTTAGAAACTCTAGCTCGAATTCAATTCCCTTTATGTGTATCCTTGCCTAGAAGATCTTTTTCTTGGTAATTTCTAGCTCTCGTCTTTGATTTGGAAGTGAAACATGTGGCTCCTTGACAATTTCTAACACTGCTAATGAGTCCACCTACTTAGCTAGAATACATATGTCCTTTATCATGTTTAATGCTATTGTGAGTGGGTCCCAGGCATTGGTGTCGTCATTATAACAACTTGGTTCATTATTATTTCCCTTCATCGGGATGTCAATAGAATTCCTAGCGGATAAGAAGGTCATTATGAGGGTGCAATATTTCGGGAGTGATTAGTTGATTGCAAGAGGAGAAAAGGACAAAAGGGATATTCCCATATATATATATATGAATGAGGAAGTGCCACATGTCGTGTTGGCGGGAGGAACCTTTTAAAACTTCGAGCCATGGAAATGACAACGCGTGTGTGATTCAGGCTTAGGGTTTATGAGCCAAATGAGCTCGAATTTAATAAACACAAGTTTATTTCAGCCTAAGAATGCACTTATAAGGTTATTTTAACTAATTGAGAGGTTTTACATGTTCAAATGAGGGGTTTTCTCAAGGGAGCACATGTTTTTCCATAGGACACGACTAGGGTTTGAATTTGACCCAATTCCTTGTAAATTCTTGGAGGATGAGGTCTTAACAAGTGAAATCCATAATAGGTAACACTTCGCTAGTTTAAATAGTGAGGTTTGGGCATAAAATTTGTTGAATTTGGCGAGTTAATTATTTAGGTGCACGTGAGATGAGTTGTAGGATGACCTGTGCAAAATGACAAAAATGGGCCCCTAAATTCCTTTTAAACAAATTTGGCTATGACAAATGTGAGGATTGGATTTGGCAAGAATTTTGAATGACATCATGTTGATGTTAGCACGACGTGGCTAATGCCACATGGCTAATTGACATGGTAAGCTTATTTGACTTGGCCATGGCATGTGGCAGGTTGCGTGGACAGTGGGACGAAGCTAACGGGTGTGGTACGTGGGCAGCCTATGTGCAGGGCCACATGGTGCCCCTTCAAATCACTTGGAAGCCAACATTTGAAAATTTTGGAGTGGTGGGGAGGGAACAAGAGGGTTTCATGTGGCCCACTTCACATCACTCTAGTTCGTTATCTCTCGAGCAAGTCCACAATGTGGAGCAACCTGAGTCATTGGTTGGTTGGGCGCTTCCACTGTCAGATCCTGGTGGCATGCAAGTCCTCGGTGCCGGCACTTGTGACGCCCATGGTGTGTTGTGCCCGTGACACCATGTCGGCACGCGCCCAGTGGCGCTTGCCTAACAATCTTGTCCCTTCAAACCCTTTGTTGAACATAAATCTTAAAACCTCCCTTTCTACATTTATACTTTGATAATCCATTCTCTAATTTCTAAAAGGTTTTATAGGAAATCTTCAGGGGTGAAATTCTATCACCAACAGTTGTGATAGAGACTACCAGATCCAACAGCAGAATTAATTCAACAACTAGATCATGTCCTGATGATGAGTCTTGGTCTAGAATCGAAACGTCGACAAAGCAAAAATGAAAACTGTGGAATATCCGAGTGTAGATTCTAAAAAACCTAACCACAGAAATCTACAATCCATTAACTAGATCATGTTTTGGAGAAAGGCTCTACTATTTTCTCCACCTTATAGCATCAGATAGAGGATTCTTGGAACATCTTAAGACAATTGCAATACTAGCTAGGCCTTTTAGCTAAATGCAATCATCCAGTCTATGAGTTGTGCGAGCGAGTCAAGAAACTAATGGAAGATGCTCTATCTATCGGTGATTGCATCAAGTAGCAAAAGATCTTTGACAAAATATCACAGAAGGATGCTCAGATAACTACTTTGGAGGAAAAGTCTCACCAAGAAAACTAAACAATCTAGGGTCTTAAGCCCATTGTTCAAGATCACTACTTTTGGTTCCACCAGCTTAACTTGGTTGCAAATAATGAATGGAACACTTTACTTGTAGCCCGGGCAGAGACATCATATGCTACCAAAACTTATAATTTTGTTAATCAAGGCACTACATTGATGCAGAAGTGGATAGAACATTCCTAAGTTGGTTCGTGCGTTGGAAGAAGGATGATCTACACAAGTGACTCGAGGGTGAGTAAATAAGTTGCGATTGGGGATTGTTGGGTCCTTCATTTTTTGAACAATTTTGATCAGAAAGAAGCTATGGAAAAGAGAAGGGGAGAGTCGAAAAAGGAGTGGCCAAAGTGATCAGATGTCAGAAGTGGAAAGAGGAAAACTACAAGTAGAAAAAGAGTAATTGGACCAAAAATTTATTTTGCGAATCGTCAATCAAGTGTAAATGAAGGATTGACAGCATCCAACGAGTGTGAAACAAAATTGATTGGGTCAAATAACAACAAAGGATGATCCTGTCAAGCCGTGGGAGTTGAGTTGGACCGCATAAAGGGATAGGATTTCTTGATAGCATCAAACAAGCCAAATCTATATAAAAAGCTACAAGGGAAGCTACGCAAGAGTGAGAAGAAGGGAAAAGGGCTGACATGCTACTGGAATTTCTATTCATGTTCTGCTACCATATTCTTTCTATGTAATTAAGATTTTGGTGGGCGATCTATGAAAGATCTAGTTGTGATGTCACATATCTACTGTTATAATATTCGTTTGGCCTAATAATAATAGAATGGAGACTGCTTTCAGGGAGATATGAGGTGCAAATTGTGTGATCATGTGTGATTATATGTCTATTTTATTTTTTTTTAAATTCCTGTCCCGAGTTCATGTGTAGTATTCTTTATTCATTTCTTGTGTAATGATTCTTGAATCGCTCTATAATGGTTAATGGCTATTGATATGTATATTTAACTGGTAAAATATATCCCCTCACTCTCTCAAAATCCCAAACATATACCTAATTCATGGAAACACTTCAGGTGAGACTTTCTTCCCTTGTGGAAGATAAAAAATGTCAGCGCAAAGCTAGACTACAGCAAAAAAAAAATTGGATGCCAGAAGTAGAAACCTGGTTTCTACCATAATTTTTTTCCAACAAATTATTCAACATTATGTAAGATATAAAATGAAGAGGAAAAAAACCAAAATAACTTACTTGAATTTATTATTAACTAGTGGAAACAACCTTGATCATGATTGCACAATAAATCCCATAGTTCATTAATAAAAATAATAATTCTAATGTTGGGGACCATGAAAGTCTTGGATACCATTCATATCTTCAATTCATAATGGCCCCTACCTTTGTTTCACCCTCTTTCACTGCTAAAAAAAAAGAAAAAAAGAGAATCTAAAGAGAATTTATTGAATAATGTGTTATGTAAAAAAATTAGTTAATTTTAGGTTTATTATTTAATTTAGGTTTAGTTAGACGAAAGGGCACGATCATAAGATCATGCCCTTTCCTAAAGGGTGCCCATGGTGGTATATAAGCCAGGCAACCCACTGTAAACATTCATCATCTGTAATTTTCATCTCTTTAATAATATATATATATATAATTTCTGCGTATATTAAAGTTCTCTGTTTCATCTGGTATCAGAGCAGTTCGTTCTGCCATCCAACTGTGCCCACCATCTAAATTCCACAGCCTGCCGTCCGTCCGCCGCCCACAGACTTCACCTTCGACCGTAGCCAGCCGTTAAAATTGTTGTCCGCGTCCCCCGTCCCCGCTGCGTCCGTCCCATACACCACCATCGACCGTAGCTAGCCTGCGGTGATATTCCATACGATTTTTTGGAATAAGTCAAAAGGGTCCGTTAAATCAACGTGACTGTTCAGAGTTTAATGATATATACAAAAAATAATTATAACATGATTAGTTATAATATACGTATATCATATTTTAATTTATATATAATATATATATAATTTAATTAAAAGTTATATAATTCATAACTTTAATTTATATATATATATATAAGAGGTTAATAATTATAAATTATAATTATTATAATTTATATATTAAAAAAAAAAAATATATATATATATATATATATATATATATATATATATATATATATATATATTAATATATAAATTAATTAATTAAATTAATTTAATTATAAAAAAAAAAAAACCTTTACGCTGGCAGATAAATACACACCCCCGCAAACCCGCTCAATGTCGACAATGACAATGGCGGATTTCCAGAAAAAATCGATTGACGCAGAGCATAAGATAAATAACAACCACGACGAGGTCAGTAAAAGATTAAATGAAGTCGAGAGCAAGCTTGGGGAGCAAGCAGACAAAATCAAAAATCTTCAAGATACGACAAATCGAATAGAGATAAAGATGGAAAGTCAACATGTCCAAACAGAAGTAAACATCAGAGATGCTTTAACAATGCTGAGACTTCTGTGTAAAAGGTCGAATTGTACACCCGAAGAGCTATTAAAAGAAAGTGAAGAGAATCAAGAACACCTCTCATTAGATTCAACAAATTCAACAGATTTTCATGAAAAGGTTGAATCCCCAAGAAAATCAGCGACACCCCACCAAGAAGCAAGTAACACGGCCTTTACAAACAAGCAACTTTGGGATACCCTTACTAATCAACACCCTCTTTTTGCTCAACCATTAGCCACATACCAGAAGAGGGCAAAGGTTGAGATGCCTAAATTCGATGGAAACGAAGAAAACAATGTTGCATGGATAAATAAAGCAGAAGAATACTTTGAGATATATGACATCACTGACAATGACGAAAAGCTCAGACATGCATCCATGAAAATGGAAGGAGAAGCATATAACTGGTATATGTGGTGGAAAAAAACAACACACGTCATTAGCTGGAGAAAATTTAAAGATGCTTTTTTTTAAAGATTTCAAGGTGTAAAAGAAGAAGAGTTCTTTTCAAAACTCATCAAATTACGACAAAAAGGAAGTGTGGATGAATACACTCAAAAATGGGAGACCTTAGTAACTCGAGTGCCTGGGTTATCAGAATCTCGTTTAATTCAGTCATACATCTCGGGACTTAAAACCCATTTACAAGTAGAACTTGAGATGCATGACATTTCATCAATAGAAGTAGCAAGACGAAAAGAAAAAACAGCCGAAAAGAAATTCGAACAAATATTTTGGTCAAAAGCCGAAAAAACATATTCAAGACGAAGAACACCTCAGTATGCGGACGCAAAAAATACAAGATATGTTCCACCACATCGTCGTGAAGATGAAAAATCTAATGGGAAGTGCAAAGGATAAAGGAGGGTAAATGCAAGCGCTGTGGTGAAAAGTGGGATCCCAAACATAGGTGTGCTAAAGGAAAAGAACCAAAAAACCTATATAATTGTGAAGCAACCAATGATTCAAACAGTGAAGATTCTGACATAGAAGAAACAGGAGATGCCCCAGAATTCTCACCAGAATTAGATGACGAAAGTATTCCGCAAGTGTCGTTATCAGCTATGACAGGTATATCACAACCTCAGACTCTAAAGTTAAAGGGACACATTAAGAAGAACAACGTGGTGGTTCTCATTGACTCTGGTAGCACACACAATTTTTTGGATGCAACCATGGCCAAGAGACTCAATATTTTTTCATTTCCCTTACCAAGCATGAAGGTAATGGTAGCAGACGGTAAGAGGATTGAAAAGGTGGGGAAATGTCATAAGGTTAAATTGCAAATTCAAGACTTCAATTTAGAGTCTTCGTTTTTCACAGTACCATTAGGAGGAGTAGATGTAGTCTTAGGTGTCCAGTGGTTACGAACCTTAGGTACTTATGCCACTAACCACCAAGTACAATTTATAAAATTCAAATGGGGAGGTCAGAAGTACAAACTACACGGATTCCAAGCACCAGAAAATCAAATTGTATCATCATCTCAGATGATGAAGATGATTCGAAGAGGAGCACCTGCTTATGTAGTACAATGTCATCAATTAGAAATGTTATCTGCAAGTATGACCAGTGAAGAGTCACCAGAGATACAAGAACTAATTAGGAAACATGAAGAAGTATTTCAAGACCTACCTCTAAAGACGCCGCCTAATAGGGAAATTGAGCTTACAATAGAAGTCAAGGCAGGATCAGACCCGGTTAACATCAAGCCATACCGATATCCACATCACCAAAAAACAGAAATCGAGAGATTAATCCAAGACCTCTTAAGGTGTGGAATCATCTCGAAAAGTAAAAGTCCTTACGCTGCTCCAGTGGTGTTGGTAAGGAAGAAAGATGGGTCATTTAGGCTATGTATTGATTATAGGGGATTAAACAAAATAACCATTAAAAACAAGTTTCCAATCCCCTTTATCGACGAAATGTTGGATGAGCTACATGGCGCAAGGTATTTCTCAAAATTGGACCTAAGATCAGGTTACTATCAAATTAGAATAAGATTAGAAGACATACCAAAAACCGCATTCCGAACACACGAAGGTCATTATGAATTTAAAGTAATGTCGTTTGGATTAACCAATGCACCAGCAACGTTTCAAGCAACTATGAATGAATTATTTCGCCCACATCTCAGAAAGTTTGTATTAGTATTCTTTGATGATATTCTAATTTACAGTAAAACTTGGAAGGAGCACTTGCAACATTTGGATAAGGTTCTTACACTACTTAAAGAACGCCAATTTTACGCAAAAAAATCCAAATGCACCTTCGGAAAGGAAGAAGTAGAATACCTTGGACACATTATATCCCATGAAGGTGTAAAGGTGGACCCTAACAAAATCAAAGCTATAAAAGAATGGACCAAACCAGTTAATATATCCAATCTAAGAGGGTTCTTAGGTTTGACAAGATATTACCGAAGGTTTATTAAAAACTATGCACATATAACTGCACCTCTAACAAATCTTTTAAAGAAGAATTTGTTTCTATGGGATGAGGAAGCAGGAAGGTGTTTTGAAAAATTAAAAGAAATTATGTCTAATGCTCCCGTATTAGCAACACCAGATTTTTCTAAACCATTTATCATTGAGTGTGATGCTTCTGGATTCGGTATAGGTGCAGTACTAATGCAACAAGGACATCCCATGGCTTTTGAAAGTAGGAAGCTCAATAAAAGAGAATGCCTCAAATCCACATACAACAAAGAAATGCTCGCTATCATGCATGCACTAGCTAAGTGGAGGCAATATCTTTTGGGAAGTAAGTTTTCTATTCGAACAGACCATAACAGTCTCCAACATCTCCTTCAACAAAAAGCACTTTCCGAAGAACAACAAAAATGGATTGAAAAAATTGCCGCTTTTGACTTGGAAATACTACATAAAAGAGGTAAAGACAACGTAGTAGCAGATGCCTTATCCAGGAAAGATGAAGAACCAACACTACTTGCAATGTCGGTTGTTGTTCCTGAGTGGCTTAACAAAATTCGAAGTGAGTATGCCAAGGATCCAGAAGTAACAGCAATAATCAATAACCTTCCCAATAACTCAAAATTTGAGTGGAAGAATGATATCCTATGGTATAAGGGAAGAATATATCTAAATAGAAATTCCAAGTTTAAGCTTAAGATACTCAAGGAATTACATGACTCACCGTCAGCTGGACACGTAGGATTCTTTAAGACTTACTACAATGCACGTCAATCCTTCTTTTGGAAGGGAATGAATCGTGATATTCAGAAGTATGTAGCAGAGTGTGACACATGTCAAAGGAATAAAAGCAAAAATATTACGACACCAGGATTACTTCACCCCTTAAACATTCCAAATCAAAAGTGGGAAGAAATCTCAATGGACTTTATCGAGGGATTACCTGTATCTGAAGGCAAGGACAAGATTTTCGTAGTAGTCGACAGACTCACCAAATATGATCACTTTATGGCAATAAAGAAGTCATACTCAGCAAAAGAAATCGCTGAAATATTTTGCAAAAATATATATAAGTTACACGGTTTTCCAAAAGTTATTGTAAGTGATAGAGATGCCAAGTTCAAAGGTAATTTCTAGAAGGAATTGTTCAACCATATAGGAACTTACCTAAATATGAGTTCCGCTTATCACCCGCAAATAGATGGCCAAACAGAAGTTGTCAATAAATGTTTGGAGGCCTACCTACGTTGCTACGCTACAGAAAAAAAAAAAAAAATGGGCTCAATGGTTACACCTTGCTGAATGGTGGTATAACTCCACCTATCATACATCAGAAAAAATGACGCCATTTCAAGCCCTATATGGGTATGAACCCCCGAAATGGAAAGATCTAGCTATTGTCCAAACAAATCTACCTGCTGTTAAAGATCAACTAGAAGAAACCCAAAAAATCGTCCAAATATTAAAAGAAAACCTAAATAATGCAAGGAATCGTATGAAGCAACAAGCAGACCGTAACAGAACCGAAAGAGAGTTTGAAGTTGGAGAATGGGTATTTGTTAAGCTCCAACCATACAAAAAATTATCCTTAAAACAGAAAGGAAAAAACAAATTGGCACCAAAGTTTTATGGACCTTATCAGATCAACAAAAAGATTAGCCAAGTTGCGTATGGTTTAAGCCTTCCAGAGACAAGTCGTGTTCACAACGTCTTCCACGTATCTTGCCTTAAAAGGGCACTAGGTAACAATCAAACAGCACAAACAACACTTCCATCCCTAGATGATGAGGGAAGAGTCATTTTAGAACCAGAAGGTATTTTGTCTACTAGAGAAAGAAAGCTTCGTTATCGTACTATCAAGGAATATCTGATCAAGTGGAAGGACTTGCCCGAAGAAGAAGCTTCTTGGGAGAATGAAGCATTTTGTCAACAACATCCATCGTTATGTATGCTTTGAGGACAAAGCATTCTTTCGAGAGGAAGGCAATGTTATGTAAAAAAATTAGTTAATTTTAGGTTTATTATTTAATTTAGGTTTAGTTAGACGAAAGGGCACGATCATAAGATCATGCCCTTTCCTAAAGGGTGCCCATGGCGGTATATAAGCCAGGCAACCCACTGTAAACATCATCATCTGTAATTTTCATCTCTTAATAAAATATATATATATATATATTTTCTACGTATATTAAAGTTCTTTGTTTCATAATGTATAAGATAAAATTAATGAAAATTTTATAAACAAGAGCAATAACAGTTAAGCTTCTAGTCGCTACCTAATAAAGTAAGGCAAGTTTTTGATAATTTTTGTTGTTGTGGCAACCAATAATATTCAACTTTTATAATGGTACAATATAATTTGTCTAACTCGAAAAATTAAATATAATACAAAAAAACTTTTTTAAAGCCACTAGAAATGAGGACCCCTCTTGGTGGTGTTTTTTAAATGAGAAGGTGGGGGAACGCAATCCATATCAGATGTCAATCTAAACTGTTGGATCATGTTGATATTTTGTGGACGATAAGTAGAAGCATGATTATTGTAACCGATGTCTTACATGTTATTTTCAAGAAGCTCAAGAAGAGAAACCCTGAGAGCTCAAGCTGTAGGCCCATGAAGTATTTGTAAATACATTGTTATGGAGGTTAGATATACATGCATTCATTGTTAGGATATTCCGACACATAGGAAATAGTTAAGTTCAACTTGGTCTAGTATAGAGTTAGGTATAGAGTTAGGTAAAGTGTGTTTCTTTACCATTGTACATTTTGTAACTTACAATCCGACGGTCACGATATGTAGTGATCCGACGGTTCATTCTCTCCTCGGTATTACCGACACTTGATCCGTGGCTTGACACCCGATTGGTCCATGAGTTCTATTTAAAGCGCATGGAGGGTCATTGTTCGGGTAATCCGTGCATGAGAGAAGCTTATGTAAATTTTCATTCTTTGATTAATAAATTGCCTGTAGTACCCACGTTGGGACAGGCCGTGGACTGTTTCCCTCTTTGAGGGTTTTAACCACGTCAAAAATACTGGTGTATTGATCTGTGATCTGGTTGTGAGCGGTGTCCTTTTGGTATTCTTTCTGAGGAACTTACCCTGTAAATTCCTACATGGTATCAGAGCTATTTGAGGGCCGCGTCCGTTGGTGATCCAAATCTGAAGCCGGTAGAACTGCATGCAGCTGTCGTTTCCTAGATCTTCTGTTTCTGACTGCTTTCGGGCCGAGAGGACTGCTCTGTTGCGTTCGAAGCATCTGTTCTAGTGAGGAACCCCTTTCGTTTCACGCGAAAAGGTTTCCGGTAACCCTAGCTGCGTCATTTTTCAGATCGGGAGGTATACAGTGTTTTTTGCAGTTTACTGTTATTTTCTCTCTGCTTATTTCGGTTTCGGTGTATTTAGCCTTTTTTTTAACCGGATCTATACCTTTCATTTCTGCGTATGCTCTTTGCCCTGCGACTCTGTGCGATCTGGGCAAATCAGAAACAGAAAGGAAGGATTTTTCTCATGCGTATGCTCTTTTCCCTGCACCTTAGTGTGATCTCGGAAAATCAGAAACATTGAGAAAAATATTTAGTTTTTCGGCTAAAGCTAACTTTGAGATTTTTTTAAAAAATTTCTAGTTTTTTGGCTAAAGCTAACTTCGAGCCGCAAGGTTCGTTTTTCTTTGCATATTCGTGTTGGGTTTTGTGTTTTGTAGGGAAAAAGAGCTTTCTCAAGGCAAGCACGCAAACCAAGGCCCCCCCCCCTCTCTCTCTCTCTCTCTCTCTCTCTCTCTAATTTTTTGTATAGATCAATTGGTTCAAAGCTATTTTAAGAGAGTAGAGGTCTTGGGTTCAAGTCTCCATTTTGTGGGGGCGGATTTTTTCATTCCCGCACATTCGCGCACTTTGCCGGCAACGTCAACAATTTTTTTTCAAAAAGCCATAACTTCTTCATCCGGAAGCCTTTTTTAGAGCCGTTTTTTTTAAAACCGCCTATTTTTTCGAGATCTATCCATTGGAACACTTACTTTCAGCATCTTCAGCTTCAGTTTTTAAAAAAAAAAAAAAATTGGAAAGTCCATGCCAAGTCATTCTTGACAGCACTAACTACTTCCAATGGGTAGCCTACATGGAAGATTTACTTAGAAGTAAAGGTCTCTTTAGAATAGCCACAGACCAAGAGAAGAAACCAAAAGATGAAGACAAGGCTGCAAAATGGGAAAATAGACAAGATCAAGCACGTGGTTTGATAGGGATGTCTATTTCTCCTGATCTTAGATTCCACATTGCAGAACTTGAGACTCCTCATGAAGCATTAGAAAAACTCGCTAAAGTTTTTGGGATTAAAAATGAAATTAGAGCCCATCAACTTGAAAATGAGTTGCTTACTTTGGATCCTAATAATTTTTCTTGCATTGAAGATTTCTTGTCCAAATTCAAGACCCTTAGATATCTCTTGGAAGGTGTTAAAGTTAAGAAAGAAGATGGTAACCTTATTTATTCCATCCTTACTAAGTTGGGACCAGCCTACTCTGTATTTGTTTCCACTTTCCATTCTACAAGGGAAGCTTTCATTTGTCAAGGAAAAGACTACAAGGCCCCTTCCTTTGACTCCTTTTGTGATTCCTTAATAAGAGAACAAGGAAAACTCTTACACCTTGGTCTTCTTAATCTTGGAAACTCTTCCACGAAAGCGTTAGCCGCCCAGCAGCAACCAAATTCAAAGAATCCTAAGAAGTCATATCCTCAAAAGAATGGTCCTAAACCAACTCAGCCTCAAAATGAAAGATCATTTCAGCAAAATGATAAGACCAATAAAAACAAATGGAAGAAGACTGATAGACATTGTAACTTTTGTAATCGAGATGGCCACTTAGAATCTAAATGCTTTAAGAAGATGGAAGCCTTGGAAGCCGCAATGAAGAAACATAACATCCATGTGGAGCCTACTTCAACTTCAACTTCCGGAATGGCACTTTCTGCATGTCGTTGTCAATCATCTCAGTCTGGTTATGCATTAAATGTATCTTCTTCTTCTTCTCATTCTCATGAGTGGCTCATTGATTCTGGAGCCTCTTATCACATGGCCAAAAACCAAGCCATGTTTTCTTCTTTAAATGATTGTAACACCAAAAATATATATGTTGGTGATGATAAATCTCTTAATGTTGTAGGGACTGGAACTGTTCATCTAGACAATGGTCAGTTTAATGATGTATTATGTGTTCCAACCTTATCCTGCAACCTTCTATCTGTCTATCAGATAACTCATTCAGGTGAAGGTAAAATTGTTGAATTTTCACCTCATGATGTTGTAATCAAGGATCTAAAAGATCCTAAACAGATTCTAGCTACTGGTCTTGCTGATGATTCCACAAGGTTGTATAAGTTTCACAACTTTGGGTCATCAAATCTTCCCTCAGTATTTGTTGCTCATAATGATGAAGTGAGCAAACTTTGGCATGAGCGATTTGGTCACTTAAACTATCGCTCCCTTCAGCATCTATGTAAAGAAAATATGGTGACAGGTCTTCCTATGGTATCTTGCAGAGATGGTGTTTGTTCCGGATGTGTACTCGGAAAACATCATCGGGACAGTTTTGACAAACGTGCCTCTTGGCACGCCTCAGCCCCTTTACAGCTTGTGCACAGTGATTTATGTGGTCCTCTTCCTGTTGCTTCATTCTCTGGCTGCAAGTACTTCTTAACTTTCATTGATGATTTCTCCAGACGCACTTGGGTATACTTCTTAAAACTCAAGAGCGAAGTATTTACCACATTTTTGGCCTTCAAAGCCTTTGTTGAAAAACAATCTGGACATCAAATTCTTAAGCTAAGAACTGATAATGGTGGAGAATATGTTAAAAACACATTCATCAACTTTTGCACCGAAAATGGAATTCAAATGCAACATACTGTTCCATACACTCCACAACAAAATGGTGTAGCTGAAAGGAAAAATCGCACCTTAAAGGAAATGGCTAATTGTATGCTGCAATCTAAAGGACTCAGTCTTAGTTTTTGGGCCGAAGCAATTAATTGTGCAAATTATATAATCAATCACACTCCTACTAAGGTTCTAGAGAATATCACTCCAGAAGAAGCTTGGAGTTCCATTAAACCAGATGTAAGTCACTTTTGTGTGTTTGGAAGTGAAGCATGGGCCCATATTCCAGATGAAAAGCATAAAGCTTTAGAACCTAAGAGTGAGAAATGTACTTTTGTTGGATATTCTGAAGATGTAAAAGGTTATAGACTTATTCCATTTAAGTCCAAAAATGTTATCATTAGAAGAGATGTAAAATTTGATGAAAATAAATCGGCCTGCGAGCCTAGTCCGGCGGATGTGCCACCTCTTCCTATCTCTTCTACTTTTGAAAACATTTCTTCTTCAGATGATGAAAGCGAGGATGATAATCCTCCCCCACCTTCTCAAGATCCTCAACTTCCAAGATGGGTCCGTGCTACTCGGGATGCAGCAGGTGATCTTGCCGGTGATCCTACAGATCAGCGACGTACACGTTCTCAGTTTGAAAGAGCCTCTTCTTTACTGGCTCAAGCTCCAGTAAATCATGATCCTGACACTTTTGCAGAAGCTTCAGGCCATCCACATTGGGAAGCAGCTATGAATGAAGAATATCATTCATTGATGACAAATGATACATGGGATCTTGTTCCTCTACCAAAGGGACGCAAACTTGTTAGATGTAAATGGGTTTACAGAACCAAGTATGGACCAGATGGGAAAGTTGATAAACATAAAGCTCGTCTCGTTGCTAAGGGCTTTTCACAGGTTGAAGGCATTGACTACACTGAAACCTTCTCCCCTGTTGCCAAAATGAACTCTATCCGCCTTGTTCTTTCCCTTGCTGCCTCTTTAAAATGGGAAGTCCATCAGATGGATGTTAAATCTGCCTTCTTGCATGGGGACTTGCAGGAAGAAATCTATATGGAACAACCCATTGGCTTCATACAAACAGACTCCAGCCTTGTTTGTCGACTTAAGAAATCCCTTTATGGCCTCAAGCAAGCTCCTCGGGCTTGGTATGCCAAAATGGATAGCTTTCTTTTAGAATCTGGCTTTTCTAGGTGTCATTCTGACAATACTGTCTACACCAAGAAAGTGGGCAACTCTCTTATCATCCTTGTTCTTTATGTTGATGATCTTATTCTTACTGGTAGTGATCCCAACCTTATAAACCATGTGAAGTCCAGCCTTAAAAAGAAATTTGAAATGACAGACTTAGGACACTTACACTATTTTCTCGGTCTTCAAGTCTTGCAATCCAAGGAGGGTGTTTTCCTTTCCCAGTCTAAGTATGCTTGTGATATTCTTCGTCATTTTCACATGGAAGACTGTAAGCCAGCCCCTTCTCCCTTTCAATCTGGAGTCAAACTTTCAGTCTCTTGTACTTCTCCTGAAGTTGATGCTACCTTATACCGTCAACTTGTAGGAAAACTCTTGTATTTAACCCATACTCGTCCTGATCTTTCCTTTGCTGTTGGCCTTGTTGCTCGTTTTATGCAAAACCCCCGTGGAATTCATTGCAAAGCAGCTAAAAGAATACTTCGTTATGTTCGAGGTACAGTACAGTTTGGGATTCATTACAGTGCCAAAGCAGCTCCTCTGTTAGTTGGTTTCACTGATTCTGATTGGGCTGGTGACCCTGATGATCGGAAGTCTACTGCCGGTTATGTCTTCACTCTTGGTTCAGGACCTATTACATGGGCTTGTAAGAAACAGGCTGCCATTTCTCTTTCGTCAGCAGAAGCAGAGTATCGTGGTGCCGTGGAAGCTAGTAAGGAAGCCTTGTGGCTTCGTCAGATCCTATCAGAGTTTGGCTTTGAGCAGCAGCATCCAACCACACTTTGGTGTGATAATCAAAGTGCCATTCAGCTATGCAAAGATCCAGTCCAGCATCAACGCAGCAAACACATTGAACTACACATGCACTTCATCAGAAAGCTCATTCATGACCATGTTCTTGAAGTGCAATATTGTTCAACAGATGATCAGGTTGCAGACATCTTCACAAAGGCTCTCACAGAGGCGAAGTTCACTAAACTTCGATATATGCTTGGAGTTCAGGAAGTTGTCACTAAGGGGGGATAGGCTCTAGTGCCTCCTTCCTTCTCCTATTGTGTCATATTTGTAAATCCTTCAATCCTATCCCAAGTTGTTCTTAAGGGGGGATGTTAGGATATTCCGACACATAGGAAATAGTTAAGTTCAACTTGGTCTAGTATAGAGTTAGGTATAGAGTTAGGTAAAGTGTGTTTCTTTACCGCTGTACATTTTGTAACTTACAATCCGACGGTCACGATATGTAGTGATCCGACGGTTCATTCTCTCCTTGGTATTACCGACACTTGATCCATGGCTTGACACCCGATTGGTCCATGAGTTCTATTTAAAGCGCATGGAGGGTCATTGTTCGGGTAATCCGTGCATGAGAGAAGCTTATGTAAATTTTCATTCTTTGATTAATAAATTGCCTGTAGTACCCACGTTGGGACAGGCCGTGGATTGTTTCCCTCTTTGAGGGTTTTAACCACGTCAAAAATACTGGTGTATTGATCTGTGATCTGGTTGTGAGCGGTGTCCTTTTGGTATTCTTTCTGAGGAACTTACCCTGTAAATTCCTACATTCATGAATCAAGGTTACAAAATAAATTCATGGTGTCAAATTGTTGGAAATGAGTTGTCATTGATGGCAAAGGTGATGAAGATGAAGGTAAAAGTAGAGATGATCACAAGAAGAAGGAAGATCATATCAAAGTATGTTGTTGGAAAAGATGGAAAAGGTGTAGTGACTTTAAAGCCATTTTCAGCTCAGAAGATCACTTCAAATGATTTTCGGACCCACTCAAATGGATAGAGATCTGAAAGAGATTTCCAATGGTATATGGAAGTTCAAAAATGCCCTCCTAGATCATAAGTTATTGCCATTCGAATTTTAAGTACCCCAACAAGTCAATTTCTAGAGTGAATATTGGTGAAGGACCATTTGGAGCAATTTAAGTTTGATGGTTTTTCCAAACATAGTGGAGCTGTTAGTAGAGCGGCTAAGTGAAGCTTTGGGCGAATGTGGCTTGACAGTGGAGTGACAGAAGCAGCGGTTATTGGCTAGTGGTGGAACCCATTATACAACTCACCCTGACAACAATTCCCCAGATGGTATCAAAGTTGCACGCAAAGGGAACAATCAGGGTGACATAAGCCTTGGCGGATATAAATGGTGCACACAGCGACAACAAAAGCTCTCATTGGCAGAGTTCTACAACAGGTGGTCCCCAGATCCATATCACCCCAGGAGGCTTTCCCTAGATGTGTTAAGGCATGCACAAGGAAGTTAAAGCATGGGATGTCATAGGGCCAGTGAACGTGGCGTGAGGAGAAGTATTGCAAAAACTAAAGGCTTTGACCCTTTAAATTTTAATAAATAAATTTGTCGCAAAACCAAAGGCCTGATACCCTTTCTCTCTCTGTGTCGGATGACACATGGCAATATTTTACTGGCTAAGGATGATGTCAACATGATGTTGGTACAGAGGACACATGGCATGCATTTTTGACATTTTTAGGTGGCCGAAGGGGCCAAATATAAGTGACACATGCCACCACTCAGCGGGTGCCACGTGGCATTAGACATGTAAGCATGACATCACCTAAATGGCCGACCCCGGAAGGAAATAAATTGCAGCAAGCGAAGAGCTATGGGTTGATTAGGCATCAGGCGTATCTGGAAGCTACCAGAGATAGATCACCCCGCTCAGTCATTGATTGGTTCACAGTGTGATGATAGTATCCACTAGCAGGTTTGCTCCGGGGTTCAGTTTCGGGATAGGTGTAGATACACAGTGGTGTACAAAGTAAAGTGAACAACCAATGGGAGAAAGCACAAAGGCAGACCCCTTTGACATGTAACCCAGGACCAGTCACCTCAAAGGTGTTTATGAAATTACGTTGGGGAAATAGACTAGGGGCCAAAACTTAAAGGTTATGACAAGGTTATGTGCGGAGTTGAAGACCAAGGGCATGGAGAAATTGTAATATAAAATAATCCCTTGGGACTTAAGGTAAAGTGGGACCAAAAAAGTTATAATTGGCGATGTTTAACCTCTTTGGCTATGTTTGAAGGCTTAAAACATGAACGGGTCAGCAGCATAAGATTTTATATTAGAATTTGGCGTTTCTGCCAAAAATAAAACACAATGCTAAATTTTGTAATGAGTTGGAAACTCCACTTAGTGGCATGGACATATCTTGAGAAAAATTTGGTAGTTTGGCTAAATATGGTAGTCATCCAAATTTAGAAATTCCCAACTAAATTCTATAAAATTTCCAGAATAGAGAAATTGAGCAATTTAACTCAGTTTTTGTTGCAGAGACAAGTGAGAAGTGTTTGAAGAATTGAAGAGCACATATAAAAGACTTGACAGAAGGACAAGATGAGCCAAAAAAATAAATATTCATGTAATAAAAGAGTTGAAGATAACTAAAGTGTAAAGAACTAAAAATATCAATCCAAATTCTTTAAAAGGAGAATCAAATTTGTAATATGTGACTAGTGTGTTGGTTGTGGGTGTGTGAGATGGGCTGATATTATTGGTGTGTATGGTGGTTTAATGATAAGAGATTGTTGAAGGTATTTGTAATGGTGGTTTTGGTGAGTGTTTGAAGAGTGAAATTTATATGTTTATGTAAAAAAGTGTTCTTCATGATTTAACTATGAAAATTGTATGAAAGATGAATCTTTGCGGTCAAGCAAGTTGCATCTTGCAAGGCAAGGTTGTAGCTCCTTCCTATAGTTGCTGGTAAAATTTAGGGGTTGGAGCTCCTTTCAGTGGTAGTTGATAAATTTAGGGGTTGTATCTCCTTTCAGTTGTAGTTCATAAATCAGGGAGTAGTAGCTTCATACTGGTTGTATCCAGAGAACTTTGCAATAACAAGTAGTAGCTTGCCTTGTGAAGTAATTTGAATAAAGTTTGAAAAACTTGTGTGTTCTATTTGTGTTTCTTATTTTGATTCTTGCCATGCTCATCTGAATTAATTGTTTAAGTATTTATTAGTGTCCTAATGTCTTGTGCAAGTAAAAGAATGTTTTAAAATTCCTACAATGTTGATTCACCCCGCCTCTCAATATTGTCTTGGTTTCTAACAATTAGTATCAGAGAAAAACTAGTTTACTTCAGGTTAGTTTAGCAGTTGGAGAAAGATCACAGACCATGGAAAATCAAGAAGGAGGCTTCGCCAATAAGGCACCTATGTTCAATGGAACAAACTATGTTTTTTGGAGAGTGAGGATGAAGACCTACATTCAATCACTTGGAGTTGATGAATGGGGCACAGTAGAAGACGAATATCAAATTCCTCCATCAGTGATTACTAAATATCAGAAGATGGAATTCACATGTAATGCTAAAGCTATGAATTCCCTGCTTACTAGCCTACTTGAATTAGACTTGTCAAGGTTGTGGAATGCTTAACAACAAAATCTATTTGGGATAAGATGAGCAACTTTTGTGAAGGTGGTAAAGCAATCTAAGCTTCAAGGTTTTAGAATGCAATTTGAGACCTTAAGGATGCATGATGATTAATATATTGCGAAGTATTTCCCAAGGGCTGATGAGGTCGTGAACACTATAAGAGGCCTTGATGAGAAACTAGAAGAACCTGTAGTAGTTCAAAAGGTGTTGAGATCCCTCCCAAAGATATTTAATCTAAATGTTTCAACCATTGAAGATAGGACAGAGTAAAGACCCTCACTTTGGACCAATTACTTGGTACTCTCACTGCATATGAGATGAGATTTTCTAATGGAAAGCCTACAACAAAGGATTCATCCTTTAAAGCATATCAGAAGCCCAAGGAAAAACATGATGATTCATGTTGTGAATTAGATGAAGAGGAATCCAAGTTCGTGAGGAAACTCAAAAGAGGCTCAAGTAAGTACAAAGGTAAGTTGCCTTTTAAGTGCTTTAATTGTGGTAAATTTGGTCACTGTGCTTCAAAGTGTCCAGAAAATAAAAAGAAAGAATATGACCCTAGAGAGAAATGTAGGATAATTTAAAAGGAAGAATGCTAAGAAAAGAGCTTCTACACTCAAGATGCCAACTCCTTTGAATAATGAAGGCAACTAATCTTCATTTGAGGCTAGTGATGACAAAAGCCTAAAAGATTTTATGCTCATGGCTATAGACAATCTAGAAGTAAAAGTTATTAATTATGATGATGATGAGGGCGAGGTGGATTTATAAGGAGAGTTGGTCAGTGCTCATGAAGAAATTGAAATGTTGAGAAAGAAAAATAAAACCCAGAAAGAATTGCTTATCAAGGACAAAGTTGAAGCCATTGAACCTCTACTCTCGCAAATTGAAGAAGTTAAGAAGATTCAAGAAACTTTAAGTCAACAGCTTAGTGAGAAGAATCAAGCATGTGAAAGGCTTGAAAGAGAAGTTGTTTTACTAAGAAAACAATTGGAAAAGGAAAAAGCTCAGTTGAGCTTTAATCAAAAGTTTGGAAAGGGGAAAGAAAATCTAAATGAGCTTCTGGAAGCACAAAGAGTCTCCACTAGTAGAAATGGTCTCCACCAAAGGTTGAATCTAGCTCAACAGTGAAGTCAAAGGGAAAGAAGTCGATTATTTTTGTACAAGCAGCCAAAAGTGGTGATAGTGTGTTGAAGGCTCGAAATTCTCTGCCTACACAATTATAAGGGAGACCACTTGGTCAAGAACTTAGAGCAGCTCATTTTCTGTTGAAATGGTGGTTCCGAGTGATTAAAATAGGTCCAGTTACCTTCTCTCTATCTCCACTAACTTAAAGTATAACTTTCACTTATCAATAGAGAAGAGACATCAGATCATCCCTCTTGTTGATCAGGCAAGAAAGTGATCCTTAAGTTGATATGGGGCTAAACCAAGCCACTCTAAAGATTTTCCCTTTAGGAGGGGACTTTTAGGATGCGGGAATTAAAACTAAAATGCAAAATCTAATATAAGATGCACTTATCCTAGACCTATCATGATTGAAATAAAGAGTAGTCTTTCTCTCAATCAAGAGCAAGCTAAAAGGAAGGGAAAAGAAGCATGTTGGAATTAAAATGATATAAAGGAAATAGTTCACAATATCTAATCCTTTTTAAAGCAAATATAAACAACTAAATGCCTAATAAATAGCTACTAGACACTTAACTGTAAATAGCTCCAAAAACTAATAAACATATGCATAAGAAACGAAAGATTCATGCCATAATACCGAAATAGTTATAATAAAATGACATGTAGAAAAGTTGGACATCTATAACTTTAAATTGTTAGATAGCTAGCCAGCCTAAAGAAATAAAATTATGTCCTTATACAATTTCCAGTTTTTCAAGACTTGTTTCTGATTAATCTTGCAAGATAGCATGATCAGATTTTAAATAGGCATATCAGAAAACATTTAACAATAGTGCTAAAGCCAAACCAATATACTCATACAACATAAATGTATTTGAAATTTGAAGCACTTACAGTAACAGATGCAAACAATAGTGTTCTGCAAACAATTACAAGTTATTTTGGGTTTTTTTTACATTTTTATAGGTTTTTTGTTTTTTTTCTTATTTTTATATTTTTTTTTGTAATTTTTTTTGTCATGTTTTTTTATTTTTATTTTTATATTTTATTACCAACATGAAAATCACCAACATTGAAAAAAATTATCCACATTTAATACATTAGAAAATTTAGAGTGTAAAAAATAAACCCTCTAAACAAAAAGGGTTGATGCTCATGAGCGCTTTTCAAAATCAAGATGAAAATCACTAACAAAAAAAAATTGTTCACACTTGATACATAAAAAAAAAATTATAAGTGTCAAAAATAAGCTCTTTAAAAAAATATGTTGATGCTGCATCAACACTTTTCAAAATCAGCATGAAAATCACTAACATTTAAAAAAAATGTTCATACTTGATACATAAAAAAAATTAAAGTGCCAAAAATATGCTCCAAAAAAAAGATGTATTCTGAATCACCATTTTTCAAAATCGAGTGATTTTTTGCTACCTCAAAAAAACGGGTACTAGGTAATTTTCTCGTTTGATCGGTAACTATGTTTATAACGTAGCTAGTGGAACGGTGAGGTATAATGAAGATATCGAAAGATTGGATTATCAGAGTTTCTTATCGAAAACATGTTTAAAGACACAATATGTATTATTGTTGAGGTTTTATGGTATGCAGAAGATTTTGTTTTATGAACCAACGTTTTATATATTAGAGGGGCTTGTATCGGAGGTCCTTTAATATATTATGATACTAATGGGTTCTGATATGTATAATGTAAGAATTACAACCACTTTATGAAATGGGCCTAGAACTTTGGATAAATATTTCATTAAGCCTCTTTATAATATAGTTCGGTCGAGACTTTGGATTATCGTTTATTATGCCACTCTAACACATTTAATTGTATATTAATATAATTCGGACTTTGATATCGAGGATCCTCAAAGGGATTCTTCTGATGTCAAAGTCCCAATGACCCATAGCTCTAATATATTAATATGTGCACCACTTTTTTTTTAATTAAGACTTAAAGCATATGGATGATTCTTGGTCTCGAGGGCTATGTATAAAATAAAAATTAAAAAAAAATTACAAAATATAAATTAATATTTACAATTGAAAATTAATTATATACAAATAAATAAATTTATAAAACAAAGGTAATATACAATTTATACAATTTAATAGGTTAAGGTAGTGAAAAATATCCAATCTTCAATTAGGCGTCATCTACAAACCAAACAACCAAATGAGATAAAAAAAAAGTTATGATAGGAAGATAAGAAAATATTGAACTCATTGAAGCGATCCAAATACTCAAAATCAAAAAGTAATATGACCAACCATTTAATCAAAGGGTCCCCATAATGAGAATTAAGTGAATAATGGGGGGGTTGTATTTTTATCACAACACAGTGCAACAACAAAAGAAGGGTCAATCTAACAACAAAAATATAAAGGTAGTACACAAGGAACAATAAATCTTGAAGAAGAAAATCAAAATAAATAGAGAGTAGCTTAGCAAAGCATCGAAAATCGATTTTCTCCCAGGTATGCAAACATATTGTAGGTTTAACCATGTACATAAATTACCTACATACGAATTCTAAAAACAAAAAATAAACAATGGCGAGAGCATAAAACATAAAATAGATATACACAGAGATTTTCCCCTAGATCCCAAAACTAGGACTACCATATTGATTTTTCATTCTATTCATTTCAACGTTACAATATATATATATATATATATATATATATATACATGTCGAAGCATCCATATACCCCAATCCATTAACCCTGGATTAGAATATAACCGTAGTTCCTTTGACCAGATCTACAAAATACCATGGACTGAAAACCATCATGCCTAAAACCATGTGTGAAATCCATGCACAAAACCATAGGTAGGTCTGCCCACCTAATATAGGGTCCAAAAAAAATTTCCCGGGGCACTGCCCCAGACCCCGTGTAGGGGGGTTGTCGCCCCTTGCACACCCCCCGTGCGTGGGGTAGTCGTAGAAAGAATATAATACAACCTAACACATATTTCGAGGCTATCGCTTTACATGCACCAATTATGGACACAAGGCAACAAATTGTAGGGTAAATTTATCATACACGTAGCTCAAACCAAAATGAAGAAAGTTTGCAGCCAATTAGACTGAGGATGAGGATAAATAGGTACATCAATTCATTCACTCCTTTGAATAATTTGATTCAATGCTTTAACTATCAAAATTTTGGGCATAGAGCAGCGAATTGCAAAAAAAAATGGCCCAGTTATTGAGCAAACAAGCTAGGAGCCCAAGGTCTGGAAAGAAAAGGAGGATTCATAGCAATATAAGATTATTTTATATGCTCAGAATAAAGGAAGTGATTGGTATGTTTACAGGGGTTGTTCCAAGCACATGTTAGGAGACAAAAGTAATTTTTTGACATGGAAACCAGTTGAGAAAGGTAATGTGACCTTTTGTAATAATGCACTTGGTAAGATTTTTGGTAAAGGAGTTTTCAGTGTATCTAATGGTAGAGGGAAAGCCAAAATTCTGTTGTATGTTGATGGGTTGAAGCATAATTTACATAGTGTGTCTTAGATGTGTGATCAAGGCTATGATATGTTGTTTAGAGCTAAGAATTGTCAAATCAAGTCTGCAAGCATTGGAGAAGTTGTAGTTGAAGCTGAGAGAATAGGCAATAATGTTTGTGTTCCAAAAGAGAAGGAAGAGAGGTGTTGTTTGTTAAAGATTGATGAGAGTTGGTTGTGGCATAGGAGACTTGGACATCTTAATTTTGATCGGATAGTCATATTGGGAAACAAGAATGTTGTTAAATATCTTCGGATAGTCATATTGGGAAACAAGAATGTTGTTAAATATCTGTCAAAGCTTTCAAATCTTGAAAACACTATTTATAGGTTTTGTCAGTTAGGAAAGAAAGTTTGAGTGCCATTCAAAACAAAGGAGAGCTCACTGTCGAAGCCATTGAAACTAGTTCATATGGAATTAGAGGAAAATCAGAAGCTTTTTGAGAAATTTAAAGACTTTAAAGTCATGGATGAGAATAAGACAAATTGTAAAATCAAGAGCATAAGGTCTGATAATGGACATGAGTTTACTTCAAGATAATTTGATGAATTTTGCAAGCAACATGGCATCAAAAGTATCAGTTCACTACAGCATAAACTCCACAGTAGAATGGTGTAGCAGAGAGAGCCAATAGATCAGCTCAGTAATTAGTTAGAGACATGATGGGATAAAGGAATGTTCAACAGAGATTTTGGGCTGAAGCCAGTCACACAATAGTAGTGATTCTCAACAAAGCCCACTTCAAACCAAACAATTATAAGACTCCATGTGAGCTTTGGTATGGCAGACCTGCAATGTTCAAGCATTTCATAGTATTTGGAAGCAAGTGTTATATCAAAAGAAATGATGAAAAGCTTGATAAGTTTGATGCAAGGGCTAATGAAGGTATTTTTCTTAGATATTCTCATAACAAGGGTTATAAATGATACAATAAGAATACAAATAGGATAAACAATGTAAACTTTGAAACAGGAACTATAAACTCAAAACGAGAACTCTAGCCAAAAGATCCCCTAAAAACATGAAAAATCAACTCGAAAATGAAAAGTGTTGATACTGGAATAACACTTTTTTTTTCTAGGGTAAATTTTCAACATGTTTTAAAAATGGCAATGAAAACCAATTTTTTCGGCAAAAATTGAGCAAAAAACACCCTAAAAACGAAAAGTGTTAATGTGTTGATGTTGACATAACCTCTGTTTTTTTTAAGATAAATTTTCAACATTCTGAAAAAATTATGTAAACGATTTTATCATGACTCCAAAAAACATTAATATTTCAAAAGAATAATAAAAACTTAAATTTAAAAATAAAAGCAAAAATAAAAACAATAAAAAAAAAAAAACAAAAACGACAACAAAAAAAAAAGAAAAAAGAAGAAGAAGAAGCAAAATAAAAATATATATTTAAAAAAGAAAACATAAAATTAAAAGAAATGACAAAAATATTCAAAAAAAAAAAAAGACCAAAAAAAATCAATCATAAAAATGTTAAAAAAGAAAAATAAAATTAACCTACAAAAATAAAAATAAATAAAAATACAAAGAAATAGATAATAAAAAAAAACATGTTTTCTAAAATATATATATATATATATCTTGTAAGCAATAAAAAAATTTGGAAAAAAAAAAAAAAAATATATATATATATATATATATATATATATATATATATATACAACCATTTTAAAAAACTATTAAAAAAAATTTAAAAAGAAGTCCCAATTTTAAATAATTTAAAAACAAACTAACAAAAATTAAAAAAACTATGGGAAAAAAAAAAACACATAATTTATTAAAAAATTTAGAACATTAATATTTAAATCTTAGAAAAAGATAAATTATTAAAAAAAATGGAGGGCCGGGCTAAAATCCAATTCTGAGAATCTTAGCCCACCCACTTAAAAATAAAAAAAAAATAAAAAAAAAATTATTAACAATTTTTTTTGTTAATAATATTTTTTTTAAGGGGGCAGGGCTAAAATTTGATTTTGAGAATCGGATTTCATCCCCGCCCAAGGGCCCAGGGGCACAGCCTTGGCGGGGCTGAAATCATCCACTTAATATATATAACAACAACAACAACAAAAAGAAATTGTTAATAATTTATTTTTTATTTTTATTTTTAAGTGGGCGGCGCTAAAATGTGGTTATGAGAATCGGATTTCAGCCCCGCCCTCCAATTTTTTTGTTTTTTTTTGTTTTTTTCATATATTTTTTTGTAAGATTTTAACATTAATGTTCTAAAAAATTTAATTAATTATGTTTTTTTTAATTTTTTAATTTAATTTTAATAGTTTTTTAACTTTTATTAGTTTGTTTTTATTTTTGTTTTTAAAATATTTAAAATTGTCTTAATTTCTTTGGTTTTTTTTGTTTAATTTTCTAGTTTTTTTATTAAATCATGTTTGTTTTTAATTTATTTTTTTTTTAGTTTTTTTAAATAGTTTTTTAAAATTGTTGTATTTTATTTATTTATTTTTATAGTTTAAAAAAAAAATTATTTTTTTCAATTTTTTATCGTTTACAAAATAATTCCTTTTTTTTTTTTTACATTTTTTATATATTTTATATATATATATATATATATATATATATATATATATATATATATATATATATATATATATATATATATAAAAGTAATCAACATTTAAAAAACAATTGGACATAAAAAAATTAAAGTGTCAAAAATGTCACATTTAAAAAAAATATATCCACATTTAATACATTAGAAAATATAAAATGTCAAAAATAAGCCCTTTAAAAAAAGGGGTTGATGCTGCATCAACACATTTCGAAATCAACATGAAAATCACTAACATTTAAAAACAAATATTTATATTTGATACATAAGAAAATTTAAAGTGTCAAAAATATGCTCCGAAAAAAAAATATATGTATTCTGCATCACCACTTTTCAAAATTGGTTGACTTTTTTGCTACCTCAACGGAACTGGTAATCGTATCAATTCTTGTTTCAAAGTTTACATTGTTGATATTTGACCTCAATGATGTCAAAGTGGATGAGTATATTGAATCTGAAGTTTATCAACTAGTAAATAATAGCTACAATGATCCATTCAAAGTAATGAGAAGGATGATGAGCCGCTTTTAGATGAAGACAATGAAGAACCTCTCAGTCCTCAATCCAAAGTCAAGGTATGTGCAAAATCTTCACCCAACTGACCAAATTGTTGGTGATTTAAACTCAAGTGTGAAGAAGACTACTAAATCCCCCTACTCAAGTGCATGTAGATTTTTTTATCAAGGATAGAGCCAAAGGATGTTCAACATGCCATCTAGGATGATAATTTGTTAAAATATATGCATGAAGGGTTGGATCAAATCAAGAAAAATCAGACTTGGGAGCTTGTTCCTAGACTAGCAAACTAGAATGTCATAGGCATGAGGTGGGTGTTCAGGAACAAGTTGAATGAGCGTGGTGAAGTGATGAGAAACAAGGCAAGATTAGTGTGCAAAGGCTATGCACAAATTGAAGTTATGAGCTTTGATGAAACCTTTCCTCTTGTTGCTCGATTAGAGGTTATTAGAATGTTTTTGGCATTTGCTTGTTTCAAGAAATTCAAGATATATCAGATGGATGTCAAATTTTCTTTTCTAAATGGAGAGTTGCAGGAAGACGTTTATATAGAACAACCAGATGATTTTCAACCGTCAAAACATCCTGATTATGTTTTCAAGTTGAAGAAGGCTTTGTACGGTCTCAAGCAAGCTCCCACAAGCTTGGTATTCCAAGCTATATAGTTATTTGCTCAAGTATGGTTTCAAAATAGGCGCAACTGATAGTAATTTATATGTTAAATCTAATGATGGAAAATTGTGAGCAGTGGTTGTCTATGTTGATGATATTAATTTTGCTAGTGATTCAGATCAACTAACATGTCAGTTTGCAATTGATAAGAAGGTCGAGTTTGAGATGTCTATACTTGGAGAACTCTCTTATTTCCTTGGTTTGCAGATCACGTAGACTCCCAAAGGAATATTTATCTCACAAAGAGTATCTCAAGGAAGTATTGAATAAATTTGGCATGGAGGAGTGTTCTTTAGTGAGCACACCAATGGTTATAGGATGCAAGTTGAGTAAGATTGATGAAACACCAGAGGTGGACTAGAATTTATACAGTTCTGTTATTGGAAGCCTCCTCTATTTGATAGCCTCAAGACTAGACATCATGCTAACAATTGGTATTGTTTGAAGATCTCAAGCAACCCCTAAACATAGCCATCTTCTAGCAACCAAGAGGATTCTCATATATCTAAGAGCCATAATGGACTATGGACTTTGGTACCCAAGAGGTAAATATTTTTCTCTAACCGTTTTTATTGATGTTGATTGGGAAGGTGATGTAGATGATCGGAAAATCACTAGTGGTGGTGCTTTCTATCTTGGAAAATGTCTAGTTTCATGGTTGAGCAAGAAGCAAGTTTCAATCTCTCTATCTATCGCAGAAGCATAATATATCACATTCGCTTCTTGTTGCACTCAGCTCTTATGGATGAAGCAGACTTTGCAAGATGTACAAGTGTTTTATGATCAGCCAATTCCTATCATCTATTATAATACAAGTGTCATCAGCATGTCCAAGAATCTTGTTTTTCACTCAAAGACAAAGCATATTCCAATCAAGTACCACTTCTTGAAAGAAAAAGTTACAAATTAGATTGTCAAACTGGAATATGTACCTACAAAAGAGAAGATAACTAATATATTCATCAAACCTCTCCCAAGAGATCAATTTGAATATTTAAGGCGGAGATTGGGAGTAGTTCCTCTTGCCTCTCTCCACTAGATCTTCCTTAGGAGGGAGAAAGGCAACCAACAAGAACATTCAACATATCAAGAGAATAGTTGTCAAGTCCATAGGATCAACACAACAAGGGGAGATTGTTGACAAGGGGGGCACATTGGTATCTTTTCCATTGATGTCAAAGGCAGGGAATTATTGGTGATAAAACAAAATAAGGAGAAGGATATTAAAATCAAAGGGAGAAAGTGATCAAACAAAAGAAAGGGGGAGAGGTAACACCACAAAAGAAAAAGTACATTAGAGCAGTTGTACATAAAGGAGAAGTGCATCATAGGGGGAGAAACATCAAAAGGAGAAATAAGAAGTACACTTTGCTTTTGTTTCTTCATGGTGTTGATTTTGTTTGATCATGGTGTTGCCGTCAATGCTAAAGGGGGGGAATGTTGGAAATGTGTTGTCATTGATGGAAAAGGTGATGAAGATGAAGGTAAAAGCAGAGATGATCACAAGAAGAAGGAAGAACAAATCAAAGTATGTTTCAGGCAAAGACGGAAAAGATGTAGTGACTTTAAATCCATTTTCAAAAAGAAAAATCACTTCAAGTGATTTTAGGACCCACTCAAATGAATAGAGCTCTGAAAGAGCTTTCTAGTTATGTATGCAAGTTCAACAATTCCCTCTTAGATCATAACCTATTGCCAATGAAAGTTTAAGTACCCCAAAAAGTCAATTTGTAGAGTAAATATTGGTGAACAACCATTTGGAGAAAGTTAAGTTTGGTGGTTTTTCCAAACGTAGTGGAGTGTCTAAGTGAAATTTCAGGAAAACGTGGCATGACAATAGAGCGACCGAAGTAGCATTTATTGGCCAGTGGTGAAACCCATTATACAACTCACCCTGACGAAAGTTCCCCAAATGGTATTAAAGTTGTGCACAAAGGGAACAACCAGGATGACGTATGTTAGGTTCCTATAATACTAGTGTATCCCAGTATTGTCATTGTTAGTGTAGCCCCTTATTGTTATTTTTGTTCCCTTACATTATTATTGTTATGTAGGCTTTGATTATATTGTGACCCCTTAGACTCTTACATATACCATGGAGGTCTTATCATTTGTATCATCCAAGAATTGTTCATTTATGTAATGTAAATGAGGTTTCCCCCTCAAAGAGGATAGGTTTTAAGTCATTGATCTATCTTTTCTTATGATTTGTGAGCTAGTTGCATAGCAATGTAAGCCCAAGTGGAGATGAAAATTCCACACAACAGCGACAAAGGTTCTCATTAGCGGAGTTCTACAGCAAGTGGTCCCCAGAGCCATATCACCCTGGGAAGCTTTCCCCGGAAGTGATAAGGCATGCACAAAGAAGTTAAAGCCCAAGATGATGTAAGGTCGGGGAACGTGGTGTGAGGAGAGGCGTTGAAACAAAACTAAAGGCCCATACCCTTTAAATTTTAATAAAATAATTCATCGCAAAACCAAAGGCTTGAGACGCTTTCTCTCTCCATGTTGGATGATGCGTGGTTGTCTTTTACTAGCTAAGGATGACATCAACATGATGTCGGTGCAAGGGATATGTGCTATGAATTTTCATCATTTTCAGGGTGTCGAAGGGGCCAAATATGAGTGACACGTGTCACCACTCAAATGGTGCCACATGTAAGCATGACATCACCCCGAAAAGTCATCCCTCGAAAGAAATACATTGCAGCAAGTGAAGAGCTTTGGGTTGACTAGGATTTGAGCATATGTGCCATTTTTCAGAGATAGATCACCCCATCTAGTCGTTGATTGGTTCACAGTGCGATGGTGGTACCCATCAAGACACCTCATCCTCGTCCCCAGACCCCGAAAGGTTTCAAGCAAGCACAAAGGATGACGCTCCGGGTTGATTTAGCTCTGATACAAGTGCAAATACATGGCAAAATACAAAGAAAAATGTAGGACCAATGGGAGTAGGCGCAAAGGCAGACCCAGTTGACACGTAACCCTGGACCAATGACCCCTGGAGGTGTTTATGAAATTGCGTTAGGGAAATAGAACCGGGTCTAAAAGTTAAAGACCAGGGGCCCGGAAAAATTGTAAAATAAAATAAGCCCTCGGTAAAATGTGCCCAACGAAGTTATAATTGGCAATGTTTAAGTGCTTTGGCTATGTTTTAAGGCTTAAAACATGAACAATTCAACAACATAATATTTTGCATTTATGCCAAAATTAAAACAAAACGCTAAAGTTTTGAATGAGTATGCAGCTACACTATTTGCATGGACATATCTAGAGACAAATTTGACAGTTTGGCTAAATATGGTAGTCTTTCAAATTTAGAAAGTCTCAGCTAAATTTTGTAAAAACTCCATAATAGAGAAATTGAGTAGTTTAACTCAATTTCTCTTGCAGAGACGAGTGCAGTGTTTGAAGACTTGAAGAGCATATACAAAAGACTTGAAAAAAGCACAATATGAGTAAAAAAATAAAGATTCATGCAAGCAAATATTTGAAGATAACTAAAGTGCAAAGAGCTAAAAATATCGATCGAATTTACAAGGAGAATCGAATTTGTAAGATGTGGTCAGTGTGTTGGTTTTGAATGTGTGATATGGGTTGGTATTGCTGGTGTGTATGGTGAATTGCTCAGAGATAAGAGATTCTTGAACATGTTTATAATGGTGGTTTTGGTGAGTGTTTGAAGAGTGAAATTTATATGTTTAGGTAAGGAAGTGGCCTTCATGATTTGAGTATGAAAATAGTATGAAAGATGGATCATTGAGGTCAGGCAATTTGCAACTTGCAAGGAAGGGGTTATAGCTCCTTCTAGTAGTTGTTGGTAAAATTTAGGGGTTGGAGCTCCTTTGAGTGACAATTGATAAACTTAGGAGTTGTAGCTCCTTTCAGTTGTAGCTGATAAATCAGGGGGTAGTATTTCATGTTGGTTTTAGCCATAGAACTTTGTAACAACAAGTAGTAGCTTTCCTTGTGAAGTAATTTGAATACAGTTTGAAGAACTTGTGTGTTCTCTTTGTGTTTCTTATGTTGATTCTTACCATGCTCATCTGAATTAATTGTTGAAGTATTTCTTGGTGTCCTAATATCTTCTGCAAGTAAAATAAAGTTGTAAAATTCCTACAATATTGATTCACCCCCCTCTTAGTATTGCCCCAGTTTCTAACACAAATGTCGAGCTTCTGCTTGAGAGTGCAGCTTCAATCACTCTCTAGTTTACTAAGAGTGCTCCATATATCCAAGATGTTATGTATTTAGCTCCAATATGTCCATTCCATGTACTGTGTTTCCCCTTTTATATGATTTACAATGTGCTTGTTTTACAAACTATGAATAACGCAAGGGTGGCTCCATCTTAAGATGAGAAAAATAGTGAAAACAATAACCAATGTAATTTTATTCCTTTTGTTATAGCATATATCCAATTAAGTCATTTTGTTTTAGTGTTGTGATGACCTAGGAACAATGGTATGGAAAATCCCATAAGCGAAATGCGAGGGGGTGGCATGCTTGCACTTGTCTTAATGACGCCATGTAGAAAAGGTGGTCTACACTAGCCAACAAAATTCCCCCCCCAACCTTTCGTTAAACCTCAAAAGGTTGGGGGCGGGGGGGGGGATTATGCATTAATTCTCCACGTAGAAAAGGTGGTTTACATTAGCCAACGAAATGGGCCCCCCAACCCTTCGTTAAACCTCAAAAGGTTGGGGGGGATTATGCATTACTTCTCCATGCTCGAAATTATTGTTAGAAAATGATATATTACAGAGAAATGGAACACATAAAATATTGCAGAAACATAAACACAAAAATTCATAAAACAAGAGAGAGCCATAGATATACGTGGTTCACCCAATTTGGGCTACGTCCACGGAGAAACAGCCAGTCCTTCCTTTTATATTATCCAGAAAAATGAAGATATACTATCCTTGAAATTTGTAGATATACAATTGGTTGGAATCGAGATAATGTATTGCATTGGTGCACAACATAACCCTTGTATAAATAAATAATTATATCATTATATATATATATAGTAAACTAGAACAATGAAATGTGCAACCATCATTGGATTTTTCCACCTATTACCATCAGTCTAAATTGTAATAGAAGATAGAAGATACAACCAAGAATCCTTGAAAGTAACTTTTCCGGTACAATCTAAATTTTAGACTAGTAGGTAGTGGTCAATAACAATTGAGTGCATACAAGCATAACATCATAAAGAGCACATTTATTTTTCATATTGAGTCATTTTTCATTTTAAGGCACACACTCCCTTGCCTATATTTTGAATTGTGCTTCCAAGGACCTTCCATGACTTTGTTTGTTTGCTTGCATATCATCTTAATATTGTTATTAATTATGTTTATTCATCCATTATCAAGCTTCTACTGCAAAAGGATACAAATACATGTCATCCTTCTTCTTACTCGACAAGATTCTTTGCATCCACTTCTTATACCCATTATGATGTGTTCACATGGGGGCGTCATTGGGGGAGAAATACCATACCACATGCGTTCATATTGGGGGATATATATTGAGGAAAAAATTACATAATATATTGAACATATAATCAAGGGTAAAAGGTTTTTATATTGGCATGCATAAAAAATGGAACTCAAATCTAATGAAAAGATATAAAGGGGTATTAAAAATGTTAATGAAAAATTGGATGCCTACAATATCTAGTGAAAGTAGGATTTTTCTTAAATTGGGAAAGTGTATTGGGTTCATATTGGTAGGAGGTAAATAATGTGATTTTTAGATGTATTTTCCAATATGTAGTCAAATTAAGGGTATTGTTTGGTATGCCACTAACACACATGATATGTCAAAGGTTCATTGAGTGAAGCCCGTGTGTGTGTTCACACATTATAAAGTCCAAGGCCTTAAAAATGGTTTTTTACTACATCTCTATTTTACACTTCAATCCTCAAATTTCTTTGGCCACGATGGATCGATATGTAGTTCAAGCGATAACGCAAATACAGTGGAAAAGGAATGTAGGAATATCTCTCTTTTTATTTTAACGAGATGTAAATTTATGTGGATAAACCTTTTTTGAATATTGATTTTTTTTCTTCTCATTTATAATCCCCCCCTCCCCTCCTTTATTTTTTTTAAATAAGTGCAGTAGTGTCTATTCTCTAGGAAACATCTCAATTATAGGTGCCAGGACCTCTAACCATCATTCTTCTATTTACAGGGAAGAGTCTATACAGAAGGACCCACATGTTGGTTGATTGAGCTATTATCTGGTGTGACGTGATACTGCTATTAGACATCCTTTCATTCTTGTATCACTATTTATTTCTTATGTTGAAAGAGCCACAACCTAGTTACAATTGCCTTCTCCTCCATACTAGTCACAAGTTGTGTTGTACCGTAACTACCATGATACATGTAGTAATAAAACTTGTAAAATTAAAGAAAATTGATTCCATGCTTGTGCATTATTCAAACTTTCATAATTGGCACATGCCACAAAAAAATTGGTAGTTGAATCCCCTTGTATCATCCCCGCGAGAAATTTGGAATTTTATAGTTGTTTGGCTTTCCTTGACCACCATGTAAGAATGCAGCCATAGACTTACGTGATCTTAGACCTTTGTTCCTATGAGCATTATTTCACATTCAAGGAAGAGGAGGAAAGTATGGAAGGCATTTCATTATGGCTCTTCTACAAAAATACCTATATTCTTAGCAATTGCAATCAACTTGTATTCGTATGACACTCTTTGTATTAACCAACTTCATGCTAGCTTGATTAGCGACTGAAAGACCAATCATTCACCCTCTACCCTCGTTCTCCCCCAACTCGCTGCAACTCATGCTCATTTCCTCGACAATCATTATATGATGGGGTGAAACCGCTTTCAAGCCTAGTTTCCAAAAGTAGATATTGGACACTCTGCAAGGCGATTTTGGTGGAGCTCCTTTGGGAGCCAATATCGAATGGGGCAATGCCACGTCAACAAAGTGATGGGAGCCAACCCACCCATTGGGTCACTTGGCATAATTAATCACCCCCCTATTTTGCACCCAATACGCTTTGCTCATCTTTAGGTGGCTAGCTTATCTTCGCCACGTGTCAAATTTATTTGCAAAACCACGTGAATCATGAAAGGAGGACATCGTTTCGTCGAGTCCTGCAACATGCAATACCTTACCTGATACATTTGGAATACATGGTAGACCACATAGATGGGGCAACACGATACATGGAATGGACATATTGGAGCTAAATACATAACATCGTTGATATATGGAGCTATTTTGGTAAACCAGAGAGTGATTGAAGCTGCAATCTCAAGAAAAAGCTTGATATTTGACACCATTGATTTATTTTCTAACCTTCATTCATGAATGCATGGATTTTGTGGGTTTTCTTGCATAAATAGTGTGTCTTTACGTTCAAAGAAATGGGAACATTTCTAGTGAAATTGTTACATCCATGTAGCTGGAAGTGTAAAGATGGAAGAGCTCGAGTTGTGATGACTATAGAAGGAAAAGTATCAAATGGTGACTGAGATGATAAAATATATGATTATTTATTTAGACTCCCAATATAACATTGTCTTCATGATGCAAATCGGTCCTTGATTTTCTTAATTTTCCCTCCCTTAGGAGTCGTTCCAAAACTCTACATGAGTTGGTGACCAAATTCTATGCGAGTTAGCGGTGTTAGATATAACACCCGAGCTCTTTTCTTGTTGATAGCCCTTAGGGCCAAGTATTTAGCCTCTTGGAACTAAGCATTATAACCTAGCGCTTATGTACTAAGCACTAACAACAATGCACACCATATTAAACCTCTGGCGTTCTCCCACCGAGTATTATCTCTGAGATGATGTGTCCAAATCCATTTCCAACCAGTAACAAAAACATGGTTTCAAATAATTCCTCTGAGTGTTTGCCTCCAGTCCAGCCTCTCTATTATGGCAGTTAAACTCTATCACACGATCTGGGTCCCATTCCTAGTGCTTCTAGCCCACTTCTATGAGTCTGGAGCTTTAAAGAAAGCACTTACAATGGCTGCTGGGGTGGAACCTTCGCGCGGGGCCTACCATTCCACGTAAGCCTGCTCCTTCTCTTTGTGCACCCCTTTATCCTTGATCTTATAGTTTCAACCTCTCTGAGTCGTCGGATATACTTCCACTAATAGAACCGAGAGATAGGAAAAACTTTCTCTCATCGTCAATTGAGAGTCCCTACTCTTCAAATATTGGCTGTTGATTAAACAAAGTTACGATATTTTCCCCTCTGAGCTATGTCGAACCAGAAGAAGGAAAAACTTTCTGTCACCGTCAATCGATGGTCCCAACTGTTCAAATCTTGGTGCTTAATTAAACCAAGTTATGATATTTTTCCCCTTCGAGTTGTGTCTTCGTTACAAGATTCGTTAGTTAACAATCCCAACCTCCTGTAGCTGACAAACTCTCCCCACTGGTAGAAAAATCAACTAAGTGTTGTGCTTAGTCTTAGTTTTAGTAGTTCGTTCCTTTGGTTTCCTTGGGCCCTTCGGCTTTCCCTCTCAACTCTATGATGTTGCTAAGGCATGCCTATCCCTTCCTTCACTTTCCTATAACATTTTCGATAGAATTTTTGGTAGTTTATAGATCTCGACAATAGTTAAAAAAACCCAGAGTTCTTGACAAGACAAGATAAAGAATAAAATAGCAGAAAGATATAACACAGAGCTTCACAGACACCATTAGATTCTACACACTCCACCACACCACGCTACTCTCTTTCTCATTAATCATAACATATAAAATTACATTCATTTGGTTCCCCTCTTGAAAATAAGATCAGAGGACCGATTTAGAGAAATCTACCTAAACTACAAAAGTTTGTCTAAATTAGATAATTATATAGCAATTTAAAACAAATTATGGCCTAACAGTCCACTCTTTGAGGAACCAACTCCTCTAGTCAAAGATTTTGATCTCTCGTTCAAAGGGAAATTACGGATTCCCCTGCATCATGCTTCGAAAGAACAAATATTTCATAGGATCATGTCCATGAGTTATTCAATGGATTTTCCACTTTTCTGTATGAGTGTGGCAGTCATCCATGTTGCATCTGAAACTGGCAAGTTATTCCACTTAACCAAATACTCAAAGTATTATTTATCCCTAGTTTTCTTGATCAACCTCTTATCCAAGATCCTCTTTGGCTACAAAGGTTCAGTTACTGACAACTGATTTTCCCATGGAACTAGTTGTTGCTTCTGAATAATGGTTGGTTGTTATATATTGGGTTCATATTTTTACATGTCTGATACATTAAAAATAGGTGAAATTCCAACTCTAGGTTGGAGTTCTAATTCATAGGTGTTGGCAGAAAACTTTCTCAAGTTTCTACAAGGTCCTATCTTTTTAATTTTTAGTTTATTATACTCACCCTTGGGAAAATCTTTCCTTCCTCAAGTGTGCAAGTACTAGGTCCCCAATTTCAAAGTTCCTCTCTCTTATTTTCAAATATACTTTACTTTTATACTTTAAGGTGTTGTCAAATAGCTTATGCTTGACCTGGTCATGGATCTCTTCTATTGTTGTGGAAAAATCTTCTCCTCTTGCACTCCTCTGTTCTGTTCTCCCCAAATTTCTAAGTTCATGTACCCCTCTTCGGTTCATTCCATAGATAATTTGGAGAGGGATTTTTCATATACTTTTGTTAATAGTGTCATTGTAAGCATATTCGACCTGTGCTAAAATTTTATCCCATTGTTTGGGATGATCTCCAATTAGGCTGCATAGAATATTTCCAAGCATTTTATTTACAACTTCAGTCTGAACATCAGTTTGTGGGTGGTACGTTGAGATGAATTTCAGTTTTGTTCCAAGATTCTTCCATAAGGTCCTCCAAAATTGTCCCAAGAATTTAGTATCTCTGTTTGAAACTATACTCTTGGGAATCCCATGTAACCTCAGTACTTCTTTAAATAACAAGTTATAAATATGACTAAAATCACTAGTCTTAGCATAATGAATAAAATGAGCCATGTTTTAAAATCATTACCTTTCTGTGTTTTAGGCCATCCCAAAACAAAATCCATGCTCATTGAATCCCATGGTCTCTCTAGAATTGGAAATGGGGTATAAAATCATGTGTTCTTGCTTCTTCTTTTGGCATACTGATAGGTTTTGCACTTCTTCACAAACTTATGCACATCAGATCTCAACTTGGGCAAATAATAGTGTCTTTTCGACATGCCATAGGTTTTATCTTTCCCAAAATGTCCTCCAAGGCCTCCACTATGTTTTTCCTTGATCAGGTTCTCCCTCATGGAACAATTCGAAATGCACAACTGATTATTTTTAAAAAACAGTCCATCTTGAAGCATGTAATCAAGCCATGGAATTCTATCTTGGGAATATGGACTCTTACAAGCTTTATAGGCTTCTTTGAAATCTACATCCTTTTCATACAACTCCTTTATGAATTCAAATCCCAACACTTGGATTTGGCTTTCCTGTAAGAAAAGTTGTCTCCTACTTAAAGCATTTTCAATTATGTTAGATTAATCACTAATGTGATTTAAAAAAAAATGTAAAACTCTGCAAATACTCAACCCATTTAATATGTTTTTGGTTTAGTTTTGGCTGCTGCATAATATACTAAAGAGCATGATTGTTAGTGTATAAAATAAATTCCTTAGATAACAAATAATGCTTCCATTTCCTTAGGGCCTAAACCACTGCAATAAACTATTTATCATAGGTTGTGTATTTTATCCTGGCTTCATTTATCTTTTCACTGAAATAGGCAATGGATTTTTCCTCTTGGTTGAGCACTACTCTGATTGCATCATTACTAGCATCAGTATTTACTTGAAAAGGTCTATTAAAATCTGGAAGAGCAAGCATCAGTTGTTCTGTAATCTTCCTTTTCAACATCTGAAACCCCCTTTCAACTTCATCAGTCCACCTAAATGGTTGTTGATTCTTCTTCAATGTCTCTACAATTGGAGCACTCATCTTGCTAAAAATTCAAATAAATTTCCTGTAAAAAATAGCCAAACCATGGAAACTCCTAACTTCAAAAACATTTTTAGGAGAGGGCCATTCAATAATAGCTTTCACTTTACCTGGATCCATTTTCAGTCCTTCTTTAGAGATCACAAATTCTAAATACACTAATTTTGACTTCAAAAAGGAACATTTCTTCAAGTTCACAAGCAACTTCTCTTGCTGGAGTTTCTCCAATACTACCTCAAATGCCTCAAATGTTCCTCCTTGGATTGAATGTAAATTAAATTTCATCCAAGTATACAATCAAAAACTTATATATGAACTCTTTCAGTACTTCATTCATCGACCTCATAAAGGTATTGAGTATATTGGATAGGCCAAATGGCATGACCATCCACTCATACAAACCTTCACTAGTCTTGAATGCAGTCTTCGACTCATGTCCCTCTCGAATTCTTATATGATGGTATCCACTCTTTAAATCAATTTTGGAAAACCAATATGCATGACTCAGATAGTCCAATAAATCATCAATACGTGGTAGGGGAAAACGATACCTGGTTTTAATCTTATTCAAGGCTCTGGAATCTGTACATATGCGTCATCCACTTGTCGTTTCCCCTAATAATAATAAAAATAATAAATAATAAATAATATAATATAATTTTTTTTTTAAGCTTGGTAGGTCCTCCTTTTCTATTAAATTTAATCAGGAAGTTACAACCATCTGAGAGATTTGTTAGGTAGCATCAACTTGCCCTGTGGGAAACCAAGTCTGTTGGTCACCTAACAACATGGAATGCCATCCAAACTTGAAACAGTTTGATCCTTCCTATCCAAGTTATGTAAGACTCTATGTCCATATCTATTTTCCTATTTAACTGTAGACTAACATAACTGCAATTACAACTAAAAATAAATTCTATCTGCATCAAAAACTAATACAAGAGACCTTGGTTCATTGATCTGCATCCTCTGTCGAGGCGAAATCCATTGATGCTAGGTCTTTGACATTCAACCCCTGGAAGCTCATCTGCTAGCAAGATACAAGGCAAGTGTTTCTCAATCTGCTAGAGGCAACCATGTTGCTTCTACAACTGAAACATGATTTTATGAAATTCCCTTTTGTAGTCTGGGAATGTATGCAATGCAATGACCATGTTCAAGGCAATTTGTTCCAGGGCCTTGCCCATCATTCCTTTCATTGACCAGTAAAAGAAGAGGGTGTGTTTAAACTATGTTATTTTGTCGCGAGTTTAACCGGGATCCAGTTCTAAGACCCTCCAATCCTCAGCTTCAATTTCCATGGAGTCTGCCTACCAATTTAGGTCGCCCTCCCATTTTTCTATGAGCTTCCGGATTTCCTCATAGATGACCTCATGATATGCTTCCACTGCTTCATTGATAATGTTCACCGTCGGCTTGCAGCCTCTCAGTTTGCCTCCCGGGTTATGGGACTTCCCTTCCTCATATTTTCCTCTGGATTTTTTTCTTTGCCTTGGCCACACGAAGTTGGGTTGCAGGTGCTTAGAGCTGTCCAGACCATTTTAACTCACCCCCGATAATATACTTTGTGGCAGTAGAAGCATTTCAATGGGTTGAACCACCTTCTTGCAAGATGCCCGGGACTCATTCCTTGCAATTTACCTATACACAGTCCACCTGACATGCATAAAAACTGGTCGAGTTGTTCACCATCCAAATTAGGTTCAAAACAATTTGTAATTCGATTTCCAGAGACAACACAAACAAATTCAGACGTTGCACTATTATTGACAGGCTCCTGGCCCCATACATTGCCCCTCCGATGCAAGAAATTACTCAGCTCTCCCTTAGCCCCACTTCACTCAGACTCCCAGCACCCATCAGGCGTGTTCCCTGTCGAGTCTGCCTCGCTTTGTTGTAGAGCTGAGGCCACCATATCCCCCAGCTGGTCCATCACGGTGATGTTTATGTCCCTCCAGCTTTCAACCACAACCCAAGGCCTTTCAGCCCAGAGTTCAGCGAGCCTCAAAATTGCAATTCCCCCACCCTGCCTACCCTCTCTAGCTACCCTCCCAGCATGCATGGTGAGGAGGATCACTCTACGAGAAATCCAAATGCCAAAAAGCAGGGTGGCGCCTCCAGGCTAATTTCCGCTACAGACCCCTGTACTCAACATTAAACAAAACAAAGAAGGACTCGGACTTACAGAACCTCACCAATTGATACCCTGCCAACGCAAACCATAAACCTCGAAGACTTCTAGCATTGCAACAGACAACATACCAATGGGACAGCCAACATACCAATTCACCCTCGCTATGGCGGTCTGGATTCGAGTCTAGTCTGTCTGTCCGCCTTTGCTTCGATGCCCTCCTCTGTAGCAATCTCCTTTCTTAGTCCAGTTACCACCCTGCATGGAAACCTTCAGAAGCTCACTGCCATAATGGAGACAGATGCCCATCCTATCACCACCCTCCCAACTATAACTCTCACAGTTGCCCGACGTGACCCTATCAGCCTTGCCACGCATGTGGAAGGTGGTGGGTTGACACTTCGAGGCTCCCACCATTAAATTCCTTGATTTCATCGATTGCCAAATACGCACAGCGATCGGGGGTAAATAAAATAATATAATATTAAAATATAAGCAAATACATGATAAACAATAAAGAAAAGATAATAATATTAAATAAATAATAAATAATAAAAAGAATATAATAATAATAAATAAATAAAATAGTAAATAATAGTACTTGAGTTATAAATAAATAAACATAAAAGTAAATTATACAAATAGTAAAAATAAGTAAAGTTAACAAAAAAGTAAAATAAAATAAGAAAGAGTTAAACTAAGAGAACTATAAAAATAGTAAAAATAAGTAAAGTTATCAAAAAGTAAAAAGGAATAAAATAAGAAAGAATTAAATTAAGTAAAACTTAAAATAAAAGATTAAAAAATTGCATGTTGACACATGGAATGTGTGCATGCAGACCCCTTTCCATAGTTTGGTCTATTTAATAGACAATGAGGAGGATGAGATTCATCATTCCTTCCTCCATTCTCTGGGAAGAAAAATGTTGTGAGACAAAAGATTCCATGGCAGTAATACGTTTATTGAGGGCTCAGAGGTGGCAAGTTGCAGAAAGATTATGTGCCATTGAGCCTACAGTTGGGTGGAGAGACGTCCCCAAAACTTTGTTGTGGTTAGCAGGATTCCAATAGCATTCAACTCTGAAATCACAAAACTTTGTTGTGGTTAGCAGGATTCCAATAGCGTTCAACTCTGAAATCACAAGTAAGGAATATCATCGCCACAAGTAAGTCGTCTTTACTCATGTTTTTGGAAATTATATGTTAATTAGTAGAATAATTGTGTGTTAATTATTAATCATATAATTTGGTGTAATTATTTGTATATTTTAAATCAAAGTTGTTATATATGAGATCAGAGCTTATATTCAAACTCCTAAAACTTATGAATATTTAAATGTTAAATTACTTATAGTTGATTTAATTTTCTATTTATTCAATATTAAGAAAATATTCATTAATTCATTAAAAAAAATTTACACTATCCCTCATGAAACTCGGATAATATAAACCAATCTTGATAAAGCCTTAATTATCTCCTTAGTTTTTTCTCAAAAAAAATTCTTTTATTAAAATATATATATACACTCCCTACTAATTCGAATTTATGGAGAAGAAGTAACAACTATTAGTTTTCACTATTTAAACAAATTTTACCACGTACTACATAAAACGCAGGAGAAAATATACGTCGGAATTATATTTTTAATATAACTTAAATTGCTTTTAGCTTTGATAAATAAGTGCATGCGAGCACCGATTGCTGAACGAATCTGCGGGCCTCGTGGTGTAGATCTTTTGCTGCGTATAGATCTTCGGATCTTCCGAGCACCGATTGCTGATCCCCCTGCGGCCTTCTGCGGCGATCCTCCTGCGGCCTTCTGCGGCGATCCTCTGTGATCCTTCTGCGGCTTGCGGTTCCACAGTTGAGTCGATTCCAATTTCCTTTAGATAAATCTTGTCAAATGGTCGAGCTATCGAGTGATGGTCGGATCAGTATGCACCCGATGCCCTGCGCTGTCGACGCTGCGGGTGCTGGGTCTAAGTGAGCCTCGTCGCTTCTGTTGCTAGCGCACTGGTAAACCAAATTCCGAGCACCGATTGCTGAACGAATCTGCGGGCCTCGTGGTATAGATCTTTTGCTGCGTATAGATCTTCGGATCTTCAGATCTTCGGTGGTATAGATCTTTTGCTGCGTATCTCTTCAGATCTTCGGTGATATAGATCTCCCTGAGCTGCGGCTTGAGCTGCGTATCTCAGCTTAGTTTCGGTGGTATAGATCTTTTGCTTCGGTGATATAGATCTCCCTAAGCTGCGGCTTTCAGTATCTGCGTTTGAGTGGGACATTCGTATCTCTTCAGATCTGCGGTTTGGCTTTCGATCTGGTGCAGATCTGCGTAAAATATGGCTCCGAGCTTCGCAAAAATAACTGGTGGCTCATCCGCCTCTGGAGGGCAATCTCCTGCCCATATCGTGAGTGAAGCCCCAGCTCCCACTATCCAAGTGGTCCAGGACTCACTCGATGAAGCTTTGAAGTTCTCCGAAAGTGCCCTAATTTGTCGGTTCAATGGTTTTTGGCCTCGGCTGATAGCACTCCACAATTGGATCTCGGAGGTATGGAAGCCTATCATTTCTGATGAAATTAATATCTACCCTTGTGCTAGAGGTTTCTTTATAGTAGATTTTGAAAATCCTGAAAGCAGACAATGTATTCTAGATTCCGGCCCTTGGTTTTGGGAAAAATCAGGCCTATTCATGAAGCCATGGAACCCATCATTCGATCCCTCTACCGCAGTGATAACCTCAGCACCAGTGTGGGTGAGATTGCCAAGCCTACCCTTGCATCTCTGGAATCTCTCATCGCTAAAAGCCATCGGAAATGCAATTGGGAAATTTTACTGCAGGTGCCCAGAAACAGAGGAATATGCCAGAACCACCTATGCACGCATATGTGTGGAAATGGATTTCAGCGCCGGATTCCCAGCTGAAATAAACCTAACAAGTAAAGACTATGTGTGGAACCAGAAGCTTGATTATGAAAGTGTCCTCTTCAGATGTCGATCGTGCTTTGAGACGGGGCATCTAGCCAAAAATTGCCCAAAAGCCTCTGAGAAAAATTTTGCTAGAAAAAACCACCACATATCTACATGGTGGGAAGGAGCACAAAAAGAACACTACACTGTCATCAAAGAAGACTATTCTAGAGAAAACTCTGAGTCACAAGAAATCAAGGAAGAAGGAAACAACTCTCAAAGCAAGCAAGGAGAAAGCCCGCCCCAACAAATCAACAGTTATGAAGATTTGAATACCGCAGAAAATAAATCTTCACTTAACAGCAAAGCAGATCTCCTAAACCAAACTTCTCCGACTATAGATCGCGAAGCTAAGACACCAATGTCCCAAGAACCAGAAGAGATGAAGGAGATGAAAGACAAAGGAAGTTGGAAGACCGTAGAGAAAAGAAAGAAAGCTACAACACCAATCTCGCCAAGAAAGACGAGGAGCCAGACAAGTAAAAATTAAGAAAATTGTAGGTCCGATAGACCAATTTGGTCTCAGTGGACGTTAACCATCATCATCATCATATTAATGGATTTTTAGAATTATATTTTTAATATAACTTAAATTGCTTTTAGCTTTGATAAATAAGTGCATGCGAGAAACTTATAATATTGAAGAAAATATATATTAATGGATTTTTATATTTATAAAATATATTGACTTATAATATTGAAGAAAATATATTTTAATGGATATTTATATTTATAAAATATATTTTGTCAATTTTATTTTATTTAAAGAAATTTCTATTTAAATTTAAGAGCCTCATCATTGACGGATTAATGCCATGATTTTTATATATGATTGTATGGCCACAATCCATAAGATTTTCAGATTTTAAAAAAAATAAATAAAATTTCATATACTCATCTAAAACACGAGATAAATGAAATTCACATACCAAGGCTCAACGTATATTATATTTTTGAATTAGGTTTTACGAATTTTGACGTATATTATATTTTTGAATTAGGTTTTTTTCTTTTTAAGTAAAAATTGATAAAAATAAATAATAAAAATAAAAACAATCGATTTCAGTTTCTTTTGAAATCCAAACTTGAGTCTCTCTCTGTGACCAGATTGTAACTGCAGTCAAGCATGCGTCAATTTTATTTTTATGATAAAGAACAAACTTTGCGTTTGTGAGTCAATGTTTGTCAAAAGCCAATTTCCTATGATATAGGAGTGTCGTGTGTGTTTGCCTTGATATGTGCATGCACTTGGATCAAGGTCTGAGTTGTTGTTGAACACAAAGATGGTTGTTAAATAGGAGTACAGTTTAAGTAAGTGTTTTGTTTTTTTTGTTTTTTTTTTTTTTTTAAAAGAAAGTGGTTCAGTTTATATAGAAATGTGAGAGTAATAAATTTTATATTAATAATTTTGTATTATGGGAATATATATTATTATTATTGATGATGATGATGGTTAACGTCCACTGATACTAAACTTTAGTTTATCGGACCTAAAGAAACGAATTATTTAGTTTGATTTAAGATTTTATTCTTATGCTCAAAAAGCTTGGAGAGAAGACTCTCGGGCTCATTGTAATTTTGATAACGTAAAAGGCTAGGAAAGTCAGTATTACAACAAAGATTTTGACACTGAGATCTAATGTGGTTGTATGCGAGGCACTTTAAGAGGAAGTGATTTTCATCCTCGATGTTCGTATTCTCACAGAGATGGCAAAAGCTTTCCATCCATGCTGTTTTAGAGACTGCCCAACGACCCGTTTCACTATGGAGCTCATGAGAGTTCGTTCTAATCTTGGCTATATTAATTTTCTTCTTTGAGCTAGTTAAAACAGAGAGATACTTTTGATCTTCTAGGGTGGGGTTAATGACCTCCTTATAATATCTTAATTTTCTTTTGGCTGCTAAATCTTTCTCACACCACATTTTTTCTTTGAACTTAGAAGTAACAATATTTTTAATGTTATTAATGTTTTGCCATGCAACATTCTCGTCGATCTCCCAACGGTTTAACCAAGCCCTGGTGTCTTTATACCAACCTCGTTTGAGCCTTAGGTGGTTTTGGCTGGAATTTAAAGCTAGCTTAGGAAGTCTATGGTCCAATGTTATTGATTTTGTGCTTGTACAACAGAAGCCTAGTCATAGCTAGGCTCTCGATAGGGGAAAGACCTACTTCTATAAGGAGAATAGGATAGGGTGTGTTGCTTTTAATTTTGAGGTTATACATTATAAAACGCTTCTGGATTTGCTCAATCTTTCTCCGGGATTCTCTAGAGATGCTACAACCCCAAACCTCACATCCATATAAGATAACCGGAGTGACTAAAGTTTCAAAGAGGAACTTCTTTCTATCCCACATTACAAGGTTTGTCATTTTACAATTATTTTCAAAACCAAAATAAGCTTTCCATCCCCCATTAATCCTTTTCTCAATGTTATAGTTCTAGTTGAGCTTGTGATGAATATCAATTCCTAGGTACTTGTAGGAAGACACTTCCTCCAAGTTACTATTGTCATACATAAAATTAGCGTAAGTGTCCTTCTTGGATTTGATAATCATAACTTTTGTTTTGTCAGTGTTAACAATCATACCCATGGTAGAGTAGAAATCCTTAAGAAGTATAAGTTGCTTATCAAGATCAAATGGGAACCTTGCGAGAAGAACAATATCGTCAGCGTAGAGAAGAAGGATGATGACTATCCCAGCTTAGATCATGCCAGCACATCCTGCTTCCTCTAAACAACCTTTTAGCTTGTCGATGTAAATGCCAAATAGGGTAGGGGAGAGGGGAAACCTTGTTTAACTCCGATATTACACTTAATATCTTTCGACCACCCCTCATTGCTCTTTAACTTGGCAATTACATTCTTGTATAACCTTATAGAGGCAGCTCTCAATTCAAAAGGAACCTTTAGCTCTTCTAATATGTTCCAAAGGTTGTTTCTGGGAACCATATCGAAAGCCTTTCTAAAGTCCACAAAGCAACAAAAGAGATTGGATTTATCATTGCGGCATTCCTCCACAATGATCCTAAGCGTAACGAGGTGGTCTGTTGTTGAGTGCTGCTTTCTAAAACAAGCTTGGCCTTTAGCCCGCTTACCTTCACTTTCAAGCCATATGCTCAACGTCCTTTCCAAAATAATACCATATAACTTGGCTAAGAGAGGGCTGATCATAATTGTTCGATAATTAGAGGGGTTATTTGTATCCCCACTTTTAAAAATAGGCATAATGAGGCTTTGAGTCCATGGTTTAGGGAACCCTTGCTTGACCGCTTGATTGAAAAGCTTGTGAACGTGGGGGATGAGGACAAGACCTCCAATTTTTAAGATTTCCACCTAGTAACCTTCAATGTCCTTAGCTTTCCCATTATCCAAGCGATTAACCCCAAAATCAATGTCTTCTAATGAGAAAACTTCTTTCATTGTGAGCAGGGTTTCAAATTTATCCATGATATTTGGAGATTCATAAAGCTTTTTAAGATAGGAATTCCAGTCGTGTAAAGCAATTTTATTATTATCTTTAGTTTTCCTAGTTAGAATCTGCGTCCAGAATTTCTTAGGAGCTACCTTAGAGAGGTGTAAAAGATTCTCTTGTCTTTTACAAATATACTGCCTTTTTTTTCTTTTAGTTAGGGTTTTGTATATTTTTATCTTGCCAATTTTAAGAGATTCATCAACAACTTCCTTAATTGCTCTCCTTGCACTTTTACAATCTTTTTCATACCATGGGTTGGTTTTGCTATTTCTTTTATTACTTGAAACTTCAATTGAGAGTTTGTTAATATAATATGAGAGGGTTGTAGTAAAATTATGATATAGATCTTCTATGTTGTCTATACTAGATAAAGGAAGCACATTAGTTTTTAATTCATTTAGAAAGAGATTTTTTTATTTCTATCAAATATTAACTTCTTTCAGCTATAAGGATTATCTTCTATGGGATCTCTATGCATGACAAAATTGAGAGTTATAAGTAAAGGCCTATGATTAGAGTCGGGCTCGTGGTCGTTTAAGATGTCAAAATTTGTTATTTCGTTGTATAGAGAGAGATCATAGATAACATAGTCTACCACGCTGCTACCAAGCCCATGGATGCAAGTCATCTGGCTAGAATTGGGCCACTTATTTAGACCGTTGCAAATTATGAGATCCTGAGCACTACAGAGCTTGACTAGCTCCAACCCAAACAAATTCTCCCCGAGGTCTTCAGAGCTCCTTTTGTACTGGCTAGCCAGAGTAAGGTCTTCATCTAACCAAAGAGGATTAGGGTTGGAATGATTGCTTAGAAGAATAGCTTGGTTGCTTGAAGTTCGAGCATTAAAGTCACCCATTAAAAGGATATTGCCTTCATTCCTTAGGCTAGAAATATCATTCTCTAAACCATTGTAAGGACTATTTTTATCTAGATTCTTTTTCTTATAGAAGTTAGAATTGATGGGGGGAATAACAGATTGATATGTAGGTCTTTTTATCATAAATGTCAGTAATTTCTATCCAACGATATTGGTTGTAAGGGTCATTTTTATAAATCCTAGCATAGGGAGAGGTGTTCTTCTTAATGTAACAAGCTATACCCCTAATGCCTCTACGGGAGGACCACTTATTCCAGGTAGACCATAATGTAAAGCCATCTATGTTAGGGACCTTAGATTCTTCATGCTCACAAGTTTCAACAAGCAAAATAATATCAACATCATTCGAGATCCAACTTAGCTTGGGGCCTTTGTTCCATGGAAAGCCCCAGTAGTTCCAAGAAAGAATCTGGAGCATGTTAAATTGCTATTTATTATTATCTTTTTGGTTTCTATCTCGAATAACAGCGTTTCTATTTCTGATTATTGCTCATTTTCCTTCCTTCTTGGCTTCTTTTACCTTTTGAACCTCCTTTCTCAATTCTGCTTGATCTTCTAGAATGAGATCTTCATTTATAAATATTCTTGTTCCTTTTAGACTTGAGGTTTTACTAAGTATGTCATACTTATGGTCAGTAGAGCTCACGTTTATTCGGATCAACCTTCCTTTATTCTTAGTTAGTTTCCCCAACCTTGTTGCTTTTGTGAGACACGTTGTTTCAATTTGTAATCTGTTATGTAATTCTGTCTGGGCTATGGCTAAAGCATCTTCATCTACCTCCTCTTTCAAACCGAAGATTATAAGGTTCAAGGCCCTTTTGTTACGCTAATGGTCTAATTCTATCAATTTTTTCATTTCATCTTTAATTGGTTTGATATCTAATTTACCTACCACACTATTTAGAGTGAGATGACTATTAACTTTTTCTTCTAGCTCTTTAATCATGCCCTTCATTTTAAGACTCTCTAAAGTATCAGCATCTACTTGCTGGATGTTTGGTTCATATCTTGGTTTTGTTTTTCTATAACATGCAACCTAGTCTCCATTGCCTCCATCTTATTCTCCAATAGTTATATTTTATTTTCTATTTGTTTTTGGATCTTGTCTTCAAGAGATGTGAATTTATTTTCCAGCATGGCTGCTAACTCTGTTTGTAGTTTGACTTCTCTTTCTTCTCTATGTTTCTCTAAAGACTCTATATACTCAGAGGATCTATAGAGTAAATGTGCTAGGCCTACCTTTGGTAATCTTTGATAATTGTGGTGAATTATTCATACTTGAAAATATATGAGCATATATGTATTAGAAAAATATAAGGAATGTGTGCACCTGATATCAACAAGCCGAACCGCAAACGCACGTGCCCCAGATTGTTTTTCCATTACCACAGAGAGATCGTGAATTATTACTGCAGAGAGATCGTAAATTATGATCGTAGAGATCATAAATTATTACCGCAGAGAGATCGTAAATACATCACCCTAAATTATTACTGCAAAGAGATCGTAAATACATCACCCTAAATTATTACTGCATAGAGATGGCAAATACATCACCCTAAATTATTATCGTAGAGAGATCGTAAATACATCACCCTAAATTACTACCGCATAGAGATCGTAAATACATCACCCTAAATTATTACCCCAAAGAGATCGTAAATACATCACCCTAAATTATTACTGCAAAGAGATCGTAAATTTATTTGATTAATTTGCACATGGAAATATAATTTGGTGGTAAATCATAATTTAATTTGATTAATTGAATTTTTAATTTAAAAATTTTACTTTTACTTTTTTAGTTTCAGTTCACAATCATGGATTTTATGCAATTTAATTCTCATATACTGAGGGACAAAACCATGGACAATTTTCATAAACCATATGCAGTTTCACATTATATATCAAAATATACATCACCCTAAATTACTACCGCATAGAGATCGTAAATACATCACCCTAAATTATTACCCCAAAGAGATCGTAAATACATCACCCTAAATTATTACTGCAAAGAGATCGTAAATTTATTTGATTAATTTGCACATGGCAATATAATTTGGTGGTAAATCATAATTTAATTTGATTAATTGAATTTTTAATTTAAAAATTTTACTTTTACTTTTTTAGTTTCAGTTCACAATCATGGATTTTATGCAATTTAATTCTCATATACTGAGGGACAAAACCATGGACAATTTTCATAAACCATATGCAGTTTCACATTATATATCAAAATATTTTTATCACCTAATACAAACAAACCTTTTAAAATCATATATAGTTTTAATATCCATTTTAATATTTATAATGGAATAAGATGGAGTAATATATATATATATATATGAGAAAAATAGATGTATAAATTTTTATGAGGAAATAATATAATATAGCTAAATTTAAAAAAAAAAAAAATAATAATAAAAAATAAAAAATATATATGAATAATATATATATGGGTGGTGATACATTAGAATTGTTGTGAGTAAGATTTAAATTTTTATAGTGAGCAATTTTAAATGTAATTTAAATATATAAATTAGAATAAGGTTTAATTTTGGTGGGAGTAGTTTCTCAAAAAGATGGAAACTAGTAATCAAAAACACTTAGTGAATTAAAAACATATAGTGCTATTTATTATACTACTTCTAATATTCGATGGGAATGATAAAAGTAATTATTTGAATATAAATTAAATATATTTAAGCATACACATAAGGTGTTATGAGTTTATATATATAATACAATATTAAAATCAATTATTATGTGTTTTCTTAAGTTGAATTAAATACCTTATTTATATAAAATAGAAATGTTACCATTCACTAAATTAGCTTTTGAATGTGCATATCAAATAAAAAGTCACGATGAAGAGTTGTAATAAGTTATTAAGAGTGATTAGACTCACTATATATATATAGGTTAGTGATGTTTACTAGATTATGACATAGATTTATGTTAATATAGTGAGATTCTTTTTGTAATTAATATTGTAGTTAACATAGAATTACTTTTAGTCTTGTGTGACTTTAGGATAATTTAGTAGGGATGTGATGAAAAGATAAAGTAAAACACATTTGTGGAGTTTATTCATGCATATTAAAAGATTAATTGGATGACTTTGCCTTCATGATATTGCATTTAAAGAGGGAAGAATGGTAATGAAACCTTAACTATGGACATTAACACAAGGTCATTAGATATGAAATGATATGTAATCATATAATATGCTCAGCTCGTTGGATACATTAGCTATTAATGCAATATGTGAAGACGTTATAAGAGGTCAAATTTAGAGAATAATGGTACAATTCACTAAAAATACACACCAAATGAAGTTGAAACTAGAAGGAAAAATAATTTAAGATTGTATGCAACAATGAAGTCCACTCAAATTTCCTTGGGGAAGGAAGATTACATGACAAGAGATTAAGTCTCAAGATAATGAGGCTCATTTGAAATTTAATGATGTACTTAGTTGAGTATACCTACGGTGTAAATGGTAAACTTCCTAATAGAAAGAACAAGAAATGATTATGACACGACACTAATAGTACTTATGAGATAACATACATCCTAGAGAGATGTTGAATAATCTTAATTCATAGTTAGTATTCATTGTTTTTATAAGTAAATAAAACTAATTCATGATATGAATGTTTAAAGTGTACCATTGTTCTATATTTGATAAGTCTTTAGATGATTCTCATATTAGTGAGGTTCCATGATGTGATGGTATGTGGAAAATGGATATAGTTCTGATGAGAGGTTAATAATGCGTATGTGGTGCTTATTTATTTATTTTTTATGATAATGATGTTGTATTTTATGATGAATATGATATGCATAGCTATTATGATATTATGATACGAGGCATATTGGCATGTGCATTTATTATGTGATGATATGTCTTTGATGTTGATATGTTGATTTTATAACTTAGGAGGATATTATGATGTGAAGCATGTGGTAATTGTATGTAGATTTATGACATGTAGAATTTTGTGATAACAATGATGTTATGTTCTCATGATGACATGCAAGAATTTCCATGTGGATTATTTTCTATGTTACTATGATCTTATAGCTAATGCATTGGATGTATGTTGAGATGTGGCGATTAACAGGAAATCCAAAAATGGGCTGAGAGGGCTGGTTTATTTGATGATCTCATAGGAACCCATACCCACGAGGGAGAATATGTAACACCATATGGGTTGGGGACGTACTCAATCAACACTACATATGCCAATGGTTTCTTTGTCTTGTATAGCTCTTGTTGGATAACTCTTAAGGGTCTATCTGATGATCTTGAGGAGGCCAAGTGCCTGATATTGGATTGGGATGCTGAAGTTTTGTGGGGGTGTAGGGACTTCGATGCCTGGGACTATGCACCTTAGTAGGTGTGGAGGGAGTGGGCCAACCTTGCGAGATGCTCTAAGTCATTGAGTACTGGGACCGGATGTCTGCCTTGGGGAAGATGAGGTCTGAGTTGGGTGCGAGCCTTTGGGCCAGTCGTGGTCTATGGTACAAACCGAGGAGGGTTATCCCTGGTTCCAAAAGTGGGAAAACGACAAAGATTCCTTGGGATTCTCGGGTGATGTGGATACTTTCGATCCCTGTTGTTTATACTAGTTCAGCAGAGGGTGTAGGGAAAACATGAAGTAATAAATAACTAAATAAATAAAATGTTAAAGGATTCAACTTAACTTCAGGATGAAGTTCCTTAAAGAGAAAGAATACGTAATGTCCCCTGATAATAATAAAAATAATAAATAATATAATATAATACTAAAATATAAGAAAATAAATGATAAACAATAAAGAAAAGATAATAATAGTAAATAAATAATAAATAATGAAGAGAATATAATAATAATAAATAAATAAAATAGTAAATAATAATAATACTGGAGTTCTAAATAAATATATATAAAAGTAAACTATAAAAATAGTAAAAATAAGTAAAGTTAACAAAAAGTAAAATAAAATAAGAAAGAGTTAAACTAAGAGAACTATAAAAATAGTAAAAATAAGTAAAGTTATCAAAAAGTAAAAATGAATAAAATAAGAAAGAATTAAATTAAGAGAAATATTAAATTAAGTAAAACTTAAAATAAAAAAATAAAAGTTGCATGTTGACACATGGAATGTGTGCATGCAGACCCCTTTCCATTGTTTGGTCTATTTAATAGACGATGAGGAAGATGAGATTCATCATTCCTTCCTCCATTCTCTTGGGAGAAAAGTGTTGTGAGACAAAGGATTCCTTGGCAGTAGTACGTTGATTGAGGGCTCGGGGGTGGCCAGTTGTAGAAAGATTATGTGCAACTGAGCCTACGGTTGGGTGGAGAGTCGTCCCCAAAAATTTGTTGCGGTTAGCGGGATTCCAATAACATTCAACTCTGAAATCACAAGTAAGGAATATCATCGCCACATGTAAGTCGTCTTTGCTCGTGTTTTTGGAAATTCTATGTTAATTAGTGAAATAGTTGTGTGTTGATTATTAATCATATAATTTGATGTAATTATTTCTTTTAAATCGAGGTTGTTACACCACCATCCTTTTTAGTAGTCAACACTGTAGGTATTGCACATGGACTAAGACTTTCTCTAATTATTCCTTTATCCAACAACTCTTGCACTTGTTTTCTGATCCCCTCATTTTCTATGGGTGTCATGCGATAGACAACTTTGTTTGGAAAACTAGTTCCTGGTATCAAGTCAATATGGTGATTGACACTCCTTACAGGTGGTAATTCATTTGGCAGATCATCTACTACAATTTCATGATATTCTTCTAACATTTATTGAATCTCTACAGGAAAATCGGAGATAGGACTGGTAGTAAGAATTATTCTATGCTTATAAACAATAGCAAAGTGTACCTCTTCTGGTTCCAACTGTTTTAGAAATTCCTTGCCACTCATCAATAGTGTCCATGAATCACTGCTTCTAGAAGTTCCTTCCTCCTGTAGTGGTAACAGGATATGATTGATGCCATATTTTGTAATTTATAGGTATTCCTCTTACCACCATGCACTCACTTTTGTTAAACTACCACGTTCTCCCAAGACAAATGTGACACACATCCATTGGCATCACAACACATAAAATCTTGTCTTTGTAGCAACCAATATGTAGCTCTATTTCACACTGCTCATTTACCAAAATTTGTTGTCCCTTCTGCAACCAAGACACCTTGTAGGGTGTTGGGTGCCTTTCTCTACAACCTTTGTAGATACTAAATTATATGTGCTACCACTATCAATCACAACCTTGCAGCACTTACCTTGGATTTTGCAAATAGTCCTGAACAAAGCTCTTCCTTGAGTTGGTTCCACAAATTCCTTCTCTTGTTTGATCAATACCTTCTTCATCATTAGAGCCTCTCTTGTCTCTGGCATATTTTCTGCTTCCTGCACCTCTACCTCTACTTCCTCTACTGGAGCTACAACAACATTCCTTTGGCCAGGTTCTCTATTCTATGGATATTCATATGCCATGTGTCTAAGCTTGCCACACCTATAACATCTAACCTCTCTCCTACCTCTTCCTCGTCCTCTAGAAGAAGAACTGTGGCCTCCTGAATCACCTTCATGTTATCGTTGTGGGCTGGAACTACGAGCCCCTTCCTTAGATGCAGTAGATCTTCCTTTACTTTTTTGTTGTCCTCTACCTCTAGCAACACCTTTACCTTTTCCAGCTTGTTTTCTTGCAAGCTTCTCTTCTGCTTTCATTGCCATCTGATAAGCTTCTTCTATTTTCCTTGGAGACAATACACTTATTTCATCTTGAATATCCAATCTGAGCCCATTGATATACCTTGTAGTCTTCTCTACAGATGCTTCTACATATCCAGCTATAATGTTTACTTTATAAAACTCCTTTGTATATTCTTTAACTGTCATGCCTCCCTGTTTGAGATTTTTTATACTTCTAAACAAGATTAGCTAATAGTCCTTTGGCAAAAATTTCCCTTTCAACTTTGTCACCATCCTGTCCCAATTCTTGATCTTATGTTTGTTTTTCCTTCTTCTTTCTGTCTGCACTCCATCCCACCAAAGAGTTGCATGTCCTTTTATTTTTGTCACAGCGAATTTCACCTTTCTTTCCTCCATTTCTTCATACTTGAAGAACGTATCCATCTCTGTAATCCAATCAATTAACTCTTCTGGATTCATACTTCCTGTATAGGAGGATACATCTGGTTTTGGCTTCATTACTAAACTCAACATTACGTTCAGGACCTTAGCTTTTGTTGATTATTTTGTTGCCTCTTCTTCTGAACTCACATCACCAAGCTCTAACTCTCTATGTTGATCAGTCTCCATCATTGCCATTCTTTCTTCCAACTGCTGCATTTCCCTTAATACCTCTCTATTAGCAACAAGTATTTTCCCTCTTTCTCCTCTTGCGTGATCCAGGTGGATGTTGGTGGCCACCACCTATCCCACTTGGACCCCCACAACTATTTCTTTCAGTTTTTCAGTTTCCTTATTTGTAGCACAATTTACTATTTTTGGCAGTTTTTCGGGCCTTGAACTTCCGGAGCCATTTTGAGGCCCTAAACGAAGTTTTTGGAAAAAATGGGAGCAACATGGGGCCATGGACCAATGTTTCTCATCCCAAAGTTGTAGTCCTCGGATAGATCTTTCTAACGAGGTATTGTGCGCATCAAACGGAGATCGTATGCCAAAGTTACGACCCCGAGAATTTGATGTACCAATTTACCCAAAACAGGGCCCATAGTTTGGCGCTTCATCTCCTAGGGTTAGGGTTTTGGATGTTTAAAGTTTTCATGGTTTCTCAACAATAAATAGGCCTTCGAGCCTCATTATAAGATAGTTCAAAGGCATGTAGCCTCCACATTTCTCCTCAGAGATAAGCTACCATCGCTTGAGCTAGTTTATTTCCATTTCTGTTTGTAAGCATATTTCAGTATTTTACATTAATGAAATGAAGTATTATTTCTGCTGCATCTCTGTATTTATGGTTATCTCTGTAATTTTTTGTGTTCTTGTTTAAATCTGGATCAGTGGTATCAGAAGAGTCTATTCTTTCTCTGTTTTTCTTTGCATGTCCCCAATGAGGTCGGGATACAAGGAGTTAGGGCTTGAATTGGTCAAACCTTTGCAAGATTAGCCTTGCAAATCCCGACGGCATCCCATGGCAAATGAAAAGAAAGATGAGGGCGTAGGAGATCCTATCAAATCTTGCTCGAAGAGGCCCTCGAGTGACAAAGGAACGCGATGATGGACAACTTTTCCATGATCCTTCAGCGACTACCGAGGGGCGACACATCTACTTCCAGCAGCTACTCTGGAAAAGCCACACCCTTTAAGGCACAAATTAACTTTTACATTCCCATATTTGAGGGTCAAATAGACGCAGATGTCATAGATAAATGGTTAAATCTGCTAGATGGTTATTTTTCTGTTCATGATTTTCCCAGCCAGGAAAAGATCACTTTTTCACTCCTCAAAGCAGCCCCCCACGTCAAGGACTGGTGGGAAACGTACTGCGAGCAAAAGGATGAAAGTACAAGCTCACTATTTTCAGCCACACCAACTTGGAATTCATTCCAGGATGCCATCAAGGAGCAGTACTACCCTGTCAAAATCTATGAGGATAAATACATAAAGTGGACCACACTGCAACAAGGAAGGGACCAAGATGTGTCGAAGTTCACAAAAATTTTTCATACCCTTCGCACAAAGTTGGGCATCAAGGATTCTGGGTTGCATTTGGTACTCAAATACCGCGGCTGCCTACACAGGTACATCCAGGATGAGATGGAGTTCCTGAACATCTCCTTGCTCGGCACGACATATCGATATGCTATCAAGATCGAGCAAAAGTTTAAACAGAAGAAGCGAGACTTTGGATCTGCGAATCCTAAGAACAAAGGACAAAGCCAAGGCGGTGTGACCCAAGACAACCCGTCGAAGCCGCAAGAAAAGAACAACACCACGAAGTCAAAGAAGGACACAGGAAAGTGGTGTGAGTTCCACAAGAGCCCCACTCATAACACAAGTGAGTGTCAAAACAAGCGGTCGCTGGTGACCGAGTTGAAGGCTTCAGAATTAGATGCATGTTCCAACCCTAAGTCAGAACCCAACAAGGGGAATGAAAAAGGGAAGCAAATCATTGATGCGGAGCCTAGTGCCACTGTTGCCACCGCCAAGGTCCAGAAGAATGTGCCCGAAGATCCAGAGGAGGGGGAGAGTATTTTCCACTCACAAATGTGGGTGAAGGGTTCACCGTTGTAATTCATTGTTGACAGTGGGAGCCAAAAGAACCTCATTTCAACAGAAGTCGTGAAGTGGCTGGGCCTACCAACCACACCACACCTGCAGCCATACAACATCGGGTGGCTTCACCAAGGACGAGATATCTCAGTCTGCCAACAGTGTCACCTTCCCTACAGCATCAAGCCCTTCACATATGACTCGATATTGTGTGATGTTGCACCTCTTAGTGTTTGTGATGTATTATTAGGCCAACCATACTTGTGGAGGCGACATGTTATGAATAAGTCAAGGCCTCACGCTGTTATTATTTCTTTGGGTGATTCATTATATAGGATTCCGGAGGTAGCCCCACCTACCACTGCCTCTTTGATCTCTGCTAAGAAAGGCAGTAAGATCATCTCCCAGACTAGGAAATTTATTTTTTGTCTGGTTCACCCTCAAAGTAAGGGGAAGATCGTTGCCACATCCATGAACCCCGCAAAGGGTTCCTCCACGCAGCAGCAGCAGTAGATGGATACGGTCATGAAAGAATATAGGAACATCTTCTCCTCACCCACAGGGGTACCGTTGCACTGTCAGGTCAAGCATTCATTCGATCTGACTCCTAAAGCACCTCTACCCAACGGGTCAATATATCGTCGCTCCATTTTGGAAAATGCCGAGTATAAGTAGCGACATGATCAGCATCAGGTACCACACAAGTTTCAAGTGGGTGACAAAGTCTGGTTGCATTTGCAGAAAGAACGCCTTACAAGAGCCCATCAGAAGCTCAAACCACTCTGATATGGTCCTTACACCATTACCAAGGTTGTGGGAAATAATGCTTTGGAGTATAGCATTCCCCCATTCCTTCTCTTGCACCGAGTGTTCAATGTGGACCGCCCTCGACCATGCTTCCCACCATTACTAGACACATCAGGGGTTGCAGAACAACTCACCAGGGACCAAGTTTAGCAAAAGTTTCCTCATCTCACGGAGGAACTCAACGCAATGGGGACCATTGCTTCCTAAGGGGGGAGGAATGATCCAGGTGGATGTTGGTGGCTACCCACCTATCCCACTTGTAACCCCACAACTGTTTCTTTCAGTTTTTCAGTTTCCTTATTTGTAACACAATTTACTATTTTTGGCAGTTTTTCAGGTCATGAACTTCCGGAGAAGTTTTGAGGCCCTAAACAATGTTTTTTGGGAAAACTGGGAGCAACATGGGTCCATGGACTGATGTTCCTCATCCCAAACTTGTATTCCTCAGATAGATATTTCTAACGAGGTATTGTGCGCGTCAAATGGAGATCGTATGCTAAAGTTACAACCCCAAGAATTTGATGTACCAATTTACCCAAAACGAGGCCCATAGTTTGGCGCTTCATCTCCTAGGGTTAGGGTTTTGGATTTTTAGGGTTTTTCATGGTTTCTAGACAATAAATAAGCCTTCGAGCCTCATTGTAAGACACTTCAGAGGCATGTAACCGTCACATCTCTTCTCAGAGATAAGCTACGATCGCCCAAGCTAGTTTATTTCCATTTCTGTTTGTAAGCATATTTCAGTATTTTACATTAATGAAATGAAGTATTATTTCTGATGCATCTCTATATTTATGGTTATCTCTGTAATTTGTTGCATTTTTGTTTAAATCGGGATCATTGTGCCTCTTCCAACGCCTTTGACAGCTCTAGGTGACATGATTCCTTCCTCTGGTCCTTAAGCAGATGCACGGTGTGCTCCGATAACACCTGATGCAAATCAGTCCTTGATTTGCTTAATTTTCCCTCCCTTAGGAGTCGGTTCCCAAACTCTACGCGAGTTGGTGGCCAAATTCTATGCAAGTTGGCAGTGTTACATATAACACCCGAGCTATTTTCTTGTTGATAGCCCTTAGAGCCAAGTACTCAACCTCCTGGAACCAAGCACTATAACCTAGTGCTTACGCACCAAGTGCTAACAATAATGCACACCATATTAAACCTCTAGTGCTCTCCCACTGGGTATTATCTCTGAGATGACATGTCTCGATCCCTTTCCAACCAGTCGCACAAACTTGGTTTCAAAAAATTCCTCCGGGGTGTTTGCCTCCGATCCGACCTCTCTATTGTGGCAGTTAAACTCTGTCACACGATCTGGGTCCCACTCCCAATACTTCTGGCCTGCTTCTATGAGTCTGACACTTTGAAGAAAGGCACTTATAATGGATGTCAGGGTTGAACCTCCATGCGGGGCCTACCATTCCACGTAAGCTTGGTCCTTCTCTTCGTGTGCCCCTTTATCCTTCAGCGTATAATTTCGACCTCTCCGGGTGACCGACTAGACTTGCACTTACAGAACTAAGAGACGGGAACAACTTTTTGTCTCCGTCAATCAACATTCCTGACTCTTTAAATCTCGGCACTTAATTAAATAAAGTTACAATATTTTCCCCTCTGAGCTGTGTCGAACTAAAAGACGGGATTTTTTTTTTGTCACCATCAACTGATGGTCCCGACTCTTCAAATCCCGACACTTAATTAATTAAAGTTACAATATTTTTCCCCTTCAAGTTGTGTCTTCATTACGGGATTTGTTAGTTAACGATACTGACCTCCTACAACTCATGGACTCTCCCCAATGGCAGAAAAATCGACTGAGTGTTGTGCTTAGTCTCAGCTTTGGTAGTTCGTTCCTTTGGTTTCCTTGGGCCCTTGGGATTTCCCTCTTAACTATGTGATGTCGCTAAGGCATTCCTCTCCCTTCCTTTGCTTTCCTGTCAATAGAACTTTTGGTAGTTTATAGATCTCGACAACAGTTAAAAAAAACACAGAGTTCTCGACAAGACAAGATAAAGAATAAAATAACAGAAGGATATAACACAAAGCTTTGCAGGCACTGTTATCACTCAGGTTGTCCCTTGGCTCCTTAAGGGATACGGCCGAGGTAACCACAAACCAATCTTTGGGTTGCAGGTCCTAGCCTACCTGCAGTCAGAGAGGGCTCTCTCTTTAAAATTTAGCTTTGTTTTGGGTTGATTTTAGGCTAGTTATGGTGTACATGGGTTTTGTTTTGATTTTGGTGGGAAGGATGATGTTTCAAGCAGAGTTGGGATGCATAAAGTGAGAAGTTCAAACCATTGGGCATGGAGTCATGGATTAGGGCTTGTTGTTGCGTTTTCTTGGTCACAAGAGGAATACGGAGCAGGATAGCTACGCATAGAACAATATCAGGCTGGAATAAAGATGGGATGAAGGTCAGAGATGAAAGGCAACTAAGAATCTTTCATTAGCTAACAGAGAGGGAAGGTGAATGAAAGTTTCTCTAGGAGCAGTCAAGAATTCCTAAATAATAGTCATATGTGAAAGAAACAGGGTAAACATGATCATTTAAGTATGCATATTCATAACCGTTTCTGAAGAAAACATATAGAAATAACAAGAACTGAGCATAGGGTGCAGTCAAGCAAAACCTAAGTTATTCTTCTTTCTTGCTATTTAGATGGTAACACAATGGTGGCATAAACATATGTAAACTGTAAACAGAGATAGGATAACACTTATTGAGCCATGTAGTATCATAGGAATTCCACAGTCACTCTTTGGCCATTAAATAACACAATAGTCAGTTCTTCATCCAAAGCATTCCAACAGTATTTGATTATAGAGCTCTTCAAAAATATACAGCGCAAGTCTCGAATGAGGATTATCAACCAACCAACCCTTTAAACAATGAATTAGGGTGGTTTATATAGAGAAAATATCCAAAAATATCTATTACAGTAGATCTTAAACAGATCTGAGGGAAATGAGTTCTTTAATCTAATATTGTCCTGAAATTAATGCAAGAAGATATTTATTTGAGCTGCGCTGGAGGCAGTGGCATCAGAATGAGTTAATATGGTGTCCTTGGTGGCTCGGTGTAGTGAGGCGGTTCTGCTTCTTTTAGGTGGCTTTAATGTGCACTAGTCCCGATCTGATGAGCTTTGAATGGCCTTTATTGCTTCTTTGACTTGGATGGAGGCCTTTAATGTTCACCTGCTTTGGTATTGCAGATCTGATACTCTTTTCCGCTTCACTGATACTCTTTAATTGAATCTTTGCTTCATCTTTCCTCTGATACTCTTGAAACTGTCAAATCGCCCCTTTTCTGCCCTTTCAAGGCAAAAATAACTGCTGCAAATGCTTTTCGTGGCCTCTAGAATGGTATCGGTGCTGGCTGATTGAATATGAACATACCTGAAGAAATCATGTTGCCTCCCGCGAATTTTTCAGTTTTGCAGGTAGCCGAGCCATGAGAACCCCTCCATTTTGAGCAATTTTTCTTAGCGAAGCGCTAATCGCACATCGAAAACTGCCTCTGTTTCTGGTTTCGGGCATTTTTTGCTGCGATTTTCTCCCTTCGCGCCTTTTTTGGTGATGACGTCAGCATGACGTCAGCGGCGGGTCCCGGTACGGCAGGGTGACGTGGCAGGGCGACGTGGCAGATGCGGTGGCAGTGACGTGGAGCTGACGTCAGGGGCAGAGAGACAGAAGGCGGTTTGTGGTTTTATCGGACTGCCTTCTGTACGAGGGCGGTATTTGTCAGAGCCCGCCCGATACAATCGCGTGGAGACACGCATCTTTTGTACGGTGGAGAAACCGCCGTGCCATCAGAAGCTAACGATCGGACGTCGAGGCGGCTCCAAAATCGCCGAGAGCCTTCGGATCTGGGAGGGCGGATCGGAGGGCTGACGGAGCGCGGAGCTGGCAGCAAATTAATGTACAGGGGCCCGCTGAATATTATATCATTTATTTATGTGGCGGGGGGTTCAAACCTTTGGAAAGCGGGTTATGCGCTGGTGGTGTTTAATGTTTATTCAAACTTTTTAACACTAAACTTTAAACGATGAGCGCGAGAGGGTAAAAAAGATGAAATGTTATGGGTAAAGGGGTGAGGAAAGAGGTTATTAACTTAACCAAACGTTAAGTTAATCCCAGGGTTAGGATGCGGAAGGCTAATGCCAAGCCCCAAATGGACTTAGCATTTCCCCCAAACTAATGTTATAGGGCTATAGTGCCAGGGGATGGGAATATGTACATAGGGGAGCTATTTAGTGCTTTTTAGTAAGGGGAAGGGTAAATAGATAGGGATTTACATAATAATGTTAGAAGTTAATATGAAAATGACAAGAAAGCGCTAAGTTTAGAGATCTTAGGCCACTTCAAAGGGAAAAATGACTTATAGAGTGAATAAGAGTACTCCTAAGCAAAGCAAACCTTTACTTAGACCAATGATATGACAAATGATGAAAATTAAGAGATATCAAATAGATCTTGACCTCTTTAGGGAGGTTAGTGAATGATTTGGGGAATAAGAAGAAGGGGGAGTTAGACATGCCTCGCTTGAGCTCCTCCAAATGAAAAACTATCTCATAATTGTGATCTGAATAGATATAACACTTGAAAACATGAAATGGATCACATAGCTTGATTCTGCAACCACAAAACTACTTACCCAGCCTACTTACCTAGCATTTTTTCTTCCTTTTGAATGGGTGCATTTAGACTTGCAGACCCTAATTGTCTTCTTTTCTTTTAACTGCCCTCCTATCTAAAATCAACCCTTATCTCTTCCAAGGGCCCAGATTAAGCAATTGGGCTCCTTCATTTCTCTACCTAGCTACTGATCTGCCAAGCTTAAGCTGTTTGGACAGATATTCATTCTCTATCTTCTAAAACAAGCAATTTAAACCTAGGGAAGCCAAGATTAAGCTGTTTGGCTTTCCCTTAACTGTAAACTTCTTCAAAAATGGTATGATTCTTCAAAATGGAACTTCTTGAAAATATGGAACCTTGCAGCATGAAAAGATGACATATTTGGCATGTAAAACAGTTAATCATGAAATATGAAACCTATTGCAATAGGAGGCTAACAGTGGCTCCACTTGGGGATGGTTTTGTTGGAAATAATACTGAGAGGGGGGGGTGAATCAGTATTATCACATCAATAAAACTTTTTCATTTCCATATTCAGATTCATATATGCTACTTCCACAACTTCTTATGATTCAGTTAGTTGATCCTTAATGAGTGCATTAGAACATTATCAACCATATTAACAGTAAACAGGTGCAGTAAAATAGAACAGATCATCACACATAAGCCACACACATGAACACCATGATATAAGGTGGAAACCCAATGTGGGAGAAAACCACCTGCTGCAAGTCATCTCAATCTTCTTCTTAATAAGAAAATCCTTTTACAATATTTATGTACTGGTGCAGTCTTATACCAGTACGCAGGCTTCTACCTGCAGAGAGCTACAACCCCCATAGTTCTTGTACTAGCCGATCCATTTACTAGTACGCAGGCTGCTACCTGCTACAATGCTCCAAAGTTTTCAACTGCTACTGGAAGGGAGCTACCACCCCCGTAGCTCTTGTACTAGCTAAGATACTAGTACGTAGGCGCCAGCCTACAATCTTCTCTCCTCTGGGTACCACATTTCATACATTTTCAGACTGGATACACCTGAAGCACAACACATAATCTGAAAGGCCACGTTTCATCCAATTTTCATACTGGACCCATAAATATCATTGAAGCACATAATCAATCAATCTTCTGAATCACCCAATCACCAGATCAATACATATACAAGGATAATATGAGTGTTAGCAACCCGATCTAGTCCATTAGATCCATTACTAGATCTCATCCATCAACACAATCAATCAAACTGAATATGTAGAATATTGACACCATTAAACAATCATCAGAACACATCAACAACCTGAACCACCTGTAACATTAAACATCATAGCTCAAATGGTATATGCTACTACAATGAACCAAACCTGCGTACATACGTGCTTTCACCAAATCCAACCCGCGTACAGATCTATAAATATTCAATCATGACTTGCAGCAATTTCAAACTTAAGTTATACCTAGTTCAGATCATTACAAGCGTCAGTATACAGATCTAGAATAAGCATAATCAACTATATAGAGATAGTTCATTTCAAACCATTTGATCCCGATCTATCCATAGATCTTGTTCTCCATCAACCGGTGAGATCCCTCTTTAGCTCAGATCCAGATCTGCACCATAACCCAATCACAGTATTCCAGATCTAGATATTCAATAATTCAGATGATGCTTTGCCAAATGATCTCCTTCCTCTTTTATAGCCTTAGTCCTTTCTCAATACCACGGTCCAAAACCATAGGATCAAAAAACTGTTGGACTAATACCATGAACCAACCATGAAAGTGCGTGAGATCAACACTTTTGGATGCAATACCACGGACCAAAACCATAGGATCAAAAACTGTCGGACTAATACCATGAACCAACCATGAAAGTGCGTGAGATCAACACTTTTGGATGCAATACCACGGGCCAAAACCATAGGATTAAAAACTGTCGGACTAATACCATGAACCAACCATGAAAGTGCGTGAACTTTTCTCTTGCATGAAGGGAACTTTTCTCTGCATGAAAGTGCGTAAACTTTTCTCTACATGAAATAAACTTTTTTCTGCATAAAAGTGCGTGAACATTTCTCTACATGAAATAAACTCTTCTTTGCATAAAAGTGCGTGAACTTTTCTCTACATGAAATAAACTTTTCTCTGCATAAAAGTGCGTGAACTTTTCTCTACATGGAATAAACGTTTCTCTGCATAAAAGTGAGTGAACGTTTCTCTACATGGAATAAACTTTTCTCTGCATAAAAGTGCGTGAACTTTTCTCTACATGGAATAAACTTTTCTCTGCATAAAAGTGCATGAACTTTTCTCTACATGGAATAAACTTTTCTCTGCATAAAAGTGCGTGAACTTTTCTCTACATGGAATAAACTTTTCTCTGCATAAAAGTGCATGAACTTTTCTCTACATGGAATAAACTTTTCTCTGCATAAAAGTGCGTGAACTTTTCTCTACATGGAATAAACTTTTCTCTGCATAAAAGTGCGTGAACTTTTCTCTACATGAAGGAAACTTTGTTGCACTATAATTTATCAAATAAATTTGCTGCACTATAATTTATCATTTGTGTGATTTTCCATCAAGGACAACACTTGTCTCATAATGCCAACAATCTCCCCCTTTGGACTTGTCATACTGAGAATTGTCATCTGATATCTCTTCCGTAGATTCATCTAGATAAGTGAGTTGATCTTCTATGAGTTGTTTGCCATCAAGTAGAACACATGCATCATAATGCCAACAATCTCCCCCTTTGGACTTGATGGCAACAATACCAAATCACTCTCCCCCTTTGACATCAAGGGCAAAGGGCGAACCAAGATATTCTCTTTCCTAGAAAGGCATTCCGCTGTTCATACTTCCCCTGAGTACCTGTTGAAATCTCTGAATGAGCTCCCCCTTTGTATATGCCAAGGTGTACCAATCTTTTCATGCTACATACTGAAAGCTCTGCTCTTTCTGAATTGTGTTGTTCATGCTCCCCCTGTATGTAAGCAAGGTCTGCAAAAAGGTGTTCTACAAGAACATGACTCTATACATCATACGTGACCTTCTTAGCACCAAATACTCATACATACATCCATCTCCCAACCAAGTGGGGATATACCAGAAAATGACAACCAAGTACATTACATCATTCATCCCAGGCATAGTGGGGAAACCAACATAGGCCGTTACATGACCTTGATATGACTGAAATATTTCATCAAATGACTACAATAGATAGAGACACACTATTACATCATGAGTCTTGATGTGACCTTTACATTGAATGATATACATGACATTTATAACAGAGACCAAACACCTAAATAAGATCATGATAAACATCAGCAACGACACTGAATGATCTGCTCCATAGCATCTGTCATGAATCATCAAGGTATGTCCATATCAACTCATCCTTTTGAACAGAATTCTGTATATATAGAATCATTCTATCATATGTGAGAAACACCATAGCCATCCAGATCTGCATGGACCAAGTATCATCAATTGGGAATATCAATCAACATATGTACGAAACAACCTATCATCATAAAGGTAAGAACTCATCATCATCAAGTCTCCAACAATGCAACTTTGAATAATCATCCATGTATCCAGCCAACAATCCTCATCCATATATGTGCCAAGAACAATAGGAATCTTGCATCATAACTGTAATATATGATCTTTATGCATATGACGACAACATATCATCAAGTAAAGAAGATGTGAATTCAAGCTAAGTACTTCTCCTTATCCTTATGAAGATCACCATGTAAGCACCATTAGAGGATCAACCACAAATCTGATCTAAATATCAACTATGTAACCCCAAGAATCATCTGAACAACTCATAACCATATCATAGCAAGATGAATCATTTATCCATATAAGCATCATCACCAAGGACTATTAACCATAATGCCAACAATGCATTAAAAGCATATGCTCCCCCTAAACCTGTGCCATCTTGTTTACTGTCAGATCTGATCATTCATATCAGCAAGAAGTATCAATACATCATCATTATCAAGTTAGAAACAAAACACTTCTAACCATCAAGTCATTTCCACACATCATCAGCAAATTGTAACCATTATCAAACAACGCAAATAATAAACCGAACCATGACTGATCCTTTTCTTGAACCTGTCCCTACTGCCTTTCCTCAAACAATCATATACACGACTATGCCATAACCAACTTGCGTATATACGTGACTTCTCTTTAAGAAACTTGCGTATGAGATTTAGGACACTGAAGTTTTACACTTCCAGCTCCCTCTAATTCTGTTATGTCTGTATGTTGTGCTGTGCCGCCTCTTTCTGATTGTACTTCTTTCTTCTTCCACATCTTCAAGTGTGATGATGATGTTTTCTCCTTTTGGTATGGTGCCCATACTTTGTTCCTGCATTCCTTAGCTATATGTCCAAGCTTGTTACATGCATAACATCTTACATGTTTCATATTCCTCCTGTAGCAATCAGCAGCTTTGTGACCAAACAAATTGCAAGAAAAACAATATCCATTGAAGTACCTGGAATGTGATGATCTTTCGGTGTGATGATCTTGAACCATCCTTCTTCTGCATCTAGCTGCAACATGTCCAAGATTATGACATTCATAACATTCAACATTATTCATAGGAGGGGTAAAAAAATTTCTTTGAAAAATTTCTTTCCTTGGTTGATGATGAGATTGACCTTTCATCTCTCTTATCTCCTTGTTGATCATTTTAGATTTCTCTTTAGAGTTCCTTGCCTCACACTGTGAACTAGATTCACCTTCAACAGATTCATGAAAGCCAAGACCAGTTTTGATAGCAGGAGATCTTTGACTATTAAGAATATCATCCAAGACTTTAGTACTATCTTGAAAACGTAAGAGCTTATCCTTTTCTTCTAATTTACTTTTCAAGATATTTACCTCAACCTGAAGTTGTTCTTATTTTTCTAGATATTGCTTCTTCATGTCTTCTTCAGCTTTCCTTTCTTCTTCCAACTGATGCTTTAGCTTGAGAATCTCCTTTTCTTGTTCTTCATTCAAATCCTGTTGCATTTGACGAATTCTGAAGGCACATTCTAGCTGAGATTTTAAGCTGATAACTTCGTTTCCCTGTTTTTCAATATCTTGGACTAGATCTTTATTCTGCTTCTTTGATTCTTCAAGATCTTCCTTTAGAGAGCGGATCGTGGCTTCAAGACTTTGATAGTAACTGGATCTATCTCTGAGTTTCTTGATGGTTGTGTTCTTTTCATTGACTTAATTTCTTAGAGATGTTGCTTCAACCTGCAACTTTTGATATTTCTCCTTGAATAACTCTCATTGAGCCTTTTGTCCAGTAACAGCTTCTTTGAGGGTACCACTCTTTATGTTCAGAAGTCTTTCTTGTTCACTAATTTTGTTTTGTCAGCCTGTTAAATTCTGCTTCTATTTGATATCCTTCTTCCTCACCCATAAGAGCACATTCAGTTGTTTCGTTATCACTTCCATCTTTTCCAAATGGATAGATAGCTGGAACATCAGAGGATAGCAAATTCATACTTGATAGTTCATCTTCATTCTGAAATGATTCCGAATCTGAAGAGCTTCTTATACCTAATCCCCAATCGATTCTCCCACTGTCATAGTTCTTCTGAGATGTCTTCTTCTTCTTATGAGCTTTCTTCTTAAGCTTCTTTCCCATAGTTCCACAGATCTCCTTCAAGCGATCAAGCTTCTACCAAAGGACCTGCTCTGATACCAATTGTTGGAAATAATACTGAGAGGGGGGGGTGAATCAGTATTATCACATCAATAAAACTTTTTCATTTCCATATTCAGATTCATATATGCTACTTCCACAACTTCTTATGATTCAGTTAGTTGATCCTTAATGAGTGCATTAGAACATTATCAACCATATTAACAGTAAACAGGTGCAGTAAAATAGAACAGATCATCACACATAAGCCACACACATGAACACCATGATATAAGGTGGAAACCCAATGTGGGAGAAAACCACCTGCTGCAAGTCATCTCAATCTTCTTCTTAATAAGAAAATCCTTTTACAATATTTATGTACTGGTGCAGTCTTATACCAGTACGCAGGCTTCTACCTGCAGAGAGCTACAACCCCCATAGTTCTTGTACTAGCCGATCCATTTACTAGTACGCAGGCTGCTACCTGCTACAATGCTCCAAATTTTTCAACTGCTACTGGAAGGGAGCTACCACCCCCGTAGCTCTTGTACTAGCTAAGATACTAGTACGTAGGCGCCGGCCTACAATCTTCTCTCCTCCGGGTACCACGTTTCATACATTTTCAGACTGGATACACCTGAAGCACAACGCATAATCTGAAAGGCCACGTTTCATCCAATTTTCATACTGGACCCATAAATATCATTGAAGCACATAATCAATCAATCTTCTGAATCACCCAATCACCAGATCAATACATATACAAGGATAATATGAGTGTTAGCAACCCGATCTAGTCCATTAGATCCATTACTAGATCTCATCCATCAACACAATCAATCAAACTGAATATGTAGAATACTGACACCATTAAACAATCATCAGAACACATCAACAACCTGAACCACCTGTAACATTAAACATCATAGCTCAAATGGTATATGCTACTACAATGAACCAAACCTGCGTACATACGTGCTTTCACCAAATCCAACCCGCGTACAGATCTATAAATATTCAATCATGACTTGCAGCAATTTCAAACTTAAGTTATACCCAGTTCAGATCATTACAAGCGTCAGTATACAGATCTAGAATAAGCATAATCAACTATATAGAGATAGTTCATTTCAAACCATTTGATCCCGATCTATCCTTAGATCTTGTTCTCCATCAACCGGTGAGATCCCTCTTTAGCTCAGATCCAGATCTGCACCATAACCCAATCACAGTATTCCAGATCTAGATATTCAATAATTCAGATGATGCTTTGCCAAATGATCTCCTTCCTCTTTTATAGCCTTAGTCCTTTCTCAATACCACGGTCCAAAACCATAGGATCAAAAAACTGTTGGACTAATACCATGAACCAACCATGAAAGTGCGTGAGATCAACACTTTTGGATGCAATACCACGGACCAAAACCATAGGATCAAAAACTGTCGGACTAATACCATGAACCAACCATGAAAGTGCGTGAGATCAACACTTTTGGATGCAATACCACGGGCCAAAACCATAGGATCAAAAACTGTCGGACTAATACCATGAACCAACCATGAAAGTGCATGAACTTTTCTCTTGCATGAAGGGAACTTTTCTCTGCATGAAAGTGCGTAAACTTTTCTCTACATGAAATAAACTTTTTTCTGCATAAAAGTGCGTGAACATTTCTCTACATGAAATAAACTCTTCTCTGCATAAAAGTGCGTGAACTTTTCTCTACATGAAATAAAATTTTCTTTGCATAAAAGTGCGTGAACTTTTCTCTGCATAAAAGTGCGTGAAATTTTCTCTACATGGAATAAACTTTTCTCTGCATAAAAGTGCGTGAACTTTTCTCTACATGGAATAAGCTTTTCTCTGCATAAAAGTGCGTGAACTTTTCTCTACATGGAATAAACTTTTCTCTGCATAAAAGTGCGTGAACTTTTCTCTACATGGAATAAACTTTTCTCTGCATAAAAGTGCGTGAACTTTTCTCTACATGAAGGAAACTTTGTTGCACTATAATTTATCAAATAAATTTGCTGCACTATAATTTATCATTTGTGTGATTTGCCATCAAGGACAACACTTGTCTCATAATGCCAACAATCTCCCCCTTTGGACTTGTCATACTGAGAATTGTCATCTGATATCTCTTCCGTAGATTCATCTAGATAAGTGAGTTGATCTTCTATGAGTTGTTGGCATCAAGTACAACACATGCATCATAATGCCAACAGGTTTTTCAAGATGAAAAGCCAAGAACAGCAGGTCAGAATGCCTTGATCTTCAATTGTTACTGTAAACTGAAATTCTCCTTCTTCTCAATGCCTTTGACTGAATTCTTATAAGCTGATATGCAGTATTCTTTTGAGCTGATTTTCAGAAACAATTACAGCTCTGCTTCTTGCCTATTGGGTGCTTGTAAACTTATTGAAATCTGCTTGAGAACTTCTTTGGAATTATTTCAAAAATAGAGATCTGAAATAGAGCTTTCTTTGATCTTTCCTTCAAAATTTGTTGCGTTGTTCCCTCTTATTGGCCTGCTATAAGAAAAGTGCTGAAAATACAAATATTAATGTACATATAGTATATAGAGTTGTGTTGTGTTCAACAAAAGGGATCATGATAGTGCTTTAGCATTCGGCCATTGACAGGGCCTTCTTCAGTTGTGTTGTCATCCAAACTCTTCAGAAAATATGTGTTGTTGCCTTGAGCAGCAGAAATAATAAAGGGGCCTTTCCACAGGAAATCAAACTTGCCATGCTTTCCTTTGTCCTCTCTTCTTGAATCCCATCTTAAGACTTTGTTGCCTATGTAGAAATCTTCAGCCTTGGTTCTTTTGTCAAACATTTTCTTGAGCTTATCTTGTAAAATCTGAGCTCTGTCGTACACTTGCTCTCTTGTTTGCTGCAAATGGATGGTTTGGTTTATTCTTCTTTGGATATCATTTGGTTCTGCCTGAATCTCTTGCAGCAATTTGATAACAGGGATTCCCAAAGAAGAGGGGAACTTGGCCTCCATGCCATAGACTAACTCATATGGGCTCATCCCAATGGATCTCTTGGTTGACAATCTGTCTGCCCATAGGGCATTTACCAGCTTTTTGTGCCAGTTCTTCTTGTTCTCCTCCAAGACTTTCTTAATGATGTTAATCAGACTCTTGTTGGATGATTCGGCCAAGCCATTGCCTTGAGGGTAATAGGCTGTGGAGTGACCTAAGGTAATGTGGAATTTGTGGCAAAAACTGATCATTTTCTTGGATTTGAAGGCAGCAGCATTATCTGTAATGATCTTCTCAGGACAGCCAAATCTGGACAAAATGTTGGTTTCAAGGAATTGGATGATGGTGGAGTCATTGGCTTGCCTACATGGGATGGCTTCAATCCACTTGGTAAAGTAATCTGTAGCTGTTAGAATCCACTTATGCTGGCCAGAAGAGGATGGATGGATTTCTACAATGAAGTCAAGACCCCATTGTTGAAAAGGCTTCTCGGTTGAAATGGGCTTAAGGGGCAAGGGCAGAAGCTTTCTTTTGCCTTCAAAGATTTGGCATTTGTGGCATGAAACAGCAAATTTTCTTACATCAGCAAACAAAGAGGGCCAATATAAACCAGCCCTTAGTATCTTATCAGCAGTGGACTTCCAATATAAGTGCCCTCCACAGTCCCCTGCATGAAATTCTTTTATGACACTATCAGTTTCATTCCTAGTTAGACAATTCAGCAATATTCCTTCATGATTTTTCCAAAACAGGGCACTATCTAAGACACAGAACTTTGATGCTTTCATCTTTAAAAATCTCTTTTTGGTTCTGGACAACCCTGGAGGAGCACACAGGTTTAGCAATATAAAACATATATCAGCATACCATGGGGATTGCAAAAAAGCTTGACTGATCTGTGGAGTCGCCAGCTCCTGTTCATTGTCCAGTTGATTAATGTGTAAGGCTTGAAAATTGGTTTCGGACATCATTTTGGCTAGACCTTGTCCCTTTATCAGCTTGGTGGGTTTTATCTCAATGTCATACTCAAGGATATTGGCAATCCATTTGCCTCTTTTGCCTTCTATGCCCTCTTGAGTTAATATGTCTTTTACAACATCATTTGGCACATAAGCAATCACATGTGAATATAAAATGTAAATTCTGAAATCTTTGATTGTTTTAACAAGGGCATATGCTTGCTTCTCCATGATTTGGTACTTCAAGGGTGCATCTCTAAGGGCTCGGCTGAAAAATGCAATTGGCTTTTCATTTCCCTGATCATCTTTCTGCAAAAGGACAACAACAAAGGTGTGTTCAGATACAAATGAAAAAATGATGAAATCTTTATCAAATTGAGGACTTGTGAGGACTGGGGCTTGAGTTAAGGCAGATTTTATGCCCTCAAAGGCTTGCTTGGCCTCTAAAGTCCATTTTACCTTAGAATCCTTCTTTAACATTTTATTTAGCATTCTTATAAGCTCGGCCAAGTTTGGGATAAATCTCCTTAGGAAATTGATCTTTCCTAGGAATGCTTGCAGTTCTTTGATGTTTCTCGGATAAGGGATTTGCAAAATGGCTTGGATTCTTTCCGGATCTATTCTAATTCCATCTTTTGAAATGATATGGCCTAGCAATTTGCCTTCTTCTAGGCCAAATAAAGACTTCTTGGGGTTCAAGGAAATGCCATATTTCCTACATGTTAGGAACACTTGTCTCAAATGTTTTAGGTGCTCTTGATCAGATTTTGAGAAAGGAGTAAGGTCATCAAGGTAAACCACTAGGAAATCATGGATTTCCTTGGCAAATGCAATGTCCATGGCCCTTTGAAAGGTGGCACCTGCATTCTTTAGTCCAAAAGGCATTTTCACATATTTAAAGGTTCCCCACGGTGTTGTAAAGGCTGTCTTGTCTTGGTCATCTGGGTGAACAAGTATTTGATTAAAACCTGAAAAGCTATCTAGCAAAGAAATTCTTGAAGACCCCACTACTATTTGTAGAATGTGGTCCATTTTTGGCAGTGGGTAGTGATCTTTAAGGGAGACTTGGTTCAAATTTCTTAAGTCCACACATAGTCTAATCTCCCCTGTTTTCTTCCTTGTGGAACAAGATTGGATACCCATTCTGAAAATCTAATGGGTGTTATGATACCAGCCTCAAACATTCTTTTCACTTCTTTCTCAATCAAAGGGAGAAGCACAGGATTGATTCTCCTTAGTTTCTGTTTGAAGGGCTTTTGATTTGGCTTTAAGGGAAGGGTATGTTGAATAATAGAGGTGTCATAGGACTTAAGGTCCTCATAACTCCATGAAAATACATCTTGAAACTCTTTAAATAAATCAACATATTTTGGTTTTTGATCGGGAGGCAAAGACTTGGGCAGTTTAATCATTTTGGGCTTCTCTGCTGTCCCAATATTACAGTCTTCCACAACAGCATTTAAGGGCTGCATCTTTGGCTTTTTGGGGACATCGTTTGAATCAAATATGTCTTCTAATGGATTGAGGCCAGCAGGTAGAGAATTGTCTTTCAAATCAATCACTTCGGCCTCTACTTCAGCTATTTCATCTAGATGCATTTGCTTCAGCTCTTGCATATTTTTCTCATCAAAAATGGTTGGGTGCAGCATTTAATTTGCTGCTTTAGCTGCTATAGTTTGCTGATTTTGGCTCATTTGCTGTTGTGGGTCATCCATGGCATCTTCATCAATGTTTAAGCTTGAGAATTCTTGCTGTAAGGTAAGAAAACTGTTGATTTGAGCATCATCCTCAAACACTTGCCAATCTTTGATATTGTTAGGGACAGCAGGCCTGTGCTTTATCTCAGCAGTAAAGTGGTGATTGGGCTCAAAGGGCAGCTTGCAAGTGCTAGCAAAAGTAGCTAGACTATGAGCATGCATGTTATGGCTTTTAGAAATCTTAGCAAGCTTGGATTCGGTGAATGAATTGAGTATTTCTATGGCTGCAGACCTATAAGCTCTTAGCCTATTGTCGTTAGTAACAAAGTTACCTTTCATTTGTTGAATGATCAAATCGGAGTCACCTAGAATGGACACTTTTGTAGCTCCTAGAGCTTTGAGCAGTTTAAGGTCTAAAAAGAGAGCCTCATACTCTGCATGTTGTTGGTGCATTTGAAGTTTAGTCTGTAAGCATGACCCTCTGCATGGTTGTTATGTGTATTGTGAATCCATATTCCTGCCCCTGCTCCTAGCTTATTAACAGAACCATCAAACTCTAAATACCATGTGAGTTCTTGCTTGTGGTTAGTATTAAGAGTTTCAGTCATTTTAGGATTGGGCGGACCTAGGTTTTGTGCTTCATGTGGTTCTTCTTGTATGCTGGTTTCACTAATTGTTTTAACAGTTTCACGGGTATGGGCAACCGACTCTTGATTGATGCATGTTTCTTGTTCAAAAGGCAAAGGCTTCTCATCAGTGGGAGGGCAGCTATCATCATTGAACAATATAAAGGAATCCATATCAGAATGGATTGAGTAAATGGGAAAGTTTTGGGGTTTTTCCTCACTACTTACCACATACTTCATCAGTGTTTCTCTATACAGTCTCTTTGGTTGCCCAAAGACTGAAATAGTGGCATAGGAGAGGTCTAGCTGGAGAGATCCTTGGAGTTTTGCTCCCCAAGATCTTGATAAGAGCATGCCATGCTTTGGTGGAATGTCAGCAACCACCACGTCCATTGGGATCGTTTTGTTGGGAAATTGGACTAAAGACACACAAAGGTCTTTGATTATGCCTAAACACTTGACCTGACTAGAATCAAATGAGAATAAGTCTTTGTAGGGTCTAGTGACATTAAGGTTTAGCTTCTCCATTACAGCTTCGGGCATTAGATTGTGTGAAGCACCTGAATCAAACATAGCATTGTGCAACACTTTATCATGAAGGTGCAAATTGACATAAAAGGGTAGAACAGCTCCATGTCCTGATTTACCATTGACTTCAGGACCAAAAAGTAATTCAGGTTGATTATCTAAGACATTAACATCATCCTTGTTCTCTCGCATTTGCAGTGATCTTTTGATTTGCTGTCTGTACACATCATGTTTGGCAAGCTCAAAGAGAGGAATAGATATCTTTAATTTACCAATTTCTGCTTCTAAATCAAAAGGTTTTTCTGACTGTGTTTTAGTATTGTGACTGGTAGATTTTCCCTTTTCAATTGTATTTTCAGTGATCTTCTCTTGGTTATCAGTGATTTCCTGAGATTGCTCTGTTTTGGGAAGGATTTGAGGAGTGTTATTTACATTGTCTTTTGAGGGAAAGGATACAAAAGGCTGGTTATTAGAGGGCTGCATGTCAGATACATCCTCTATGGTCACTTCCTTTAATTTTGGGTCTGTTTTATCAGCAGGTTCTGTGATAGCGGCCTTGTCTTTTACTTTCTTAGCTTGCTTGGCATCCTTTGGCTTAATGGGATCAGACACATCAATGGTTCTTGTTCTCAATTTGTATTGTTTATGGACTTCGTAGACAGCTGAATCACAGCCTTGTTTGAAGTCAAATGACTCTCCAGACTTGGTCTGAAATTGCTTTATATCATGGTCATCTTGGTCTTCTTGGGTTAGAAATACTTGTTGTTCACTTTTCAAACCCATCAAGTTTATGTGAGTGTCCTCTGTTTGCTCACTAGATGTGGATGCTTCAGCATAGTTTTCATGAAAAGGAGGTCTTATATCATGGTCAGGACTTGCCCTTCCAACGTTTGGGTTCTGATTTTTTCTAAAGTTTGGATTTTTGATAGGATTGTTTTGTTGTCCTTCCCATGAGGCTTTTCTTTCAATAGTTCCCATTCTATTTTCAAAGCTGTCCATACCTTTCATGATTGTGTCCAATTTTTGCTCAAAGGCTGATGGTTCATCTTTAAAAGTGGTTCTTCTTTCAGCTCTTTCTCTATTTCACTTGGCAATCAGATTTGCCTCCACACTAACAGCTACATTCTGCATGTCTGCTAAGGTTTGAGGGGCTCTTTCCCTTAACTGATAAGCCATGTTTGAATCAAATCCATCAGGGAATTTGTATAAAGCAAGATCAGGTGGAGGTCTAAGGTTTTGTGGAATAGCGTTGTAAACATTGTTAAACCTGGCACAATAGTCTAAGACAGCTTCTTGAGGGCCTCTTTTGATAGTGTCATACTCGGATAATATGTGCAGAGGGTCCTTCTTCTTCTCCCATCTGTTAAGAAATGTTTGGTAAAGGGCCTCTGGGTCAGCTATGGAATTTGCAGGAAGAGCTCTAAACCAGGGCCTTACATCTCCTGTTAAACTTTGGACAAAAATCTTCATTCTTACACTATCATCATCTATTTCATAACTCTCAAAATAGTCCTGCATTTTCTTGGTATGTTGCAGGGCTATGCCAGAACCAGTACCTTCAAAATATGTGATTTTGGTTTGATAATCCTGAGGCATAGCCCCTAGATTTGCAGGTAACTGTAAAGGTGCATATATGTTAGCCATATTTACAGGGATAAGTGGAACGACTGGAACAGCTGGAAGAGCTGTAATAACAGTGGTGGTAGTGGTAGTATGCGTAGTGAATGGAGGTGTGGAAAAGGTGCTTGGAGAGGTGGATGATGAACAAGGGGAAGTAGGGGTTGAACGAAACAAAACTTTAACAGGGGTTGGAAAATAGCTTGGCTGAACTGTTTCAGGACTAGAATCAGCAACCTCTTCTTGTTTTTGTTTGCTAAGGTTTCTAGAGATTAAATTGGGATTTTCAAAAATAGCTGGTGGATTTGGGTCTGGATTTGACCTAGGATTATGTGTTTTCTTCTTGGGAGCCAACTTCTAACTTGTTTTTGGAATTTTCTGAATAAGTTCCCCAGTGGAGTCGCCAATGATGTTATCACTCAGGTTGTCCCTTGGCTCCTTAAGGGATACGGTCGAGGTAACCACAAACCAATCTTTGGGTTGCAGGTCCTAGCCTACCTGCAGTCAGAGAGGGCTCTCTCTTTAAAATTTAGCTTTGTTTTGGGTTGATTTTAGGCTAGTTATGGTGTACATGGGTTTTGTTTTGATTTTGATGGGAAGGATGATGTTTCAAGCAGAGTTGGGATGCATAAAGTGAGAAGTTCAAACCATTGGGCATGGAGTCATGGATTAGGGCTTGTTGTTGCATTTTCTTGGTCACAAGAGGAATACGGAGCAGGATAGCTACGCATAGAACAATATCAGGCTGGAATAAAGATGGGATGAAGGTCAGAGATGAAAGGCAACTAAGAATCTTTCATTAGCTAACAGAGAGGGAAGGTGAATGAAAGTTTCTCTAGGAGCAGTCAAGAATTCCTAAATAATAGTCATATGTGAAAGAAACAGGGTAAACATGATCATTTAAGTATGCATATTCATAACCGTTTCTGAAGAAAACATATAGAAATAACAAGAACTGAGCATAGGGTGCAGTCAAGCAAAACCTAAGCTATTCTTCTTTCTTGCTATTTAGATGGTAACACAATGGTGGCATAAACATACAGAGAGAGGATAACACTTATTGAGCCATGTAGTAGCACAAGAATTCCACAATCACTCTTCCCATTAAATAACACAACAGTCAGTTCTTCATCCAAAGCATTCCAGCAGTCTTTGATTATAGAGCTCTTCAAAAATATGTAGCGCAAGTCTCGAATGAGGATTATCAACCAACCAACCCTTTAAACAATGAATTAGGGTGGTTTATATAGAGAAAATATCCAAAAATATCTATTACAGAGAATCTTAAACAGATCTGAGGGAAATGAGTTCTTTAATCTAATCTTGTCCTGAAATTAATGCAAGAAGATATTTATTTGAGCTGCGCTGGAGGCAGCTGCATCAGAATGAGTTAATATGGTGTCCTTGGTGGCTTGGTGTAGTGAGGCGGTTCTGCTGCTTTTAGGTGGCTTTAATGTGCACTAGTCCTGATCTGATGAGCTTTGAATGGCCTTTATTGCTTCTTTGACTTGGATGGAGGCCTTTAATGTTCACCTGCTTTGGTATTGCAGATCTGATACTCTTTTCCGCTTCACTGATACTCTTTAATTGAATCTGGGCTTCATCTTTCCTCTGATACTCTTGAAACTGTCAAATCGCCCCTTTTCTGCCCTTTCAAGGCAAAAATAACTACTGCAAATGCTTTTCGTGGCCTCTAGAATGCTATTGAAGCTGGCCGATTGAATATGAACATACATGAAGAAATCCTGTTGCCTCCCGCGAATTTTTCGGTTTTGCAGGTAGCCGAGCCATGAGAAGCCCTCCATTTTGAGCAATTTTTCTTAGCGTAGCGCTAATCGCGCATCGAAAACTGCCTCTGTTTCTGGTTTCGGGCATTCTTTGCTGCGATTTTCGCCCTTCACGCCTTTTTCGGTGATGACGTTAGCATGACGTCAGCGACGGGTCCCGGTACGGCAGGGTGACGTGGCAGATGCGGTGGCAGTGACGTGGTGCTGACGTCAGGGGCAGAGAGACAGAAGGCGGTTTGTGGTTTTATCGGACCGCCTTCTGTACGAGGGCGGTGTTTGTCAGAGCCCGCCCGATACAATCGCGTGGAGACACGCATCTTTTGTGCGGTGGAGAAACCGCCGTGCCATTGGAAGCTAACGGTCGGACGTCGGGGCGGCTACGAAATCACCGAGAGCCGTCGGATCTGGGTGGGCGGATCGGAGGGCTGACGTAGCACGGAGCTGGCAGCAAATTAATGTACAGGGGCCCGCTGAATATTATATCATTTATTTATGTGGCAGGGGGTTCAAACCTTTGGAAAGCGGGTGTTGGGTCGTTAATATACCATTATTATTGTCACTTTTGAATGCTTATTCCACCCATTTCTACAATTCCTCATCATGTCATTTATCATAATTTATCATATAATTCTATTTTACAATGATTTATGCTCTTATGTAAAAATATTATTTATTCTCCTTTATTTTTAATAAATTGATGATTATGCATGATTTTATCAATGAAAGTTTAATAAATTGGTTATAACATTATTCACCATTTTTAGCCTTCAAGATAATTTCGAGATTGAAGATTTGATCATTAAAAGTGCCAACTCAGAAATGCGCTGGAATAAGAAGTGACAGTTTTGCGGTTGAGATTCTGAGCAAATGAAGCAGAATATGGAAAATCCAGAACATGGGTTTTGTCCAGAACGGACCCAATTAACTTTAGCAAAGAATGGCTTGCCAAAATTCAGCTTGTACTGAGAGAAACGCAGAGTTCTTTGAGCACGATTTTCTCAGATTTGTTGTTGCAGCTGTCCTCCAAACCTCAGCTGCAAAACCAAATTCGTCTTGCTCTTGTTGAAAGATGGATGGAAATATATCTTCTTGTTGATCAATTGGTTGGAAACAATCTAATTTTGTAATAGAAATTATGTTGTACTTATCTTTATTGTAACTTCTCTCTGATCTCTCTCTATTTAAATGAAAACAGAGATCAGAGATGGGGATGATTTGGGGATGGATTCGAATGATGGAATTGAGGATGAATTAGAGATTCAAAATTGAGGATGGCAGAGAGAATGGATAATGGCTGAGAGATTGAGAGGTTTCTTGTTGTAATCCACTGTAACTCTGCTTTGATATTTTAATATAAATCTGGTTGCCATTCATTCTTTTCATCTGAAGTAGCCCAGCAGCATCCGCTGGCAGCTAAGGGCCCAGCCTCTGGTGGAGTACGCTGCTGCTGCTGTGTATCATATCTTTACAATTGCTTCTGTGTGATGGTTTGATTTCATTTTCATTTCTTTGAATTGTTTTGTTCAGTAATCTTTTGTTTATAAACATTTCGCAGAACTGCTCTGTTATATTGAAATTATAATTGGATTGCGTTAGTGACAAAATTATTAATTACAACTTGAAATGTCTTGCTCTTAATTCTAATCTAATATTGCCTTGTCTAATTAAGACTATGGTTCATTTAATTGCTGCTCATTTATAATTGCAATGGCTGTTCAATTAAGTTACTATTCCATTATAATTGCGATTGTTGTTGCTTCAATAACTGCGATTAATGTTCATGCTGCTGAATTAAGGTTGTTGATTCAATTATATTTCTAGTTGCTGCGTATTTCTAATTACTTAGTTTTGTTGTTCGGTTCCATTTAAGATTGCTTTTTAATTCTAGTCTTTTAGCATTGCTATTCATTTCCATTAATAAATCATTTCTGTTAGATGAAGCTTTGCTGTTCATTTTTGTTGATTCATTGCAAAGAGTTTTCTTTTAAAGAGTTTTCCTAATTTACTTTCAATAGCAGCTTTAGTTCAATTTCTATTTTCTTTTAATTGTTTTAATGCAGGGCTGTCAACTGTAGAGAACATTGGTTATTGCTTCCTCGTTCCCAGATTGATTGTCTTGTTCCAGTTTGATTTCAATTGCATCAATCTCTAGAGGAATGAGTTATTGCTACTGTATCCTCAATTGATGGTTGTTTGAGTGAATGATTTAATTACAGAGCATTTGAGTTTCTTGCTGTTCCAATTAGATTTTGTTTCCAGATTTCATTTACTTTTGCATTTTAAGCACTATACTGCAAAACATTACTCTTGAGTAAATAGCCACCTCAGACTTAGTACACTCTTGAAATAAAAAGTCGTCCCTGGGTTGATAATTAATGTGAAGCTAATTAGGAGTTAAAAAGACACCTTTTTCTCGCTCGACATTTTGGTGCCGTTGCCGGGGAGAGTGTAGCCATTTTTAAATAGTAGTGTGCATTTGATGAGTGCATGTTAGGAGAGAATTGGGTATTAAAAACGGAAGGTAAGAACCTGCGTACGAAGCATGTAAAAGCCCTACTCCCCTGCCCGCTTTCCAGCAGGACTGTTAAAGAACCTAAGGTAGAAATAGATGTTTGAATTTTTGTGTGAATGACTTAAAAGAAAAAAAATAGAAATTTTGAAAAACGAATCACATGATTTCACTCAAGTGGTGATGTAAGCACCACCCATTTCACTAACTAATTGACAGGAACATTTAAAGAAGGAGCCTCGAAGAAACACATGAAAAACATCTTATATTATGGTAAGAAATGGCTCACATTTCTACTTTTGAATTTCCTATCAAAGATCTAGGAGGAGTGACACAAATGCACATAATTCCCCCATTGTCTCTACCAAATTTTTATGGTTTAGCAAATGAAGATCCAGATACATTCTTATTTGAGTTCGAAATACTTTGTAGAGGATATGATTATTACACTAGCGACCAAAGGTTGAAAGTGTTTCCTCTTACTCTAAAAGAAGCAGCTCTCCGATGGTTCATGAGCCTAGGTGGGAATTGCATCCAAACATGGGAGGACATGAAGAACATATTCTTGAAGAAGTACCAAGACTATTGCAAGGCCAATGAAGATATTTTCAATATCATACAAGGGGAAGATGAAAGGTTGGAGGAATATGTAGATCAATTTCATTATAACCTTCAAAAATCAAAATATAAGCATTTGGAGAAAGAGATCTTAAAAACACTCATTCTTAAAGGAATCAAAGATAAATTTTTAGAACTCTTAAATCTGATAGGAAAAGGTGATGTTTTTCAATTGTCATATGATGATGTTTGTGAATTGTGCATAAGGTATTCAAGAGGAATCTCCAAGGCTGGTAAGAATTCTAGAGATGCTTGTTCTTTCTTTTCCAAATATGCTACAAGAATAGGAGACATAAGAGCTGAAATCAATGCTTTATTTGAAAATTTTAAAGTTGATTTTATTAGCTCTCTAAATGCAAAATTGAATGTTTTGCAGGTTCATAAAAATCAAGAATTTGATGAAGTGTTTTTCACTCATGACCGAAAGGAGCATACCATAGATGGTTGTTCTTCCTTATCTAATTTAGAAGTGGCATATCAAAGAGATGAGGAAGCTGCAACAAGGTCAAAACCATGGAAATCATGGCCTACAGATATGGTTCAAAACACTTCTTCTCCATTCTCTTACTTGCATAATCCATTATGGAATACTCATGTTCTAGGGCAGCCACGTCAATTTCAATATAACCACCAATCTTATCTACAAGTTTGCCATGGTTCACCTTATGATTGCATGACTACTCTCCCTTATCTTGTAGCACAAGCACATTCTCCATATTCTCCACCAGCTCTTCCACGACATCTTGCTTGCATATCAAATTTATCCACTCAACCCAACCAACCACATCATCACAATGCTCCATTCCTTACACATTTTCCTGCTCAACTAATTCCACACCCTCACCACAATAAACCAGTACAACAAGCTTACAATGTTGAACTACCAAATTTACCCACCCTTCCCACCCATTCTATCTCACATGCGCCATTAGAGAAAACTTACAATGAGATTCAGAATGTTTCAAATTCAAAAATTGTAGAAGCTATGGAAGAAAATGAGGTTTCTTATAGTATGTATCAACAAGCTATTTTAAAAGCTCAAGAACTTCATGATCTGATGGATATGAGAAATCAAGAAAGTAACGGATACATTGAAGATTGGTTTCACTCCATCATTTGTTTGCAACATCACTCTATGCTTCAACAATTTTTGATATCATTTTTTCAAGGGAAGTTGGCTTCTCATACCCTAATTTTCATTAATATGCATTTTTCAAATTTGGGTATGTGTATACATAAAGCCTTATTTCGAAAATGGCTCCACTGGAAGTACTCATATACGTAGTCATATTCATTTTTCAAATCAAAATAGGTTAGTGTAGAAAATAAACTAAATAAGGAAATAAATAAATGCATTTTGTTTTTCCATGTAAAACTAGTGTTTTTTGTTGCAACATGCTATGCAAATCAACATTGGTGATAATTTTTTAATTCATTTGTGTATGTAGATGAATTATAATGGAAATAATAGCTCTACAAACACTCATATTCACTTTTATCACCAATTTGAAAAAATGCTTGAATATCATATTTTTTTTGCTTGTGGGCTTGATGGAATTTCTGCAAAAACAGTCGGGACAGTCATGTTTTGAAGGACCAAAAGGGATTATTTTTAAAACCTATTTATATCCTAAGTAGCCCTTGATGTCTACTTTCCAACCCAATTTGAATCACTCAATTTGGATTTGAAACGAGAAAGTTAGAACCAAAACATTGACCGGATGTCTAGCGGGCAGCTCAGGAACAGAGTTGGGACAGTCAGTTTTTGGAGGCCTAAATGAATGAATTTTTAAAACCTGTTTCTATGGTAGATTCCCCTATGAATATAGTTTACAATGAAATTTGAATCACTCATTTTCGATATCGTATGGGAAAGTTATGATCAAAATATTGATTGTCTATCGTAAATCAACACTCTTAAAACTCTGTCTTTCCACCTGCTCTTTACAGTATTTGATCTATCAATTCTTCTTGTCTTCAAAACCTGTTTCTATTGGAGATAAATAAATGAATCTATTTTCATTTCCAATTTGAATCATTCGAATCTGACATCAAATGAAAAAGTTACGCTTGAAATATCAACTGTTGGTCTAAGTCGGGTAATCGAAAATGACTTTGTTATGTAGGTTGTTCTAACTAAAATTGACATATCATATCATTGAATCTTTACAACCTATTTCTACTGGAGATAAACCTTTGAATTAGCTCTCATTTGGCTTTGGAATCACTCAATTTCGACGAAAAACAAAGAAGTTGTGATTAAAACACTGCAGGTTAGCATGATTGGCCACTGCTCTCCCGCAGGTAACAAATAAATATTACTTTGTTATTTTCTCCGTGGATTTGTTCTACAGAGTAACTACTTGTTAGTTTTTTGCATAATTCTTGGATTATGGGAGCCCGCGCACCTCTCTTTCTCCATGATTTAACGTTTTATTGCAGGTAGATACTCGTTTTTTGCAGGTCTTGGGAAAATAAAAAAGGTCAATTTATGGACGAGTGATTTTTGAAAGAAATTTTAAATGAAACAAAAGAATTTCATCCAACTCATTACCCAACGGATTTATAATAGAAGAAATGAAGAATTGATTTCCATTTGAAGATTCATGTCTTGTCACTGTTGCCAAAACATTTTTCAAAGAGATCATTTTTTTTTACATAACATTATAGCTATTGTAACTTAATTTACTTATTTACAAACTGTTTTTTTAAATAAAATGTTGTTTCCTTTCTGATTTCTCTTATATTTTGTGTTTCAGGTGTTGCTTCAATCAAATTGTAACATATCTTCAGCATCAATGTCGTGAACAACTAATTTGTTTTTTTTTGCATGTTTTCATTTTATGATTGTCCATTTCGCTATTCTTTTTCGAAATGGAACAGCACTTCTGCACTTTCACGTTTTGTTGTTCCTTTTCGAATGGAACAACACTTCTGCACTTTTCATTTTTGCTGTTCCTTTTCCAAAGGAACAACACTTGCATTTTTGCTGTTCATTTTTCAAATGAATGACACTTTTCATTTTTGTTGTTACTTTTCCAAAGGAACGGCACTTGCGTTTTTGCTGTTCCTTTTCCAAAGGAACGACACTTTTCATTTTTGCTGTTCATTTTCCAAAGGAACGGCACTTACGTTTTTGCTGTTCCTTTTCTAAAAGAACGACACTTTTAGTTTTTGCTGTTCCTTTTTCCAAAGGAACGACATTTGCATTTTCACACTTTTTTATGTGTATTTTTTCTTTTTGGTGTGCATTTCCTTTGCTGTTCCCTACACGGAACACCACTTTTTGGGTGTTTTTGTTGTTCTTTCAAAAGAGCAACCCTTTAGGAGTATTTTTGAGAGCAACCTTTTCTTCCTCTTGTGGGATTATTCCTAGTTCATCTCAACCACATTTTACTAATTCCCCTTCATGGCATGAAATACACTATTTTTATGAGGACAAGAATTATGGATTCTATTGAAGCGAGTTAATATCATTCACGTTATGATCTTTAACATGATAGCTCTTTGATGATAGATTATTTTCAAAAGGGACACAATTATTTATATACTACTTTACTGCATTGTTTTTTGTTGAACATGATATTGATTGATCATCTTAATACCATGCTGGTTCCACCCTTCTGAATTATAATCTTCTCTGTCTGTAATAAATGAGATTATGGGTATATTTTTCTATTGACATGTTCAACTTCTTCCACCATCCCTGCTCTTAAGGAGTACTGAGCCTCCCTCTTTTTATCATAAAAATGTGTAATAACAACCAAAAAAAATTCGCAGATGAAAGATAGGGGGTCTCATTACAAGCCAGCCTACTATGTTCATAAGGCTGTAACAGAGTGACATTCCCATTATGGCCACCACACCAGGGTTATGATCCATTGGATAGCCAAATTATCCTTGGAACAGGAGGTCTCATCACGAGCCGGCCTGATCACTTTTGTTACATTCCAGTGAATGGCAGTGTGGTTATCTGGTTACCACGCCAGCACACTGATCTCTTATGTGGAACAACACTGTAACACTTCATTTATAAATTGAGGATCCTGGCTCATATGGGTTAAAAAGCAACCCTGCCAAGGCTATGGACGCCTGCTGGCAGCAGAGGCTCTGCTTATGGTATTGAAGTTATATCTTATCGTCAATAATTATTATAATACCCTTTTCTTATTTTTTTCCTTTTTATCAGAGAAATTATTTCCTTAATTTTTTTCCCTGTTTTGAACCTTTATGCATGAGAAATTGTTTTCAGATCAATCACATCATTTTCAGCTAGAATGCTGTCAGTCAAGCATCTTTTTTGCATATTGCTGTCCTTTTTCTCTTTTTCATAACTTATCATCAATCCAAAGCGTCCTATCTCTTATTCATAACTATCTTTACACACTCTGCTCTCACTATAACCATAACTCCTTCTGTCCTATCATTGATATGTGTACTCTACTTCATTTACTGTTGTATTGTTCATTCCCTTGCCTTGTCATCAACACAACACCTTTCATATGCTTTATGGTCATGGGATCCCTTTTTCAATTGGAGGGGGGAATGTATGCATTATGGGATTGCATGTGATATGATTACTGCACTCTGCGATAACTTGTTGATTTGACAAAATATCAGTATTGCATGTATACAAAAGTTTTTATGATTGAAATTTTTGCATGCATATTATCTGTTGCTATTCAAAACTAACACTATGGATTCAAGAACATTGTATGCCAAATAGTGCTTTGTTTACAGGAAAACAACACGTATGGGCAGAATTCTATTCATAGCATGACCACACTATTGCACTTAACAGAAGAGGCTCGCGAACGTGAACAATTCTTCAAACATGATGTGTTTACCTGGATTCCACCTTTTGCATCACTTTTAGCACCAACTCTGCCTACATCCGCTTCAACAAATGCCAGTCCATATATGTCCTTCCACATTTTTGGAGGTAAAACTTGAGGTAAAATCGCATAATTTTCTGATTTATTATGAATTTAGGAGAATTTCATACAAATCCCTTTTGAGCATTATTTATCATCCTTCAGTCCACATCTGTACCACTTCCCATTTTTCAGCGACATCATCTTTCAGTTTGGGGGAGTGTTGCTTTCATTCATTTTTTCCTTATAACCATGTTATTCATATTCTTTATCATCCATTGCTATTCTTATTCCTTCTCAACACCTCCCTTCTTCCATGTTGTTTTACACCGAGCATAGAATTCAACAGCTGGTAGCAACCAGCTCTATTTGTTTTCTAGCATTGCATGAAGACATGCTAATTCTTTAGAGAGGGGAGGAATTGCTACGCATGATGGATGTTTTCTACTTTCTTCCTCATTTACGGCATACAATTTCATTTTTACACAGTGCAGAAATTGATTTCCATAATATGAACTCAATTCTTGTGATTTTTGGAAAACACAGACGTATCATTAATACAAATCAAGATAATTTCAAGATAAATTAGTTCATAAACTTTCGGAAATCATTCACTCTCACCTACAACCATTTTGTTTATATCTCATGATCCGTGCATCAAAACGATCTGATTTTTGGATCATAGAAGCATTCATATATTGTAAATTTACTTGCAACATTTCAACAAAATCTTGTTTGTAGTTTTTGAGAAAATGGTTAATGAAGTTTGTTGTTATCTATATCATATTTTGCTGCAACTCCATACATATAGTTGAATGTCAATGTACAAATTGTTATGCCTTCATCAAGATTGCTAAAATTGAATATTCATTGATTAAGGAAGCATTCATTTGTTCTCAAATTTTTATTGCTTGGTTAACACATGGGTTTTGTCTTTGGGTTGCATGAGGACATGCAACATATTGAGTGTGGGGGTATGTTGGGTCATTAATATACCATTATTATTGTAACTTTTGAATGCTTATTCCACCCATTTCTACCATTCTTCATCACGTCATTTATCATAATTTATCATATAATTCTATTTTACAATGATTTATGCTCTTATGTAAAAATATTATTTATTCTCCTTTATTTCTAATAAATTGATGATTATGCATGATTTTATCAATGAAAGTTTAATAAATTGGTTATAACATTATTCACTATTTTTAGCCTTCAAGATAATTTCCAGATTGAAGATTTGATCATTAAAAGTGCCAACTCAGAAATGCGCTGGAATAAGAAGTGACAGTTTTGCGGTTAAGATTCTGAGCAAATGCAGCAGAATATGGAAAATCCAGAACATGGGTTTTGTCCAGAACGGACCCAATTAACTTTCGTAAAAAACGACTTGCCCAAATTCGTCTTGTACTGAGAGAAACGCAAAGTTCTTTGAGCACGATTTTCTCATATTTGTTGTTGCGGCCGTCCTCCAAATCTCAGCTGCAAAGCCAAATTCGTCTTGCTCTTGTTGAAAGATGGCTGGAAATATATCTTCTTGTTGATCAATTGGTTGGAAACAATCTAATTTTGTAATATAAATTATGTTGTACTTATCTTTATTGTAACTTCTCTCTAATCTCTCTCTATTTAAATGAAAACAGAGATCAGAGATGGGGATGATTTGGGGATGGATTCGAATGATGGAATTGAGGATGAATTAGAGATTCAAAATTGAGGATGGCAGAGAGAATGGATAATGGGTGAGAGATTGAGAGGTTTCTTGTTGTAATCCACTGTAACTCTGTTTTGATATTTTAATATAAATATGGTTGTCATTCATTCTTTTCATCTGAAGTAGCCCAGCAGCATCCGCTGGCGGCTAAGGGCCCAGTCTCTGGTGGAGTACGTTGCTGTTGTTGTGTATCATATCTTCACAATTGCTTTTGTGTGATGGTTTGATTTCCTCTTCATTTCTTTGAATTGTTTTGTTCAGTAATCTTTTGTTTATAAACATTTTGCAGAACTGCTCTGTTATATTGAAATTATAATTGGATTGCGTTAGTGACAAAATTATTAATTACAACTTGAAATGTCTTGCTCTTAATTCTAATCTAATATTGCGCTGTCTAATTAAGACTATGGTTCATCTAATTGCTGCTCATTTATAATTGCAATGGCTGTTCAATTAAGTTACTATTCCATTATAATTGCGATTGTTGTTGCTTCAATAACTGCGATTAATCTTCATGCTGCTGAATTAAGGTTGCTGATTCAATTATATTTCTAGTTGCTGCGTATTTCTAATTACTTAGTTTTGCTGTTCGGTTCCATTTAAGATTGCTATTTAATTCTAGTCTTTTAGCATTTCTATTCATTTCCATTAATAAATCATTTCTGTTAGATGAAGATTTGCTGTTCATTTTTGTTGATTCATTGCAAAGAGTTTTCTTTTAAAGAGTTTTCCTAATTTACTTTCAATAGCAGCTTTAGTTCAATTTCTATTTTCTTTTAATTGCTTTAATGCAGGGTTGTCAACTGTAGAGAGCATTGGTTATTGCTTCCTCGTTCCCAGATTGATTGTCTTGTTCCAGTTTGATTTCAATTGCATCAATCTCTAAAGGAATGAGTTATTGCTACTGTATCCTCAATTGATGGTTGTTTGAGTGAATGATTTAATTATAGAGCATTTGAGTTTCTTGCTGTTCCAATTAGATTTTGTTTCCAGATTTCATTTACTTTTGTATTTTATTTTTTTTTATCGTTAAAGGCTATTCTACTTCTATTATTTACAGTAAAAACTGAGAACGATTACATTCAGGTTTATACATTGCGATAGGCCTGGGTTGGCGCTCTTGCTCATCGAGCTGCATTGAGTCCATTGCCCTTGCAGGGGCCTTTTTCCAGTGCTTAAGCGCCCACGCAGGGGCCAAAAAAGAGACCAATCTCATGTGCATTCTGTGCAAACTGAGAGCCCTTGCCAGAGCAGAGGGGCTGTGAAGACTAGAAACTTTAATAAAAACCATCAGAGACCCACGCAGGGGCATGAAAGAAACTTCCAAACCCACGCAGGGGCGGAAAAGAACCTTGAAGAGAAACCATCAGAGACCCACGCAGGGGTTCGGAATTACTTTGAGCGTCAAAATTATCTGACCAAGCAAAACGATTAACTCTATATCTTAAGCAATTGTGGCGAATTAAACAGTAGACAAAAAAACCTGAGTGCCTACAGAGAGCTGGAATTGTGTTGAGCGCGCGACTAGGCATCAGAGTCCTCCTCCGAGTCTTCTGGATAGATCCAGTATTCTCCTTCTGGTGGAGGTCCCCAGTCGTATTTAGCTTTGCCCTTTGCTGTTGCTGGTTGGGAGGCTGGCAAGAGCAGCTTCAAGCTCAGATGGTGCCCCAGCTTTGTCCTCAGCTGCTTTGGAACTCTCTGCAGGCTGAATTGGGGCATGGGGAGTATCCATTGGTTGAATGGGAGCTTGGGATAGTTCCCCCTCGATTTCTTTTGCCTTTTCCACAAATAAGACTGAAACATGAGCCTGGATGCTCGAATTACCTTGCAGATTGTTGATAGAGAAAATTGCTGAGCCGAACGCCGGAAGTGGAGCAGCTTCTGGGTTCTGTGGCTTGGCTTCCATAAATTGCTGAGCTTGGATGGGGTTGGCTTCCTCCACCCTGTGACAAAGGCATCAGCAGCAACTTGAAGCCCGATTGACAGGGGGACGTGAAGCATCTCTTCTTCCTGTGCCGCGTCGACTGAAAGGCCTTTGGCTTGGCGCCATAACTACCCACTTACCAACACTTCCACTGCACCAGAGAATTCGCAGGTGGCTCCTAGAATCCTCTCTGAGCCCTGAAACCCACACCTCCACCTCCGAAGATCGAACTGCCCGACATTCTCCATCTTCTGCAATTTTATGCATCGGTGGTTCACCTTAGAGCTGGTGCCCCATAACTCCCGCCTGCCTTTGCGTTTATGGTTCCTCTCAGACCATAAATGGCCGTCCCGTCTTCCTTTGGCTCTCACGCTCGCTGGCCAGGGCGGCGTGGAGCAATTAAGGAGAGACTCGACCTTATGCTTGCCCATGTACACCATGTGGCGTACCATGATCTCCCGACGTGGCACCCGCATCCGGGAATTTACTTTTGTATTTTAAGCACCATACTGCAAAACATTACTCTTGAGTAAATAGTCGCCTCAGACTGAGTACACTCTTGAAATAAAAAGTCGTCTCTGGGTTGATAATTAATGTGAAGGTAATTAGGAGTTAAAAAGACACCTTTTTATCGCTCCACAGCGGGTTATGCGCTGGTGGTGTTTAATGTTTATTCAAACATTTTAACACTAAACTTTAAACGATGAGCGCGAGAGGGTAAAAATGATGAAATGTTATGGGTAAAGGGGTGAGGAAAGATGTTATTAACTTAACCAAATGTTAAGTTAATCCCAGGGTTAGGACGCGGAAGGCTAATGCCAAGCCCCAAATGGACTTAGCATTTCCCCCAAACTAATGTTATAGGGCTATAGTGCCAGGGGATGGGAATATGTACATAGGGGAGCTATTTAGTGTTTTTTAGTAAGGGGAAGAGGAAATAGATAGGGATTTACATAATAATGTTAGAAGTTAATATGAAAATGACAAGAAAGCGCTAAGTTTAGAGATCTTAGGCCACTTAAAAGGGAAAAATGACTTATAGAGTGAATAAGAGTACTTCTAAGCAAAGCAAACCTTTACTTAGACCAATGATATGACAAATGATGAAACTTAAGAGATATCAAATAGATCTTGACCTCTTTAGGGAGGTTAGTGAATGATTTGGGGAATAAGAAGAAGGGGGAGTTAGACATGCCTCGCTTGAGCTCCTCCAAATGAAAAACTGCCTCATAATTGTGATCTGAATAGATATAACACTTGAAAACATGAAATGGATCACATAGCTTGATTCTGCAACCACAAAACTACTTACCCAGCCTACTTACCTAGCATTTTTTCTTCCTTTTGAATGGGTGCATTTAGACTTGCAGATCCTGATTGTCTTCTTTTCTTTTAACTGCCCTCCTATCTAAAATCAACCCTTATCTCTTCCAAGGGCCTAGATTAAGCAGTTGGGCTCCTTCATTTCTCTACCTAGCTACTGATCTGCCAAGCTTAAGCTGTTTGGACAGATATTCATTCACTGTCTTCTAAAACAAGCAATTTAAACCTAGTGAAGCCAAGATTAAGCTGTTTGGCTTTCCCTTAACTGTAAACTTCTTAAAAAATGGTATGATTCTTCAAAATGGAATTTCTTGAAAATATGGAACCTTGCAGCATGAAAAGATGACATATTTGGCATGTAAAACAGTCAATCATAAAATATGAAACCTATTGCAATAGGAGGCTAACAGGCACCATTGTCTTCTACACACTTCACCACACCACACTACTCTTTTTTTCATTAATCATAACATATAAAATTTTATTCATTCAGTTCCCCTCCTTTAAAATAGGATCAAAGGATCAATTTAGAGAAATTTACCTAAACTACAACAATTTGTCTAAATTAGAGAATTACATGGAAATTTAAAAAAAGTTATGGCCTAACAATCCACTCTTTGAAGAACCAACTCCTCTAGTAAAAGATTTTGACTTCTCGGTCAAAGGGAAATTACGGATGCCCCTACATCACTTCAAAATTATGGTCATTGGTAATCTGCAGTTGTATCAATGATTTTATGATGTGTAATGTAAACTTGAAGGTGATGGTAAAATTGCAAGTAAATTTTTTATGTGTTGTAGGCAATGGATCCCTTTGCAAAACACATAAAATTATGGTTTTTTAAACTTAGTTAACAACATAAAACATAGACAATAGATCATATCAGAAACACATAACAACAAAAATGATAAAGGAGTTCACCCCTCTCCTAGGCTACATCTCCGGGTCTACCTTCCAATGGTGGGTCTCTTTCATTAAGTGCACAAATTTGTGTTTACATGGATTTACAGTGCCCAAAATGTAAATATTATGTCTTCAATAGATTCAAAATTGTCAAAACCCCTAGTTGGGCTCTTTCTGCACCTCATTTGGCCAAAAACTGAGAAATTTATGCTTCTCCCAAGTTTTTCGAATTTCCACACATAATTGTTCTACAATTCACCCCAAACTCGAAACCAAAACACAATTTTGGCCTACAATCACACTCGATGGTGCAAATTGATAGACGGTTTAAATTCTGTCTAACCCCAAATTTCCAAAAATTTCGGTTGTATGGGGGCACATGCCCAAGGGCTGGGGCTATGCGCCCGCCCCTGTCGATCAACCCCCAATGAACTTGGCACCTGGGTACATTGAGAGCCACAAAACCCAGAGCTGTGTGCTAGTTCTTCGTGTGCACCAAATTTTGGAGGTCTCGGTCATGTTGCGACCCATGTGGCCCGGGGCTAACCCCCCTCTCCGCGCTCCTAGGGGCTGGCCCCCTTCAATAAGTCTTTGTCGTGGTCTTATGGGTTTGGGGCCATGACTTCGGGTTGGGGCTAAGCCCTGGCCATTGGTCTCACGCCTTGGTTCTGTGGGCACGGGGACTAGGGCTGGGGCTTAGCCCCGACCCAACCCTAAATATGAAATGTGCTAAGGTTCAAATAAAAGTGAGGTGCATATGTTGTTAAGTCATATGCGGTGGTTGAACAATATTGTGCCTTGTTGCTTGGTCAGAGGTCTTGTGTTCGACCCCTGTGCGGTCCCTTCGACCCTTAAACCAATTTTACCATGCCACGAGGAGGCCATGTGGCAGCCATCCACTGGCCGACGTGGCTTCCAACCATTGGACCATGTAATATAACCAATAACCAATCAAAATGCAGTAAAAAACGACCAATAAGATGAGGACACTTGGCGAGATGCCATTGATCCTAAAAATCTAGTCAACCTACCCTATCACCCTGCCCAGTCAGCGTACAAACTGCACAGTCGACGTACCTGCAACCCATCTGCAATTTTTTTACCTGTTTGGTAAAATGATCAGAATGTATTATTGGGAGCATACAATATTGGTTTTGAGTTATTCAAATTGTGTTGGATTCAGGTCGTCGAGATATATGCACCTGTACAGGTTTTGATAACTTTTAGACACTTTGAATTTTGAGCACTTCACTGATCACCTAGATCATTTTATCTGCTTCTTCAGATGCAAGTTTCTATGAAGGGAAATAACAAGTGATGTTTCCCTTTGAAAGATTATTGGTCGACTTTATTTTGACTTGTTTTTTTTTTGCTTCTTTATATTTGTAGTAAATCTCGTCCCATGAATTAGTTAAAAGATTGAGATGATTTATTCATTTTAATTAATTCGCTCTGGTCTATCCTAGTGTCACAAGTAAATTAAAAAAAAACAAAACAAAACAAAAGTCAGTACCATCTTATTTCCTCAACCATGGGATTTTATGGTGATGTAGTTTGTGTCAAAAGTATGTATTTATTTTTTAAGCTTTTATTTCTTCCGATTTAGATTAGTGTTATTGATTAAGATTGTTGGTTGATGGGCGTTCTTTATGTATTACATTATGTTTGTAGATTATCCAAGTGAATTAAAGGAACCTTCTCCAAGATTGAAATTACAACATCACATATCATATTATGTTCAAGTATCGACTAAAAAACATTTATAGTTCAAAGTCCATACAAATTTATAATTGCATTATTTTAGAGACAATCAATGGTTGTATTATTTCTATAGCAAACTTTCAACAACGCTGCATAGCTAGCATTCCCTGCCGCTTAGTTTAATAAAATATTTTAATGTCATGATGTGTTGTATGTACTTCAAACAATAATAAAATTGTAAAATGAGTTATATGAATATTTGTTTAACCTTTTTTGTTATTAATCTTTTTAATATAATTAAACATTTTTTTGTTATATATATATATATATATATATATATATATATAATTGACATTGAAGAGAATGATAACAAGTTAATAACTATTTATTTAATATTGAATGATGGCAATTTTTTTATATAATGCTCATATTATAGTACACATGTCATGTCATTAGAGTATAGATTGATATAATAAGGGTTGTACAAATTGTACACATGTTATTTTTACATATTTTTTTCAAATTTATATTTTTTAAATTATATTTTTGTAAATTAAAAAATAAAACCGATAAAAATCGTCTATTCAATACTTTACACCAATGAGAAAACGGAATTTTTAAACTTAATTACAAACCATTTGTGTTTATGGTACATAGTAATTAATATATAATGTTATTTTTCAAATTATTTATATTTATTGTACATAGTAATTAGTGATATAGTACATAGTAATTAATAATATAATACATAAAAATCAATTCTTGTCATCATTACATAATAAAAAGGAAGACATTTCAACCAATCATATTTGAAATATATAAAAATAAATTTTATTTAAAAATAATAAATTTAATTTCATAATATTAAACTTTGAATAGATTTTTTAATTTTTTAGTCAAAAAAATTAATAACAAGTCAATAAAAAATTAAAATTATATCCCTAGTAACAAGTATAATAAGCTGAATCTCTTTCATAGTGGGCTCCTTTTCGGGCAATTAGCGCTAAAACGCTACTTGATATATTCTTGAGCACTCTTCCCCAACTTCACGGATTCATCAAACGGAGTAGTCTACCCAGGCAGAGGAATGGTCCGGTTTCCGTCGCCGCCCAGAAAAACCTTGGGCTCCGGCCACAGGGAATTCCTCCCTAGCTCCGCCACCCTCCGCATTTAATGATGTCTGACAAGAGTTCCATCGATGTCTTGCCGCCATTCACACCTCAATTCGAATTTGGGAATGACGAAGTAGTCTACCCAGGCGGAGGAATGGCCCAGTTTCCGTCGCCGCCCGGAAAAACCTCCGGCTCCGGCCACCGACAATTCCTCCCCAGCTCCGCCACCCTTCGCATTTAATGATGTCTGACAAGAGTTCCATCGCTGTCTTGCTGCCATTCACACCTCAATTTGAATTTGGGAATTAACCGCGGGCTGCATTCGACCCGGCACTCCCCTGCAACTCACCAGGTCACCAGAACAAGTGAAACCAGAAGGGAAAGAATAGGTTTGAGGCTGCGAGCTGTGGCATCTCATTCGTTCATGCAACCATCGTTTGCATTCTCTATGCTCACAACATGCGCAGTAACCCATGGAAGCTTGATGCACCCAACACAAATTTAGAGAACAAAATCATGGAGTTCAGCACTACATATTTCGTTGTGGACTTGCTCCACTATTTGCTTGCCAACCCATCTGATCACCTCTTCCTTCTACCTAGTAACTTGCAGGTACTATGCAGGCCATGGAGGGCTCTCGGCCATCTCTCTGATAGCTGCAGGGGAATCGATGACTCCATTACAGAATGTGTGGACTATTTCTCGTATGGCTAAAACAGAGTCTGTCTTGGCCAACATGATCTATAGTTCTGTTTCTCCATTTTTCACTGTGTATTTTATCATGGTGAGGTGCATTGTTGGGCCTTGGTTGGCATGGAAGTTGTCCTCCTTCTACTTAGCTGGTAAGGCAGATGCCAATATTCCTTACTGGATGGCTAGTTCATGGATGGTTACTGTTATTCTGGCTCTTTTCGGGAGCACCATCTGGGTTTACAAGCTCTAGACAGGTTTGATCCGTTTCTATGCAAAGAGAGGGACTCCGAAGGGCAAGCTTGGAGCCTAGAAAGAAGAGTAAGCATAGTGGAGCTTGATCCAATTGTTATAACTACAATGATTTTAGTTGAATTAACCAATTTTCCTGTATTTTTCTTTGTGTAGGTGTAGTATTTTAACCGTTCAAATTGATAATAATATTTTGCTTCCAAGCCCATTTGTAAAGTATTGTACTTCAGTCAACAAACTCTAGAAACAAAAGCCATGGTGCTATTCAGTAGCAATTTTCAAGATTTTGGTGTTGTGTATTTTTTAAATTCTTGCGCAATCCTCAGAATTGGGGCAATTTTTTTCATTATCTTTAAAAGCCTGATAGGAAGATTACTAAAAGGGATGCAAAAACCATCATTACATCGAATTAACATCCCCAGGTTTCCCCACTATCGACGTATGCCAGGGCAAGTGCACCAGATCTAGATTGTACATTAGCTTTACACAAAATTTCTTAAAGCAATCAAATGATATGAAAATTGAATGGCTATATAATTGGAAATTGAAAATCCACCAATTATAGGTACCCTTTGTCTGGACAGATCTTCAAACATTTTGGAAACATTTTGGTACAGAGGAGGTGAGAAGTTCTTTAAGCACTCATAGAGTTGCACACAAAGTGGGGGAGTTGGAGTGAGTAGAATATTGGTCCTACAGCCAATCAAGCAATATGTTAGAACTGAGCATGGGGCTCTCCTCCACTGTGGCACAGATCATCTCTTACGCTACTGAAAATTACCCTGATTACCTGCCATACATTCCAGATAGATTTATAGCAGTACCAAGGATCCTTGAAAAGGACAACCTATCAATAAAGTTATAATGTAAAAATACCCATAAAATGGTCTTATATCCAAGTCTGACCTCCTTAGCAAACTTGCACCTCCAAATAGGCATAGCTGCAATTTTGATCTGTTAGTCCGGTTTCATGGAGCTTTCCTTTAGTTAGGAGTGCCATATAGGCATAGCTGCAATTTTGATCTATTAGTCCGGTTTCATGGAGCTTTCCTTTAGTTAGGAGTGCCATATAGATAATGAACCAGGCAAGGAATCTCATCCTAAACGAAACCTTTCATCACAAATAGCTAGCGCACTTTTGTGTCACAAAAGCATGGTCAAGCTGCAATTCTAGTTCCTGTTTTATGACGCAGGTTGCTTTAGTTGGGAGTGACATAGACCGAATGAACCATGAAAGTAACCACATCTTAAAGGGAAACCTTGCATTACAACCAGATAGGGGAAACTTTTGTGCCGGTTGTGTGCCATTCATGTTTGTCATCATTCGAATACCATTTTCTATTTAAGTTTACTTTCAATAAAAGGTTTAGGGGTCATATTTTTATACAAGTTTACTGGCCTGCACATTAAGATAGGTGCCTAATAACTCTATCTCCAAAGATTGTCCTGATTACCTGCCACGCATTCCATATAGATTTGTGGTATCACCAAGGATCTTTGAGAAGGACACCCCGCCAATATAGTTATGATGTCAACATATCCATAGAATGGCCTTCTATCCATGTCCTATTTCCTCAACAAAAGTCACCTCCAAAAACATGATCAACATATTCTGGATAACCCCAATATCTACAATTTCTATATGTTCATCCTGTTCCATAAAGCCTTCCTTTGGTTCAGAGGGAGCGCCCATATACAAAATGAACTAGGCAAGCTGCAAGGAGTCTCATCTTAGAGGAAATTTTGCATCACAAATAGCTGGCATTCTTTTGTGCCAATTATGTTCATGGTCATTGGATTTCCTACCCTTAATCTTAGTATCAATAAAAGGTTTTGGGATTATATTCTTTTGCAAGTCTCATGGCTTGTGTATTGAGATAGGTAGTGTCTAATAACTCCATCTCCAGCCTCTCCAATTCTTGGAGAAGGACAATGGGATTCATGTTCTATTTTATCTATTTGTCTTCTCACTTTACACTTTTTTGTCGATTCTTTGATTTTTGCTCTTTTTTTCTTTCCGTGCTATTTGATCTGATTCATATATAATCTATGCTTATGGATCATGATTTTGGACTTATGCAAAGTCTAGAATTGATTACATACATATACATTTGCAAGAAATTGATGGGTTGTTGGACAGAGCACTTGTGCTTCAGTAACATCTACAGTCACTAGTTTTGGAGAATATGCAGAAGTGAATTTTCCAGAAGCCTTTTTTCTGCAAATATTACAGTTGATACTCCTTTTCCCCCCGATATCCATGACAGTTACATGGCTGGAAACTGTATAGGGTACGGAAGCAGGCAACACAGGGCATGCTATCCTTTAGACAGCTATTCTATGAGCATTCACAAAATGTAATCCACATGAACTTTGCTATAAATTAAACCGTTTGAATTGTGCTAGAGGATGATGCCCTGGCAGAAACCATCACTGCAGCACCTAGAATTGCATTGCAAATGCCTTTTCTCTTCTGCATTATGCAACTAATTTTTTCAAGCATAGGAAGATCAACTTCCCCTAACTTCAATAGGTGATGGAAGCCGCCTTTGACAGGTAGACATGAACATAGGAAGATTCAGAAAACACACACCTTGTCAAAAGTGAAAACACTTGTGATGTTATATGACAAATGGCATTTCTATCACACATAAGGCATATACATGAATCATGCTTTGCTTAGACAATGCTCTGTTAGTCTAGGGTTATGTGGTTTTTGGTGTATGGACAGTTGGTAAGGATAAATATTTTTAGAGTTTGCAAGCAATTCCAATAAAGTGGTGATTGCTAGATGTGTTTTTTGCAGAATAGTTGCCAATATTGAAAGTGTTGCAATGTAAATGAACACAAATTATCCGCTTTTTGAATTATATATGATTGAAAAACATGTTGAGCATTAGGAAATAGATAATTGTCTACTTGTTTAACATGAATTTATTGTTATTTTATTTTGCAGGTTTTTTAAGTGTAAAAAATGGTGCAAAAGTGGCGTTTATGCATTGAAGTGTCCTGCTTTCCAAATCCAGGTCGAGCAGTTATTAAATTCGTCCTTTACAATATGGCAACAAATCATTTATTTCATGGAAAGAGATAAGTACCTAGAATTACGACAAACAATGAGGCATATTACATTGCCCTTGTTGAAGGGCTAAAAGAGGCAAAATGACATGATGTCAATAATATTGAAGTCTTCACCAACTCGGAGTTGATATGTAATCAGATGAAATGCATCTATCGGGTTCGGAAGGACAATTTAAAACCTCTTCATAAGGAATCAATAAATTTGAGTTGTCAATTTCAACATTTTACCATCAATCTCTCTGCAGATATTGAAAAGATGTCCACTGATATAATGTCCAGAGCATTTTCAAGCACATATGTAGATGTAGAATATGACATAGGATCACCATCCACTGCAACAGAAATAATTGATGACCATCAATATAGATCCCCATTGTGCGAATGGGTTGTTTTTATCATTTTTCTGGGGTCTATCATAGCATGGTTCTTTCACTAAAGAAGAACTTGTTAATGTTTTATTTTTCCCCAACATGCAATGATTACGATTTCTGTATGGGAGACAAATGTATTGAAAAATGTAATATATTCCATGTACATGGACAGATGTATTTTGAGAAAAGTAATTGGTTCATGGTTTTGTGATTATCATTAATACATTATGGTGTTGTCTGATCCTTCCAAACACCTCAAATCTTTAATTCTGGAGAGATATTGATATGCTATGTGATTTCTTCGTTGGTTGTTGATCAGTGATGAAAGGTTTCTTTACTATGTTTATAAGGAATTTAATCTTAATAACACTATTATTTCTCAATCACCTAGTCACTCTTCCCGTCTCCACCTTGGATTTCATCCCAATAGTTTTCCTAGATCACAACTATATTTTGGCTTGACTTCTCTATATTTCAGATCTTGTGCTTGTGGATTTATCATGATAGTAAGGACCTAGTATTTTTAAATCAAAGCAAATCTTTCTCATGCTCAGTGTTTCATAAGTAATGAAATGTCAATATTTCTCCAAGAAATCACATCCATCATGATGGTCTACTATGCTAAATCTCCCATGTGACCACTCCACTTCCTCCAAATATTGCACTAGTTTTTCCTCTACAAAGGGATTCTTAGACAAAAACTAGAAAATATGCAGTTGGTGTTCTGGCTGTTCTTGTAAGAGAGCTAAGAGGATTACTTGCAATTAGCGACAAGAAACAGTACAAGAAACAAACTTCTACATTTTTTGTCGAGAATAGAAATCAGTTTAGATCCTTTGCATTATTTTATAAAATGTGGATAATTATAGGGTAGCTTTGGTATTTTGACATTGCTGTAAATTATGTCTGAGCTTAAAGAACTTAAATTTTCAAAATTTCGATAAGGATCTTTGAGGCATCTTCATAAGAATCACTCTGTTTTGTGATAAAATAAGCTTTCACATCACAAACACCAAAGAGTGCACACGATTACATTCAATGATACAACTGACCCTTTTCGAAAAATGTCCAAGCCATGTAGTTTTGAAGATCGTAAATGTTTAAACAAGATAGCAAAAAGTTTATTAAAGAACTTCAAAAATATAATTCTGACTTTGTTATTGTCAAATTAGATTTTCCATTCAAAATAATAAATTCAAGTATTGTTGAAAGTAATCAAATCCTTTCTGCAATCTTTAGAAACCTGAAAATCAATTTGTCTAACGTTGTCCATATTGTTAACAATTTTAATATGATGTGATAGTTATCAGATCTTATGTTTTACAAGATACCAAAAGTTTCATGATAGGATTAAGAAAGTGCATCATATATGGCTTCTTTTTATATTTCACCCATTCTTCTCATAATAAGGAATGAAAACAATTAAGAGAGAGCAAAGCAAGAAGAATCAAGGGCAACACTAATTTTGTTGTTCATTCTCAAACTATTTGTGAGAAAGTGAAACTAATGGTGAACAAAAACCATAAGCATTATGGGTAACACAAATTCTTCCATCATTATCTAAGCGATATAAATATTAACACCACAAGCATGATTAATGATAAAAATGTTTCAATGATAGTCCAAGCCATAGAAAGTTAATTACTATTTTAGAGAGACTTCACCAGGTACTTCATTCATGCAATGATTGCATAGCAAACACTATCTTACCAGCTTATTACACATACAAGATTGTATTGCAATCATTAAATATTACAAACTAGTAAACCATCTTGTTTCAGATGCTTAGAGATCATTCTAACCTCCCTCAAAATTCAGTTTATAGCCAAAAACTTACCTTTAAGAAATATGACAGATATGACAAACATATACATTATGATTGCAGAACATGATGACGATATTCAGCTAGAGCCCATATGGGGAAGATATTATGATAGGCAGCATAAAGGAAGGCTTAGCAGACCTGAAAGACCCATAAAGAGAGGTCTGAAGATATGAAATGGTACAAAATCTGAATAAACTTGTCAATAAAGGGGAGTGCTCAATATAATGCAAACTATCAATATAAGTTAATGATGGGATACTTTTATACAAATGAGATAATGCAATAATATTTCCCCAGGTAAACACTAAGGGGTGATGTTAGAATTACTTGTACGTAGATACCTCTCTACTTGCAATTGGTAAATGGAAAATCAGGTAATTGACAACACATAAGATTGAAAATAGGTTTTACTAATAAGGGAATAATTTTCTTTGTTACCAGTTCAACACGAAATGAACTAAAGATAGCAAAATGTTCAAAAACATCTAAAAATAGCATAGGTTCATGGCTCTGCAATTATTAACCTGCTGAATCTTCACTCTTTCTTCACAAGTACTCGATTAAACTTCCAAACTAACTACAGCTACAAATCAAGTTTAGTTAGCAGTATATTCATGGCCACAAGTTTTCAATATAAACGAAGGCTATATTCCAAAGCTGTAAATATACAAAACTGAATGTAACAATTTTGAAGTTCCTGGTAACATGCATTCTAATTGCAAGGCTATTGCCGCTCAATAGCCACATCACAAGCCATGCTAGAATGAATTAAAGTGACATTTATGCTCTTTGCTGGCAAAACGGGCTGTAATTTTCCCAATTCCTTGCTTATCCATTTAGTGACTTCTTCTGGCACATGAAAGTGCTTACATAAGCTACTCCTGTGACTTTGAAAAGAAAGTGGATGCTAAAGAAGATGATGATGAAGAAGATGTAGGTGACTCCCCTCCATATGTTTTGACAGACTTTAGGAATTCACTTCCTGATGAGAAACATGTGAACTTGTTTCTCTGTTGTGTAGATTTCACTGGAGACCCTGCTGGCGAGCTTTCTTCTGTATCAGAGAAGGTATGCATTGTTAAACATCCATCCAAATAATCTACAATTGGTGAATCTGGTACGTTCACTTTATATAGATCAGGAGCAACAAGGCCAGATTCACTAGTCCACTCACTAGCACGTCCTCTGCCATTTGTTGTGCTAATATTCTCAGGTTTTGATGCCGATGAAGCACTTTGGCTACGGATACGAGGACTCCAAGGAGCATCCAGTTCATATCTTTGGTCCCTTTCAGCTCTCTGCCATAGAAAAATTGACAATTTGTCAGGCTCTCCTCAGCATGCTTTGAATCTCTAGTCTCAACTGGTTCTTATTAGCAAAACAGATCTCACCCTAGAGTGAAAGATGTACCTTTTCCTGACTATACCTTTTCTGCCTTGTATGGAAATTCCATGGAGTCCACTGGGCAAGCAAGAGCCTTCAACTGCTTACTAAGAACAAGTATGGTTTCCTGTCACTCTGCAAGCTTCCCTGTAGCGCGGTTATGTCCTTTTTCCTCAAATTACAGTTAAGTACAAGTTACTCCACTGCTATAGGACTTTAACAAACATTATTGCAAGTGTCTAGGAAAAACAGACTGACAAGGGAAGGGTGTAAAACCAACACAATTCGTTGAGAGAACTACTCTGGCCATGTGATTGACTGGCTCTATAACTGGGTAAATCTTGCCATTTAACTCTTTAACTGTCCTGCTCAATAGCATGGTCATGTCATTCTGTTTAAGATAAAAGCAGATCCAAAATACTGTCCAGACTCACAAATGTGGCCTAAATAACTTATTTCCTCTCACACTTCAAGCTTTTCTAAAATACTTCATGAATAGCTGATGAATTTATTTGTAGCCCACATATTGGAGTCACATTGTCCAAAAGATACAAACCACCATACAATATAATGAATTACCTGAACAAGTTATTACAAACTTCTACAGAAAAATACAATGAAGAATCCATTCAATACTCACAAGGGTGTATTATGGACTCCACATAGCCACTACCATATCTTCAAATAGTATTGGTTGTCAGTGGTAATATGATGACTACCACAATGCAACTACAAAAGCTCTTGCCAGTTTTGAGCAGACAGAATAAATATTGAGATGAAGAACAAAAGCTATTTAAGGATTCCAAATCTTAACACAACATGACTAACATGGTCCTATAGAGTGGAAATAACTATATTAAACACCTATGTGATTAAGACCTTGATTCCTGCTCTTTGGGTACTCAGAAGCCTAATATTTGAATGAACTGATGCATTACAATTATACTACATGGTTCCATAGCGACAGTCTCCTTCAGCTCCTCATTCTCTGATAAATTTTGGGGTATCATGCTCAAGAGGCAACCTTACTATTTCTTTTTGTTATTGCATTCAAGCATAAATCACTGACAATGAAATTCAGTAATTGAAATATGAATAGATCAGAATTCCATTCACTAGAAAAAAGCACTAGTCCTTGACCACTAAATGAACTTCTAAGTATTTAGAATTATTCATTGCTGTGAAAGCTATTAGTGTAAAAATATTGCATTCCAATTTGTGGCAATCTTTTACTTTGGAATGAGTACTCGTCAGCAAATTGACTACTACACTTAACATATATAAGCTTGTAACTTACATGTCTTACATTTTTCACAGTCTGCTTGAAAACACACCTGATTTCTTACATCTTATTAGATTTTCAAATGCAAAATGTGAGTTCATTTGAAGCAAATCTGAAAAGCATGCCACTCTTGTCAGGTTCATGACCAAAGAGCTCTCTATACTCTGTTCATACAGAATTCTTCTTTGAATCCACAAGACTTTGAGTGTTTCATCTGCATCTTGGGCATCCAATTACTCCATTTCATTCAAGTTGGCCAAAACAATTCTACTAGAACTTTATCTGCTTTCTAAGCTTGCTTGAATTCTGGGTGTGTGTTTTCTGAATCTTCCTATGTTCATGTCTACCTGTCAAAGGCAGCTTCCATCACCTATTGAAGTTAGGGGAAGTTGATCTTCCTATGCTTGAAAAAATCAGTTGCATAATGCAGAAGAGAAAAGGCATTTGTAATGCAATTCTAGGTGCTACAGTGATGGTTTCTGCCAGGGCATCATCCTCTAGCAGAATTCAAACGGTTTAATTTATAGCAAATCTCACGTGGATTACATTTTGTGAATGCTCATAGAATAGTTGTCTAAAGGATAGCATGCCCTGTGTTGCCTGCTTCCATACCCTATATAGTTGCCAACCATGTAACTGTCATGGATATCGGGGGGAAAAGGAGTATCAACTATAATTTTTGCAGAAAGAAGGCTTCTGGAAAATCCACTTCCGCATATTCTCCAAAACTAGTGACTGTAGATGTTACTGAAGCACAAGTGCTTTGTCCAGCAACCCATCAATTTCTTGCAAATGTATATGTATGTAATCAATTCTAGACGCTGCATAAGTCCAAAATCATGATCCATAAGCATAGATTATATATGAATTAGATCAAATAGCACGAAAAGAAAAAAAGAGCAAAAATCAAAGAATTGACAAAAAAGTGTAAAGAGAGAAGACAAATAGATAAAACAGAACATGAATCCCATTGTCCTTCTCCAAGAATTGGAGAGGCTGGAGATGGAGTTATTAGACACTACCTATCTCAATACACAAGCCAGGAGACTTGCAAAAGAATATAATCCCAAAACCTTTTATTGATACTAAGATTAAGGGGAGGAAATCCAATGACCATGAACATAATTGGCACAAAAGAATGCCAGCTATTTGTGATGCAAAATTTCCTCTAAGATGAGACTCCTTGCGGCTTGCCTAGTTCATTTTGTATATGGGCGCTCCCTCTGAACTAAAGGAAGGCTTTATGGAACAGGATCAACAGATAGAAATTGCAGATATTGGGGTTATCCAGAATATGTTGATCATGTTTTTGGAGGTGCCTTTTGTTGAGGAAATAGGACATGGATAGAAGGCCATTCTATGGGTATGTTGACATCATAACTATATTGGCGGGCTGTCCTTCTCAAAGATCCTTGGTGATACCACAAATCTATATGGAATGCGTGGCAGGTAATCAGGACAGTCTTTGGAGATAGAGTTATTAGGCACCTATCTTAATGTGCAGGCTAGTAAACTTGTATAAAAAGATGACCCCTAAACCTTTTATTGAAAGTAAACTTAAATAGAAAATGGTATTCGAATGATGACAAACATGAATGGCACACAACCGGCACAAAAGTTTCCCCTATCTGGTTGTAATGCAAGGTTTCCCTTTAAGATGTGGTTACTTTCATGGTTCATTCGGTCTATGTCACTCCCAACTAAAGCAACCTACGTCATAAAACAGGAACTGGAATTGCAGATTGACCATGCTTTTGTGACCCAAAAGTGCGCTAGCTATTTGTGATGAAAGGTTTCGTTTAGGATGAGATTCCTTGCCTGGTTCATTATCTATATGGCACTCCTAACTAAAGAAAAGCTCCACGAAACCGGACTAACAGATCAAAATTGCAGCTATGCCTATATGGCACTCCTAACTAAAGGAAAGCTCCATGAAACTGGACTAACATATCAAAATTGCAGCTATGCCTATTTCGAGGTGCAAGTTTGCTACGGAGGTCAAACTTGGATATAAGACCATTTTATGGGTATTTTTACATTATAACTTTATTGATAGGTTGTCCTTTTCAAGGATCCTTGGTACTGCTATAAATCTATTTGGAATGTATGGCAGGTAATCAGGGTAATTTTCAGTAGTGTAAGAGATGATCTGTGCCACAGTGGAGGAGAGTCCCATGCTTAATTCTAACATATTGCTTGATTGGTTGTAGGACCAATATTCTACTCACTCCAACTACCCCACTTTGTGTGCAACTCTATGAGTGCTTAAAGAACTTCTCACCTCCTCTGTACCAAAATGTTTCCAAAATGTTTGAAGATCTGTTCAGATAAAGGGTACCTATAATTGGTGGATTTTCAATTTCCAATTATATAGCCATTCAATTTTCATATCATCTGATTGCTTTAAGAAATTTTGTGTAAAGCTAATGTACAATCTAGATCTGGTGCACTTGCCCTGGCATACGACGATAGTGGGGAAACCTGCAGATGTTGATTCGATGTAATGATGGTTTTTGCATCCCTTTTAGTAATCTTCCTATAAGGTTTTAAAGATAATGAAAAAAAATTCCCCAATTCTGAGGATTGCGCAAGAATTTAAAAAATACACAACACCAAAATCTTGAAAATTGCTACTGAATAGCACCATGGCTTTTGTTTCTAGAGTTTGTTGACTGAAGTACAATACTTTACAAATGGGCCTGGAAGCAAACTATTATTATCAATTTGAACGGTTAAAATACTACACCTACACAAAGAAAAATACAAGAAAATTGGTTAATTCAACTAAAAGCATTGTAGTTATAACAATTGGATCAAGCTCCACTATGCTTACTCTTCTTTCTGGGCTCCAAGCTTGCCCTTCGGAGTCCCTCTCTTTGCATAGAAACGGATCAAACCTGTCCAGAGCTTGTAAACCCAGATGGTGCTCCCGAAAAGAGCCAGAATAACAGTAACCATCCATGAACTAGCCATCCAGTAAGGAATAACGACATCTGCCTTACCAGCTAAGTAGAAGGAGGCCAACTTCCATGCCAACCAAGGCCCAACAATGCACCTCACCACGGTAAAATACACAGTGAAAAATGGAGAAACAGAACTATAGATCATGTTGGCCAAGGCAGACTCCGTTTTAGCCATACGAGAAATAGTCCACACATTCTGTAATGGAGTCGTCGATTCCCCTGCAGCTATCAGAGAGATGGCCGAGAGCCCTCCATGGCCTGCATAGTACCTGCAAGTTACTAGGTAGAAGGAAGAGGTGATCAGATGGGTTGGCAAGCAAATAGTGGAGCAAGTCCACAACGAAATATGCAGTGCTGAAATCCATGATTTTGTTCTCTAAATCTGTGTTGGGTGCATCAAGCTTCCATGGATTACTGCGTATGTCGTGAGCAAAGAGAATGCAAACGATGGTTGCATGAACGAATGAGATGCCACAGCTCGCAGCCTCGAACCTGTTCTTGCCCTTCCGGTTTCGCTTGTTCTGGTGCCCTGGTGAGCTGCAGGGGAGTGCCGGGTCGAATGCAGCCCCCGGTTAATTCCCAAATTCGAATTGAGGTGTGAATGGCAGCCAGACAACGATGGAACGTATTAAATGGGGAGGGTGGTGGAGCTGGGTGGAGCTCCCAGAGGGCGGCGGAGCTGGGGAGGAATTGTCGGTGGCTGGAGCCGGAGGTTTTTCCGGGCAGCAACGGAAACCGGGCCATTCCTCCACCTGGGTAGACTACTCCTTCATCAAACCATTTGAAAGATTATATTGCTTGCGAAGTGTTGCAGGACAATGTTAATATCATGACTGTTGAATTTTGTTGTTATCCAGTGTGGCCTTGGCATCCCTCCATATCGTTTCAGCCCAAACAAAACAAAAAAATCATTTAACAATGCTCCTCATAAAAATACAATTTAAGCTGATTTAAACCGAATGAGCGGACACAATTATATATTAGTTTAACTAAATTTTATTATGAAATTGTTAATTGATTTTATTATTCAATTGTTTCGATTTAAACATGGTCACAAATTCCTTGTGCAAATGAAATTAAACTAACAAAACAAATGAGTCGTACCACGCATTATAACGTACAAAGTGCTTTGAAAATATAAACCACGTGTTTAGTGAAAATAGAAGTAGGAACCACACGTCTTAGTGAGCCAGGCGTGAACGTTGAATTGTCTAATTCTTAGGCAGTTGTCTATAACGCGACTTTTTGAAAACCTTTCCGACGGGTTTTTTCGGTCGAAATCCGGCAGGAATTTATTGGAATCGCAAGTTTGATAGCTAGTTTCTGCACAATGAAAGCGTCCCAGGGGTTTTCGAGGGTGCTGAATCCAAATATGCAGTTAAAAAACCATTTTAACTGCAAGAAATCAAGATTTAACCTCAATTTCTTCCGTCGGATTCCGTCACTGGAATCTCCAAAAAGTCGCATTATAGACAACTCCAATTCTTAGCACTTAGTCATTAATTGCTTGAACGTTATATAGCCACCTGTTCTGTTCATCAACACTCTTGTCAATTCACCTATCAATTCCTGAAGCCATAGTCAAACCAGCTTTCAAATTTGCCGGGAAATTTTTTCAAATTTACCCGGAATTTGGTAAGATTTTGATAAAATTCTATAGGACTTTTTTTTGGTCAATTCAGATATATTCAAGATTTTGGGTTCTGGTGTCAGGGTTATGTAAATTCAGATATATTCAATTTCAAGATTTTGGGTTCTGGTGTCAAGGTTTGATGGTGCTAAGAGTTTTTTGATGGTGTTGATTTTATTTCATGGTTTTGGTGTTAGGGTTTTGTAAATTCAGATATATTCAACTTCAAGATTTTGGGTTTTGATTTTATTTCCACGGTTCTGGTGTTAGGGTTTTGTAAATTCAGATATATTCAAGATTTTGGGTTTTGGTTTGGTGTGAGGGTTTTGTAAATTCAGATATATTCAACTTCAAGATTTTGGGTTCTGGTGTCAAAGTTCGATGGGGTCAAGAGTTTTTTTTGATAGTGTTAATTTTATTTCCATTATAAAAACAGGAACATTATGTTAGAGTTTTGTAAATTTAGATATATTCAACTTCAAGATTTGATTTTGGGTTCTTGTGTCAAAGTTCGATGGGGTCAAGAGTTTTTTGATAATGTTAATTTTATTTTCATTATAAAATAGGATTCGATGGGGTCAAGAGTTTTTTGATAATGTTAATTTTATTTCCATTATAAAAACATTCAAACATTCCGAATTTTTTGATAATGTTAATTTTATTTCCATTATAAAAACATTCAAACATTCCGAATTTTTTGATAGTGTTAATTTTATTTCCACCATAAAAACACGATTCAAACATTCCTACTCCATTTAGTGTTTAGTGTTCTACCAAGTAAGACATTTGTTGTGCAGCACGGTTCAGTGTTCTACTGAGTAAGACATTTGATGTGCAGCACGGTTCAGTGTTCTACCAAGCAAGACATTTGATGTGCAGCGACTTCACAGAGGTATGTTCCGTTAAATGTTTGATGCCCAGCTAGTTCATGGAGGTTTGATCTGCAGCGAGTTCATAGAGATATGTTCCATCAAATGTTTGATTTCCAACAAGTCCATGGAGGTATGAGTCCCATGGTGGTTCAAAGTCCTGGTGCAAACCGAAATACAAATTCAATCACAAAGCTAAGCTAGTCCCATGGTGGTTCAAAGTCCTTGTGAAAATTGAAATACAAATTCAATCACTAAGCTAAGCTAGTTTAAGATCAAGTTAGGATTGATTTGCAATAGTACGAAAGAAAGATGCAAGCAAAGTCCCTGGATCAATGACAGTACCTGCTTGCAATTGCTTGGAGTCTCTGAATGCTTCCAGTGCAATCATTTTTAGAAGCATGGAAACTCTGCTACAGGACGATTAAAGACACCCAAGTATGGATTAGTGCCACTCTCACCTATCAATATGGCTATTACTCCACTTTCCATTGTCTCATGGATTAGTTCCACTCTCACCTATCAATATAGCTACTACATTTTCCTTAGTCTCAACTAGAGGTAGTTGGTGAGAAGCACGAATGAGAGAATAAATTGTGTTTGGGACGTTGAATGCATTGGATACTCTGTGAAGAGGTTTGTAATCTACATCAAAGCCACTTCCCAAATTGGGGGAACTACCGGTCTAAAAATTTATGAATTAAATCAAGAACAAGCTGAATTATGTGCCCTCTTCTGGGAAAAAGTAGTAGGTATTGACCCAGAATAGGGCACGTAAACAGAGTAGCAAAAACCTCCTACCTTTTCCCAGAATAGGGCACGTAAAGGTAGAGACAACAACCTTCCTCATCGAAAGCATAACATGCTCCCACTTTCTTTCTTTGAAAAATGAGAAAATAGGGGCACATGGCAATGTGTTATTTCTCGGGAAAATGTGCCAGATTGATGTGACAAACATGACATAATTGCATTTCATGGGTTTTCTACATTGAGACTTGCATTTCATGGGTTTTACACATTGAAACTTGTTAAGTAGAAGGAAATGTGTGGGACTTGTTGGATCGATAATGCCTTTCGTGTGCCTATATTTTGAAAAACACATTTGAGATTCATCTTTTAATGGCTCAACGTTGTGCCAGCTCCGTGTGTGTAGAATAAATAGTTAGCGACGATAGATTGATGTTTGTAGGAACCTATTTGTTCTTGCAAATTGTTTCAGAACCTCCCCACCCGTTCAAAGCATGGCACTTGTCGACTAATCAATTGTGTGAGAATGCCACTTTGAGTGGAGGATACTCATTGGTTATTCATCCTTTGTATGGATGTTGTGTACAACCTCTTTGCTATAACCTTGTAAGTTATATATGTTCATGAGAGAACATGGAGGATGCCTTGGTATAATTAGCAACACAAGGTAAGGGGTTCGTTTGTCGTTGCATTGTTCAAGGGGATATTAGGTTATGTTGTTTATTCTCTCAATATAGTTTTTTTTACGTGAAATAAACACTTCAGGTAATAATGGGGAATAAAAAAAAAAGTTAAAAACGAGTTTGATGGACCATGTGGGCCCTCACATGAGGGCCATGTGCCTCACCACTCTGTCTCCATAACATAGTATGCCAGTCCTAAATTACGTTACTTAACATTGCATCATGCTAATATGCCTATATTGGGTACCGATGTTTGTCAAGGAATGTGACCATGGGCCTATCTTCGATTGCAATTTCTGGTATCTTGAATTCAAAGGGTTGGTTCTCCTACACATTAGTTCAGATGACAACATGTTATACTTGGTTGGAAAAATTTACTTCTCTTATGGATTGGATTAGGAACAATGTCAAAACCATACAAAATGTATCCAACCAATGGAACCTTCTTTCATTTTCAATTAATAAGGGCTTTAACTTTTTCTTTGTGCTGAGCTTTCACCATAAGGTTTTTTGGCCTTCATATCCAGTCTAAGGTTATGGATGAAGGAAACCTGGGAGCCACAAAATAGATTGGATGTACATTTAGTGTTCTAAGTGGTGACAATAGTTTAAGTGATTCACATTTTCATTAGTGTTGAAGATTAGTACTTAAACTTGTGCAGGAAGGATGTAAATACTATTTTGTGCCTTCCCAACCAGCTATCTATCAGATGGTCAGGGGAAGAGAGGGTAGGTGGGTCCTTCCCATCTTTGGTAACTTTTTTATGTATATAATGCTTACTTGTATAATTATAGTTAGACATTGAGCTTTCGTGCCTATCCGAGAAGTGATTTACTTGGTCCCATAAATAGAAGTTGAGGCTCATAATCAATAGCTTCAATGTCGATGCGTGAGGCATTTTTTAAGAATAACCTCCAACTTGAACTAGATTCAGATATGAATTATTTGGAACATAAGTAGGCAAAATTGTCATGAATGAGATCTTGTATGTATTATATTTGTAACACCCTCCTCCCACATCTACCCAAGCAACTAGTCAACCGGGGTAAACATGCGACGAGAGGCCACTATGATATGATTCGACATCCTAAGTCACATTAAGGAAGTGGAACTGATGGAAACACGCCATACATACATTCAGCATCAACTACAGGACCCTGAGGAACCAATCAAATACTTTGGACAACTTTCCCTTAGGTCCCACTGAACTTTTGTACAACTTAAGTCTGAGTCGCTCTGATGTTATAGGCATGACAATGACTAGAAAGCCAAAGTCGTTATCATAGGCTTGCCTGCCAGCGACCAAAGACTAAATTTGTCAGTGCTATGCCAACGACTGCAAGATTTGAGCCACTTTTTTAGGCCCAGAGCCCAGGTCACTACCCATAATTGAACCATCTCTTCAAATCAGTAAAATAACATGGAAATGACAGTACTAAAGCAAATACTTGTTCAAGACCTTGACTGGACCCCTACTAGCCATGAAAGACATTTCGTCAAACATATCACAAATATGTAATCTACAAGTGTAAATAACAATTCTAAGCAAAGGGGTCTCATACTTGGCTAAGAATCACTAAGAACCATTGATGCCTCAACACATCAACTGCCATTTCATCCATTAGGTCATAAATACATTGATCATTCGATTATAAGTAAAAACATGATGAAAACCATACATAGTTTTTGTCATAAAACACATACATAACCATCATAATAGTAGCAGAGATACACATGAAAGTACAACCATATAGACCACATATAATCCATCAAAATGCTCTTAGAAATACAAGGAGAAATAACCTTTCATTAATGATGCAAAATCCAAACTCAGGATGGGACTTCCATGTTCCACCCGACCGTAGAATGGCTGAGCCAAATCTCTCTTCAGCCATTCACTCTCGTGCCATATTCCAAGCATGGATGTGGGATCTCATAGAACACATCAATCAGAAACCATTCAGGACTTCCAAAGGCCACCCACCTCAACCCATCAAACAGTGATTCCACCTCACGGTCAGACATCACCAAAACCATCATCAGATCGGTCTCTATCCCAGCCATCCATGGCTCCAGAGCGTTTGTCCAACCAAGACTTCAGGGCTAGTAACTCAACCCACAGATTTTACCAGGCTCTAGATCTTTTGTCCAACCAAGGCTACGGGACTAGTAACTCAACCCACCAAGGGCTCCAGAGCATTTGTCCAACCAAGGCTACAAGACGAGTAACTCAACCCAAGTTGTTCCAAGACTCTAGAGTGTTTTTCCAACCAAGGCTACGGGACTAATAACTCAACCCAAGCTAAGGAAACATGAGAACCAACCAAATCACAACAATGAAAAATGAACCCACAATCACCATCATTATCCAGGAAATGGCAAGGCTAAGCAATCCACTGTCAATCTCGGTCATCCTCCAGGTCAATGACAGATCATAACCAACAAACCACATGCATATGCCATGCATGCCAAAACTAGTGAAGGAAACATACATGCAACTCTGTACCTGCAAGAAAATCAGATGTAGTTGTTGATCCTAATGCCCTCCTACACTTTCCTATTTTTCCTTTGCCTTCTTGCTCCAAGAATCCAAATATTCCACACCCTCCAAGAGTTCTCCAAAAAAACTCTAAGTCTCCAAGAGTATGAGAGAGAGAGTAATGAGAGAGAGCTCCAACACTTAACTGAAAAAAGGTTACGAATTGATCCTCAGAAGCCTTTTTATGAATGAGGCCTCTATTTTCTTCATTTTTTATTATTTTCCTTCATTTTCCTCCTCACATGCAACCTATGACCTTTCACCTCCTTTTTCTCCTAATTTCCATTTTTTTTATGAATAAATGTGCCAAAAATGTCATTTTTCCTTTCCAAAGCCTTAGTCATTTCCTTTTCCAATTTCCTTAGCCATAACCAATCATAAGTGATCCCCATCACTAGGATTTTTCCCAACATTCAACTTGGAATAAGTGTCCCATCATCCGTAGTTATTATTTTTCCTTTATAACTTTTATTACATGGAATTTTCACCAGGGCTATTACAGAACCCTCCCCCTTGGGGGAACACTGTCATCGGTGTTCAACAACACCTATAACCACAAAATTGTTGTAAGTAAAATATATACTGCTAATGGAGCTTTATAACTTAGCTCGATGCAATATTTACAATGTTCAACTTGTTGAGAAGCAAACCAACATGAAACATAACATCACCATGATATGACACTCATACCATTTATTGGAGATTTATTACATAGCTCATGGCAGTATTTACATCCATATACATTTGGACATAAACCATCATCATCAAAACATATACCACAAACTAGACCAAAACACCAAGTCAAAAAATGTTTTGCCTCAATCGGCAAACAAGGAAGGATACATAGCCCGCATCTAATTCACCATCTCCCATGTAGCTTCATCGGGCCCAAAGTAATTCCATTGCATTTTAACTTGCTCGATTGCTCGGTTCCGAAGCATGAGCACCTTTTTCTACAATATACACTGAGGTTCCATCTGGAATTCTCCATCTGCTTCCACCTGCAATACAGACCAGTCAATCACATTATCAACATCTTTAACATACTTCTTAATCAATGATACATGGAAAACATTATGGACTTTCATTGTCGAAGGCAGTGTAAGTAAAAGGCCACTGGCCCAATCCTCTCAATAATACTTAAGGGTCCACAAAACCGTGGTGTCAGCTTGGCACATGATCCAATCCGTAAGGAGCTCTTCTTCGGTTTGATGCGCAAGTACACATGTTCCCCAACCTAGAACTCCTTAAACAACCTGTTTCGATCTGCATAGTTTTTCTTCTTATCATGTGTTGCCTTTAGATTATTCTTTATAACCTATATTTCATGTTCCATGTCTGCCAACATATATGGTCCAATCAATACCCTATTAACCTGATCACTCCAACTGATGGGAGTGTTACAACTCTGTCCATACAATGCCTCAAAATGACTCATCCTTAATGACTCCTGATAATCATTGTTGTATGTGAACTCTACCAATGGAAGGTATTATTCCCACTTTTGTTGCTGATGCATCACATACATCCTCAACATATCCTCCAATATCCTGTTTACCCTCTCTATCTATCCATATGTTTGCAGATGATAAGTCATATTGAGGGCCAACTCTGTGCCCAAACCTGCAAATAACTCCTTCCAAAACTTGGAAATGAACTTCGCATCCCTATCTGACACAATCTTCTTTGGAACACCATGAAGTCTAACTACATCTTTGATGAATACATGTGCCACATTGCTAGCTGAGAATGTTGACTTCACTGGAATGAAATGTGCAACCTTTGTTAACCTGTCCACAATAACCATAATGGAATCATGTTGTCTCGCTGTCTTCGGCAACCCTGTGATGAAGTCCATGGAAATGACTTCCCATTTACATTCCATAATTTCGATCGGTTGTAGTAGTCCACTTAGATGTTTACACTTTGCTTTCACTTGCTGACAGTCGAAACATCTCACCACAAAATCTACTACATCCCTCTTCAAATACGGCCAATAGTAGAATCTCTTCACCGTTGTCAGTGTCTTCTGGTAACCTGGGTGACCTGAATATGGTTTCGAATGAAACTATCTCAAGATCACCTTCTTGAGCTCACTATTATCCGATACATATATCCTATCTTGGAACCTGACCAACTGATCTGCTACAAGACGAAAATCCATACCTTGTGCACCTACACCTGTACTTGTGCATGTACCCATGCATGTACATGTACTATCACCTGTACCTGGACCACTACCTGTAAATATACATGTACTATCATATGTACTTGTACCACTATCTATACCTGTACCTGCACCCTGCTGCAACCTGTACACAATCTCCATATACCTGACATCCTGCTGACCTGCTCGCAAGATCCTATCATGTAGATCTGTTCCATAGGAGCTCATAATTGCTAAGTGATTTACCTGTACCCGCCTTCTAAGAGCATTTTCCACTCTGTTCTCTTTACCTTTGATATATCAGATCTCGAAATCAAACTCACTGATTGTAACCAACCACTGAGTATGCCTACCATTCAGATTTGGTTGGTCAAATAGATATCACAAACCACTGTGATCACTCATCAATGTGAACCTCCTACCTAGAAGATAGTGTCTCCACATCTTCAATGCATGTATAATCACTACCAACTCAAGATCATGCGTGGGATAGTTCTGATCATGCTCATTCAGTTTTCGCGACTCATAGCATACCACATGTCCATCCTGCATAAGGACTCCACCAAGTCCTTTCTTGCAAGCATCTGTGCATACTACAAATTCTTTGTTTGGATCTACAATCTTTAGCACTGATGCATGTGTCAACAACTGCTTGAGATGCTCAAAACTAGCCTCACACTCCTCTGTCCATTCGAACTTCTTATCTTTCCTCTGCAATGATGTGATAGGATAATAAATCTATGAGAAGTTCTTGATGAACCTCCTATAGTAGCCTGCCAAACCCATGAAAGATCTCACCTCATCCACATTCTTAGGAGCTACCCACTTCATGATGGCTCTTATCTTTTTTGGATCTGTTGTAATTCCCTCCTTGGAGATAACATGCCCCAAGTAGTGTACCTCAATATGAAAGAAACTACACTTGCTGAGCTTAGCATACAATTGATGCTCTCTCAACAACCTCAACGTTGTTGCTAAATGCTCGACATGCTCTTCCTCATTTTTAGAATATACCAGTATATCATCAATGAACACAATAACAAACTTATCCAAATATGGATGCAACACACTATTCATCAAGCACATAAATGTAGTTGGAGCATTAGTTAAGCCAAATGGAACAACAACAAACTCATAATTCCCATACTTGGTCCAGAATGCGGTCTTGTAAATGTCCTCTTCTTTGATGCATACCTGATGGTATCCATATCTCAAATCAATCTTTGAGAACATTGTTGCTCGCTTCAACTGGTCAAACAAGTCATCAATCATCGGTAACAAATACCTGTCCTTGATGGTCACTTTGTTCAATTTCCTGTAGTCAATGCAAAATATGAGAGTACCATCTTTATTCTTCATAAACAATACCGGTGCGCCCAATGGCGATACACTTGGCCTAATGTACCCCTTGTCCAACATTTCTTCAGTTGTAACTTAAACTCAACCAACTCAGGTGTGCTCATCCTGTAAGGTGCTTTTGATGCTGGAGTTTCCCCTGGAACTAACTCAATAAAAAGTCTACCTCCCTGTGAGGTGGTAACTCTGTAATGTCCTCAAGAAATACATCCTTGACCTGTTGTAAAACTGGGTACCTGCTCAACATATCTGCTTCCTCAACTTCCTTACCCTTATCACGAGAAATGTGCACTACAAATAACTTACACCCTTTCTTGCGACTACACTTTGCTTGCATAGTTGTCACCATACTAACTATTGTAGCTTTCTTCTTACCCTGTAAAACTCTTGGTTCTCCATTGTCATCAACACACTCAATGGTTTTGTCATAACATTCTACCTTGGTTCTATGAAGATACAACCAGTCCATGCCCAAAAACATGTTGTATGAACCCAACGGTAATACATTCAAGTGTGTTGTGGTAGGCATACCATTCAAATCAAATGCACAATCTCTTACCCAATGAAGAACTCTCTTCTTCATACCTATAGCCAACTGCACTAACCAAGACTATATATGCAATTCCTTACTCAAACCACACTTATCCATCAAGTCAGGGCTAACATAACTATAATTAGATCCATGGTCAATCAAAATAGAAATAACTTGATCACAAAGCTTATCGTCCATCTCAATGATAAATGCCTGATGATCTGTTTGTTTGTTATCCAATGTTGCATAGATACGTGGAATACTTTGACCAACATTTCCAACAGTATGTGCCTCTTGCACATTTTATATATTAGGCATACCACTTTGGTATTATGGATAATCCCTCCTGTGATGATCTCCTCCATAAGTCCAACATTGCACAGGCTCCTTATTCTACTCCTCAGATCTGTGTCCCTGTCCTCTATCTAATGCATTAAACCTCTTAGGGGGTGCAACATTTTCCTTGTTACTTGAATCTTGTAATCTTACTTTCTTCTTGTCCTATTTTCCTTTATTCTTTGCATTACCTCTCCAATCTGGTTTAGTCTCAATCCTACGCTTTGATTGTTCATAGCATTGCTTCAACTTCCAGATGGCCCTCTCTAATGATCTAGGCTCATTGAACTCAAGCCTATCTTTAAATTCCATCAGTAACCCACTGGTGAATCTCTGAATCTTGGCCTTCTCATCCTTGAGGTAAGGCACATACCTCAACGACACTAAGAACTTGCTAGTGTACTCATCATTTGTCATGGATACCATCTTTAGCTCATAAAATTCTTTCACCATGTCATCAAAGTATCTTTCTGACAAATACTTCTTCTTGAATAGCCGCTCAAACTCATTCCAAGTCAAATCTTCCTCACGTATACCTTTGATGTTCTTCACATCTTCCCACCAGATGTCTGCTTTACCTTTGAGACTAAATGTAGCCACTCTATCCTTCATGTTCTCTGAATATTCATGCAACCTGGAAAGCTTCTTCATGCCTCTACATCTTGTGATTTCTTTACCTCTCCATCAAAAGTAGGTGGCTTTGTTTTCTTAAACTCATATGGAAAATACGCCTTATCACTCCTCCTGTAAGGATGATAATGATATTGATCTTCGTGCCTGATGGAACCATAACTAGAACGGTACCTGTGACTATCCCTTCTCATATCTGGAGTGTCCAACATTTTTCCATCTCTGACCGTGCCATCACTATCCGACCTATGACCACCATGCGACCTACCACCATATGCCCCATTAGTTCGGTCTTCCTGCTCATAGTTGATCCAACGTGGTCCATGTCACTGCAAATCTGACAAACTCTGAAGTATGACTGCATTTACCTCCGCTAGCTTTTCCTGTGCCTCTATGATTCTGTCATTATCTGCCTTACAACTCCTTATTTCTTCCTTCAAGCTTCTCAATGTGTCTGCCAAATCAGAAGAGTGCCCCACACCATGATGCTCATTGGATTCACAGGGAGATTCTACGTAGTCTACCATCTTGCTAGGCATTTGATATCTTTCCTTCAATGCATACTATGCCAGATAAACCAATTCATAACAAACCAACATACCTTAGTATATTCGGGGAGGATACCTTGTCTGCAAGATCAGAAAATTAGTGTGATACATGTATAACATAATCATGACAAGATATAGAACTTAATACATAAGCATATGACCATGCAATCGTCATTCTAGCTAGGGTCCAGTCATCAATGCATGACCTCAACAATAACACACACCGGGACATCATGCATGACAACAACCACTACACCACTATACACTTTACCACATGCAAACATGAACATGCATAAGCAATATGTGACCAACTACCCATATGCCTAAGCACATATGATCAAGCATGAGTCAATGATGCTCTAAATCAAACCTGCAAGAATGATACATGCAACCAAGCATACAAGAATGTAACCAACATGCAAGATTATAACCAAACCAATTACAACAATACGTGTAAGAAACATATAACGACATGTAACCAATCATATCCTCACGATGCTGCATTCCACATTAACCACCTCAAGTTTCACATGACGACATCACTACAACCATGATCAACATCGTGAAAATGCAACAAGCACATGGAATGAAAGTGTGAGAGACACACATGCAACTGAAAATGCATGACCAACACATAGCCCATCCAGTCCAAGGGGTGAACCATGCTCTGATACCACTCTATAACATCCTCCTCCCACATCTACCCAAGTTGTTCTAGGGCTCCAGAGCGTTTGTCCAACCAAGACTACGAGACTGATAACTCAACCCAAGCTAAGGAAACATGAGAACCAACCAAAACACAACAATGAAATTTTTTTCACAATCACCATGGCTATCCAAGAAATGGCAAGGTTAGGCAATCCACTGTCAATCCTGGCCATCCTCCATGTCAATGACATATCACAACCAACAAACCACATGCATATGTCATGCATGCCGAAACTAGTGAAGGAAACATACATGCAACTCGGTACATGCAAGCAAATCTGATGTAGTTGTTGATCCCAATGCCCTCCTGCGCTTTCCTGCTTTTCCTTTGCCTTCTTGGTCCAAGAATCCAAGTATGCCAAACCCTCCAAGAGTAGTACAAGAAAACTCTAAGTCTCCAACAGTATGAGAGAGAGAGAGTAATGAGAGAGAGTTCCAACACTGAACTGACAAAAGGTTACCAATTGATCCTCAAAAGCCTTTTTATGAATGAGGCCTCTATATTCTTCATTTTCCATTATTTTCCTTTATTTTCCTACTCACATGCAAATTGTGACCTTCCACCTCCCTTTTCTCCTAATTTCCATTATTTTTATGAATAAATGTGCCAAAAATGTGATTTTGCCTTTCCAAAGCCTTAGCCATTGCCTTTGCCAATTTACTTAGGCATAACCAATCACAAGTGATCCCCATCACTAGAATTTTGCCCAACATTCAACTTGGAATAAATGTCCCATCATCCGTGGTTATTATTTTTCCTTTATAACTTTTATTACATGGAATTTTCATTGGGGCTGTTACAATATTTTTTTCTAGAATTTCCCTTTGTCTTTGGTTGATGAACGAGATAATCCAACCTACTAACGGGCAATCTAGTATCTTCTTCTTTAAATAATTTTCCATCCATCCACTGGGATGGGAAATGTAATCAGGATACTTGACCTAAGATAATTGTTACATTTTTATGAGCTCCTAGTCTCATATACCTTTTGATCTTAAATCAATTTCAATTTCAATTAAATTGAATCTAGCTCTTTCAAATTCCCTTTTCCAAAGGTTGATGATTTAATTACATATATTCTTTGTTCATAGTATTTTTTCATTTCCCCTCAGAAGCAATGAAGATCAAACTATTTGGACAAAGTACCCTTTGCATTTGCTCTCCTTTTAAGCTTGGTTGTACCTCAACAATCTTTTCTTCACTCAAATATCGACAGTTTTGTAATTTTTTTGGCATGATTCATTTGTACAGGTAAATTTTCAATCGCCCAACAATATATTTTAAAGTTTTGCAGCAATTTGTTTTGCAATCAACTCCTCACAGTTCCAATAGATGTATTGGATTTCTAGTTCTTGCAGGTCTTTTGGGGCTTCAGATTTCATTTATAGGTACATTTGAAAACTTAATGCCCATCAGTTTGGTTTTATTGGCCTTAATTTCTCAAGTGCGTCTTAAGGTGTGAATTGAAGCATACCTAGGGTTGAGACTAATTAGAAGTACACCAAAAATTTCCAAATACAATTAAATTCTCAAAATTAATTTTAGAACATAGAAATTAGGAGAATGCTTTGTATAACAAAGACTTATCTTTATAAAAGAACAAAATATGTTACTATTATGCACAAGGGCTCATATGAATGTAGATTATATATTTTTCTAATATATAAAGCATAGAGATAAAATTTAAATATGTCCAAACCTAGGTATTACAAATATGAAGTATCTAATAGTTCATAACATATTTTTGTGTCCAAGCCCTCACAATCTTTTCATAGCAAGCTTGGCTGGGCTTGTAAACATGAGCAATTTCAGGCACCAAAGGGCCATTCAGATTGGGGTCAGCTAACATGGAACAAATTGATAGAAGGACCTTGGAAATAATAAGTACAATGCTTCATTGTTCCTTCAATACATATATCCATATGCTTCCATTTAGATTACTATTTGGGTGACTAATCTGACACAAATACAAATAAGGTCAACCATTTGGTGCAGTTATAGTTTTCTAAACCTGTCAATATTTGGAATATTCATTCGCTACTAGATTTTTCTCTTAGTTCAAACTTCAAAATTGGTTGGCTAAATGGATTGAAGGGTGGAAAATATCAGATCTCTTTTGAGGTGCTACAAGGTCTCCAATCTCTTGAAAATGAAGAGGTTGGTGCTGCAAAATCTTTGAAGCATACGCTAATGAGGTCCACAATTGTTACATGCCAAGGGAAGGTTTCCTTGCTTGCTTCTATGACAATGCGTTTAGAAAAAAAACTTGGTCATTGCTCTTCAATACTTCCTTCGCCATGGTTAGAGATGAAACTATAACTACTATTTTTAATCAAATCTATTCTCTCTACTTGTATGCATGCAAGTTGCCACACAGCCGCCAGAATGGCCACACTGCTAATGGACGAGGTATTGTTGGTAGATGCACTCGACATGAGGTATAGACTAGAATCTCACTTGACTGTAGTGACATAGACTGCAATGTCCTTTGATTGTGTGAGGGTTTTTCAGAGCATTAACAGAGACTACAATGTTGGGTTCCTTGATTGTGACATCCTAATGATCGACTATAGCCCTGTAATGTCATAACATGCAAAACATTGTTAGAGCTATTATCATCTGACTATTTAAGTGTCAGAGCCAACCATCCACCCAATCATAGCCATTATCATCTTATTCTTAAGTATAAGAACCATCCATCCACCCAATCAAATAATTTAACTGGTTTTCTTTCTTAAAACCAATTTAAATGTCTAACAAATATGAAAAAAAAAGCTCTCCACTAGAAATTATTTAATCACATCAATTATATTTACCCTAGAAATTATTTAATCACATCAATTATGTTTACCCAAAAAATAATGAAAACATTAATCATGTAAATAAAATAAAATTTTATAATTTAAATAGAAACATATAAATACATTATATTTAAAAAACCTTAAATTATTTTGTAAAATTCGATGAATCAATACATGATCAAATGCTTTTTAACCAATGAAGCGAAAGCTATAGTCACCTTGAGGCTGATGAAATGTCTTTTAGAGGCGAATGATGTAGTCAAAGTAAATACTTTAATGCATGGACTAATAAATAATAAGTTAATACTTTCATTGAATAGTGTATAAGAGATAAAATGAAATTAAGAAATGTAACGTGCTTATATTGAACAAGGAGCCACTGTTGTGTCGCTAGTCCCTGCCGGTTAACAGAATAGTTTGGTGTGTTATTATTATGAGATTTAATTTGCGTTATCATGAGAGCTTGAATGAACTTTTTGACTTCATGCGAAGAGTGAAATGTAATGAACTTTGGCTTTGTTAAGTAAGAATTGTCAGAAATGTCATTGAATTGATAAATGCTTGTTACAATTTTATTATATGTCAAATTTTTTGTTTGATATTACAAATCTATCCATCTATTTAAAATAATAATTTAATTTGTATGTTAATACATTAACATTTATATTTAAAATAATCACTTGTTTTATTATTTTCAATTATAAAGTAATTTTTAAAAAACATTGGTCCTATATTTTCGTATTATGATTAAAATTAATTTTCAAAAGACACTTGCCATGTATCTTGTTATAATGTTGAGTTTGTATTTCTTAAAATAAGATTAGTTTTAGATATAATTTTCCAATGTCTCATGATTTAAAAAATGCTTAGATTAATAATTAAAATATAATAAAATTAAATAATAATAAAGTTTTTATAACCATGATTTTAAAATATAATAAAATTAAAATATAATAAAATAATAGGAAGGTTTTAAAGCAAGTTATGTATTTTAATAACCATGGTGCAGAAAAGATAGAATTTTCTTATTTTTTTACATTTGAATATTATGGAAATATTGATAAAATGATAATGACCAAATAAACATTATTATGAATATAAATTTGTTAATTAAATTCATGGTGGAGAGTGTTGAATATTTACATAGATTATTCTCGAAGGTCAAAAAAGGACTTAAGCATTTAAAAATTATAGTTATGGAGTCTTGAAGCCATGATTGAAAGATTACATATCTAGTAACATATTTGGACATAAATGATATGATTCAGGTTAATCTCAATGATTGAGGAATTATTCCATGGTCAAAAGAACAAAAGATTTATTTATTTAAAAATATTGTTTATCATAACTTTAGTGTGAACTTTAAATTTGTCCAATTACCAATTAGCAAAGAAAAGGACGTAATTTGTTGCAGTTAATTAATAATTTGTTGTGATGCAAAAGGACATGACTTTTGGCCTTTTTTATAGTTTTGTGTTAGTAAATATAGGATCTAAGTACAATAATAAAATAATTTTGATAAGTTTATTTTATAAATTAAAAATTAAAATAAACAAATTAAAATTGAACAAACATTTAAACTTTAGGAGTTGAAATGCATGTAATTTGTAATTAGTAATTTGTTGCATTTAATTAATAATTTGTTGTTGCATTTAATTAATAATTTGTTGTGATGCAAAAGGACATGGCTTTTGGCCTTTTTTATAGTTTTGGGTTAGTAAATATAGCATCTAAGCACAATAATAAAATAATTTTGATAAGTTTATTTTATAAATTAAAAATTAAAATAAACAAATTAAAATTAAAAAAACATTTAAACTTTACGACTTGAAATGCATGTAATTTGTAATTAGTAATTTGTTGCATTTAATTAATGATTTGTTGTGATGCAAAAGGACATGACTTTTGGCCTCTTTTATAGTTTTGGGTTAGTAAATATAGCATCTAAGTACAATAATAAAATAATTTTGATAAGTTTATTTTATAAATTAAAAATTAAAATAAGCAAATTAAAATTAAAAAAACATTTAAACTTTACGAGTTGAAATGTAAATTGATATAATTTGTAATTAGTAATTTGTTGCATTTAATTAATGATTTGTTGTGATGCAAAAGGACATGACTTTTGGCCTCTTTTATAGTTTTGGGTTGGTAAATATAGCATCTAAGTACAATAATAAAATAATTTTGATAAGTTTATTTTATAAAATAAAAATTAAAATAAACAAATTAAAATTAAAAAAACATTTAAAGTTTACGAGTTGAAATGTAAATTGATCATGATCTCCAAGAAAAAATCCATTATCTTTTGGTGTTCTATACTCTTGCTTTCTGCAATATCATAGTAATCGAATTAAAAGATATAATTTAAAATTTAAAATGATAAGCTAATACATTGTGTAATGATATATTGAATATATATAAAAAGATATATTTTTTACATAGAGAACATTGGTTTTGGAGCGTAAGCAGTGGCAGTAGAATCCAAATTCAAAATATAATGTAATTCATGTTTATCAAAATACATTTATGTCAAGTCAAAGAAATGGCACTCAAATTTTGTGCTGCAACATTTTGTCATTCTGTCAATACAATGTCATTTTGTCAGCAATGACAATACTTCATTCCAAGTCTCCATGTTTCAAAAGTTTCAGTTGAAGGGGATCCCATGGAATTTGAAGAAATTTATGCTTCTTTATACGAGCTTAGCTGCTCAATTTTAACAACAGCATTTTGAGACTTTCCTAGAATGGCTGCGACTGTGCGTTCAGATATTACAACTTGAACTGTAGTTTTTGCGATAAGCTGACGAGCTACTGTGACACTGCCAAAGGTGATATACAATGCCAGGGAAATTAGTACAGAAATGGAGATCAGCAAAACCCCCCATGATAGCAGCAATTGACAAAGTTTTGCAAATCTTGTGTAGCTTCCAAATCTGGCAGAACTCCCTTGACGAAGAATTGACTCCTCAAACTCAGAGAAATTGCCAACACTGTTTATATTGCGATAAGCTGACGATAAGCTGACGAGCTGCTGTGACACTGCCAAAGGTGATATACAATGCCAGGGAAATTAGTACAGAAATGGAGATCAGCAAAACCCCCCATGATAGTAGCAATTGACAAAGTTTTGCAAATCTTGTGTACCTTCCAAATCTGGCAGAACTACCTTGACGAAGAATTGGCTCCTCAAACTCAGAGAAATTGCCAATACTGTTTATATTGCGATTTGACTGAATTTTGAAACAAAGCATATAGTTAGTACTACAGGGGTTTTATTCTAAGAAATCAAAACGAAAAAGTAGTAACAGAGGAACAATAGAGGAATTGTTGGCAAATGTTGGAAAATGTTGAAGAGAAATCAAGAACTGCATAGAAAATGGATGCACTTGAAATAAATAAAAATGTTTAAACAAAGCTGACCTTTGATGACCATGGGGCTGGTGAAGACTGCATAGTCGGGTAGCTTGATGATGAATGGGATTGATCAATAAAGGATCTTCATAGCAAGGTATCAACAATTGAGCTTCAATCACTAGCCATTTAACAGATTGTTATAAGCAAGTGATTATAAGCTAAGTCGAACCAAAGTTTTGGGGTGGAAAGGTTTTGGGGTCTTATTGCGGGTTTCGCATTGCTTTGCAATGTTGACGAGATCTCTTTTGATTTGCAAAAACAAATTATTAGGAAGTGAGTATTGTATATACCTGAATCAACTGATCAGATTCGAAACCAGACCGAGGAAGGTCTTCTCTTTGTAATATTGTAATATTGGCAGCTGTTGTGTGGCTGATATCAGAAGTCAGTGCAGCAGCCCTGCCGATTAGACAACAGAATTTCAAAATAAGATCAAGCTGCTGAAAGGTAGTTTATCATATGCAATTCTATTACTGGTTACAAAACTGTACCTGCGGTCAATCTTCAGAGTCATGCTAACTAGCTGAACATGACAATGCAGAAGGAGACATCAAAACTGTGAGGTTACAAAGCCATAATACTTGTATTGCAGTAAGAGCATAATATGAAGAAACATATTCATATTAGTTTTGCATTTTTTGTAGACGTGAAGGCCAGCATGTTCCTGCATTTTGTAATTTGCATAACAAACAGTTAGTTAGAATAAAATGATAACATTGTAAATTGAAGAGAGGACATATTTGAGACAAAACATCTTAACGAGTTATGTGAACTAAAGCTTCTTGTGCAATCCTTATATCATGTACAATGTGTCAAAAGCTTGTTTAACATTAAAAACAGTATTTGATTGACTAAAGCTGTATAAGAGTAAAACAGATCTGTAACATGACTTGTTGCAGTTTTCCAATCTTGACGAGATCTCTTTTAATTTGCAAAAACAATTTATTAGAAACTGAGTATTGTATATACCTGAACCAATTGATCAGTGTCGAATTATTGGCGGACAACTGTCCCTCCTCGAAATGCTGGAAAGTTACTCGGCTTGGGTTTTACCCTATTTGCGCCCTTTGGGTTATTATTGTTACTTGGTTGTTTAGCTCTGCAGTCTCTGCGATTTTTCCTTTGTATTTGTTGTATTGTCTGCGGTGAAAATAGAATGCGGTTAACTGTATAGCAAACGTTTGGTTGTGGTTCTGTTGTTCCAGGTCCGGCTTGTATGCCTCGACTATCTGGTGTTGCTTTGTTAAGTTCGGCTACTGTATTGTTTAGATGTTTGTTCCTCTGTCGATTGGCGTTTTCCAGTGGCGTTGATGTTTGTCACAGTATTGTCTGTTCGTTTCCCTCAAGAGTCCATGGTTATTTGAGCATTATAAGTTAATGGCATTCTGGTTAAATACTGAGGGTTTCTCTTAGCTGCATGGGTTTTATGGAAATTTCCGTAAATGTCGGTTTCGAGCACCATGTCATTGCCATTGTCCTAGTATAGAACAAATGGGAAAAATGGTGCAAGAAAATGCAAACAGCCAAGTAGAAATTGTAGGCACGGGTTTCAGAAAAACCTTTAAGTCCCCTTGCCGAAGAACTCCAAAGGTAGTTTCTTGATACGACCCTAAATGCGAAAGACAAGGTTTGTTTAATGAATTTGGTGGAAAAGACAAAAAAAACTTGCTGGTGTGGAAAGAAATACCAACCAACAGTTAGGGAATGTCGAAAGAGAGATCGATCAGGCGATCTGTAACAGACAAGGCAGCTTCCACGAGTGGGGATATGGAAGCGCTTCATTAGGATGTGCCAAGGACACAATAGAGGAAAGGGTTGTGTAGTGCCCGTTTTTATTGCATAGGACTTGGATATCCTGGTGAGCAAGTATGCATTCCAATAGATTTCCATGCGTCCCAGTTGAGAATTTATGTTGTTTAGGCCAAAAATAGAAATAAGACTGGAACTGATATCTAATGGTTGAGTAATGCAAACATTGCATGTTCACTTGAAATAGACAACAGTGCCCGTTTTTATTGCATAGGACTTGGATATCCTGGTGAGCAAGTATGCATTCCAATAGATTTCCATGCGTCCCAGTTGAGAATTTATGTTGTTTAGGCCAAAAATACAAATAAGACTGGAACTGATATCTAATGGTTGAGTAATGGAAACATTGCACGTTCACCTGAAATAGAGAGCTACGTACTATGAATCTTAGTAGTTTTATGTATAATGTTATCTACAAATTTCTAGTGGGAGACAGCGACAACTGCAGAGCCAAACACTGACCTTCGGGTTAAATCTATCTCCCTAATTCATTGATTTTTTTTTATAAAAAGAAGAATATTATTCAGCATTGCTGTGAAAATTTATATTATTCATTACTTGTGTGTGAAAGATAAAAATAATTGATCCAAAGAACAATACCTGCTCTGGAGCATGTTTACTAACTCGATGCATTTTCCCTTCATTGTCAATATGAATGAGAGCTGTCCTCTTGTCAGTTGGATTGAAAGGAAGAAAATGGAGGTCTGGAATGGTTGCGTGTGTCTTTTAGATGCATGGATGTTAAAAGGCACAACAAAAGATACAAATCAGTAAAATAAGCATAGCCCTGCTTATTGACTAAAATTTAATATGATGACATAAAAAAAATACTTGCCTCCTTAGGATCTGTAAGCATCCCAACAATTCCCGCATCAATGGCATCTTGATTCTCTCTTCTGGATGCTCTTGCAACCAGCAAGACAACAGCATCCTTGTCATATCCTTTTGTGAAAACCTATTCATGAGAACAATTAGTAATTGATAGTTGTTGGAAGGAAGCTAACAGTACTGGATCATTGAATATTACCACGAACCCTAACTAGGCAATTTGGTACAACTGCAGTATCGGCAAAAATTATGTATTTATGAAATAAGAGAAAGGACAAAAAGAAGAATCAGAAGTCTAGAATAAATACCAACCTTTTGGAAGTGGGCAACTTGGTTTGTACTGTTGACAATATGTGCTGGTTTACCAAAAAAGGTATGGATCCCAGTAGCAATGACAACATGTTCAAGTTCACGCTGTTTGTAAGAAGAGCCACAATAAATCCTTCATCAATCTGCGGAAGCATCAACAGATATAAATAAAGACACGAAAAATGCAAGAAAATAGTAAGAAAGCAGATAATACGGTGATGACTTACAGCATTCTTTTGCAAATTATTATTGTTCGAAGATGGTATTAAATAAAGTCAAGAAAATAGGAAGAAAGCAGATACCAGATGTCGAGAAACCTGTCCCATTGTTGTTGGTTACATGGAGAGTACACGACACAGGAACTAGGCATAATCCTCTGCTCCTAGCATCGTATTTCGCCTGATCTCCTCGCCTGTCCTGAACAAATTATAACATCCTTTAAGTAAAGTAAATGGAAAATTTCGTGGAGAAAATGACTTTAAGATTCTGTTCTTCAGACTCCTTTTTAAAATGATTCCAACAGAAGATTGTAAGTCCCGTTCAAATTTTGTTACAGAAGAGCCAAAAACACTACAGCGATTACAAACACTACTTAACAGGGGATGCATACTGAAATAAAATTCAAGCTCTCGTGTGTGTTATTTTTCATTATATCGAGATGTTCATTTTCTCAAAATTTGCAGAGAGCATTTCATTGTTGATTAGCGGAATTTATTAAACATGAAAAACGTTGTAAGCTCAGTAAGAAAAAGATTTGAATTACCTTCTGGCTTGAGAGAGGGAATGCCTTTGAGATAAGGTGAGCTGAATACCTGCAAAACACCGCAGAGGTTCAAAAGGATTATAGCAAAACCTTGTAAATTTTATCGTTACAGAAGAAGAAACCCTAAATCATCATATCTCTAAAGAAATGTAATCAGAAATAAGAAGTAAAGAAAAGGATTGGATTAAGACCTGATCAATCTTTAAAGAATCTGCTTCAAGAAAACGTGCATCCGCACGAACAATATCTCTAAGTTTGATGTTGATTATGTCACCAAGAACAAGTATTGCTGCATGTTCTTCATTCCATTGTCCATCTCTGAGAACTTGTTACGTTGAAAGTCTTAAGTCATTGACCAAAGAATTTAAAACTGCAGCAGCCATGATCTTAAGAGGATTCTGAACATCCAATTCCATGCCTCCACTCAAAAACCAGGATAGAAAACTGAAAATATTGGGGCTGCCACTGATACAAAAGATAGTGAACAGACCTTGCTCTTTGGAGCGAGCCAAGTCATCAGTGCTGCAGCAACATTGCCAGCATTGTTTTCCTCTATGAAACTTATGTTTAGATGAGATTTTTATTGCTTGTACAGGTAAGAGAAACATAGGTAAAATAAAACAAAACTTTGGAGCCCAGAAGTTTCATTTGACTTAGTTTATAATGCTATTATAATGAAAAATCATGTCGGTCAACCAATGGTCAGCAATTGATCAATTGCATATAGTCCCAGGGAAGGACTAATAATACCAAATGCATTATGCCATAATTCCATTTTCAAACAACATATATTCATTTTAAAGTCCATATAGTTTGGTGCTATTTATAAAGTCTAGCTTCAAGCATGTTGCATAATGCATTCGAAGAGACATGTATAAGGACTTTCTAGCCTTGTTTCCTGAGTCGTTACCTACAGTATGCAAGAAACAAAAACTAACATAGCATTCAGCTATAACATAGCAAGGAACAAAAATGACTAGCTGATTCAATATACAGTTTGTCATTTAACTTGAGTAGATAATAAGTGCCAGATACAAAATTATTGCTGATCTGATGTTGCATTTGCTGTATTCAATGATATAAAGCATGATGCAGAATGCGTTCCATTCGGCATAGAGAACAGAAACAGAAACAGTACAAATACAGATGCATAAAGACTTTCTAGCCTTTTTTCATCAACCGTTGTGTTACATATTCTTTGTAAATGAGTCAAAATTGCAAGTCAAATACTTGTATTATAGTAACAGCATAATATGAAGAAACATATTCATATTACTTTTGCATTTGTTGTGGATGTGAAGGCTGCCATGTTCCTGCATTTTGTAATCTGTATAACAAATGGTTAGTTAGAACAAAATGATAACATTGTAAATTGAAGAGAGGACATATTTGAGAGAAAACATGTTAAGGCATATGTTCATGTACCTTCCATTTGTTAGTTGACATGTAATAGCTCACTATCTTCATTGAGTGTGAACTTGCTCTAAATTTTGAAGTCACGTAAGATGTAAACAGTCGTAGCTTTCTGTTGCAAATATGTTTCATATGACATTGATTTTAAATCAGGAAGCAAGTCATGTAATAACGGTTCCCTGATAATGCACTGGACAAAGTTATTTGTAATGGATTCTATTACAGCATTTATACAATGCTTGTAGAGGAAAGGGAAATTATCATTGCATTGTGAACAGAAAATTGTTGCATTGGCTATTGCCGTGGATGAATTCACTGGGGAGTTACAAATTGCACAAACAGGTTCGAAAGGAGTTGAATATGGATTTGTTGCGATCAGAGTACCTTCGACCTGTTTATAAAAGATTCAAGTGTTAATTTACATTATTACATGGCAAATGAAAAGGCAGCAAAAACATTATTATTGCTATACTTACAGCATAGGTAGATGTAGTTAGTTTTCTGAGATTGTTGAGTGCATCTGTGTTAAGTTCAGTCATGAACGTTGACTTTGATGCTCTGAATATTGTTTCTGTTGTGTTTACCTTTTTTGTTAAATTTTTGAAAAGGATGAGCGGAAACTGTCCTTTTTGCAATTGTTTTTCCATTGAAAGGAAAAATTGTTCATATGTGTCAAAGAGTTGCAACTGCAAAACAGAAATGGTTATGTATTGAAAAATACAAAAAGTAATATGCTAATACATTGTTCGTATGCATTGAAAAATTGCAATTGCACTAGACAAATTACAAAAACTATAGACAAATTACAACAACTATGTATTGAAGTGATGCATGTTATCTACTGAAAATTAGGAATAAGTAACATCTGAATACATACAGTTGCATTGTCGTTTTCAGAATCTCCATATTTGATATGAAGTATGTAATGCAATCCAACTCGTTTGGCAAGTGTAACAGCGGCAGCAATTGTGCCAATTGCGTACATTTCTTTTTTGTTTGCAAATTGCCTAATGGTTGTATTGGGAATGAAGCAATATTCTTTGCAAACTTCAGGTACAGTTTCTATGATACTTGATTCATTAAGCAATATTATTTTGTCACAGTCACCGCGATCATATACAGTTTTAGGCAATATTCTGAAATTTGTAATTGAGATGCTGTTGCCTTGCAAAATTTTGTGTTCATTTCGCTCCACCAAATGTGCAGGTACACTCAACGTTATAGTCATCATTCCTTGAGCATCTGTCAAATCAGCTCGCAATACTTGACGTGATTTGTTTGCTTTATCAAGGAATGCAGTATAGACAACCATTATGTCTCCAACAAATAGCTGCCCAATTTTACGACTATTCAGATCTTCAATTGATACTTTAATTGGCAGTATCTGTTTTTGCCTATTAAAATTGCTTAGTCAGAAATTGCTATAAACATTTGTAGAATAGTATGTTTCTCCTAGAGACTGAATAAGTAGAAATAGATTAGAGTTTTGTGTTTCATATGCATACCTTTTTGATGTATCATTTTGTACATTTGTTGAATGAAGTTTCGCTGCAATTGTTTCAGTTGGACTAACATAGGCAAATGCATGGTTCAATATGTGGATATTATCACGTGTATTTTGTGATATGTAACCTGTACATGTCTTCTTGCTGCATTGTTTGGGGGGACTTACTACTAGTGCTTTCTTCACCCGTCCAAGATTTTCTAATTTATATACATTTAAATATAGATATGTAAAAAGAGAAGATATATATAGTAAATATTAATTTGTTATATATACATTTAAATATAGATACGTAAAAAGAGAAGATATATATAGTAAACATTAATATTTTAAATAGAAAATTGCATATTTGTATAGTTGTCATACATACCTTTTCAAAGCAGGTGGTTGCTTTGCCTTTTCTAATTGAGTTATGTGCTTTATTTCTTCAGTTGTTTGTTTTCCTTTTTCAGGATTTATGCTATGTTATAGAGTAGCAACATATATTTAGTTCAATTTGAAAGAGCGTATAGAAGTAAACAGTTAACAAGGAACATTAAAACCATAGAACGATACATATGTAAAGATAGAATGCATATATAGTAGACATTAATATTCTAAATACAAATTGGCATATTTGTATAGTTGTCATGGACATACCTAGTGAACATTATTATTCTAAATACAAATTAGCATATTTGTATACTTGTCATAGACATACCTTTGCAAAACAAGTGGTTGGCTTGCCGTTTCTAATTGGCTTATGCATTCTATTTCTTCAATTGTTTCTTTTCGTCTTTGAAGATTTAGGCTATGTTATAGAATAGTAACATATATTTAGTGCAAATTAGTGGTAAAAAGTGAACAAGAACATTAAACCCATAGAACCATAGATATGTAAAAAATAAAAATAGAATGCATATATAGTAAACATTAATATTCTAAATACAAATTAGCATATTTCTGTAGTTCTCATAAACATACCTTTGCAAAACAAGTGGTTGGGTTGCGCTTTCTAATTGGCTTATGCATTCTATTTCTTCAATTGTTTCATTTCCTTTTTCAAGATTTATGCTATGTTATAGAATAGTAAGACATATTTAGTGCAAGTCAAAAGAACATATAAAAGTAAAACTTGAACAAGAACAGAAGATCCATAGGAAAGGAAAGGCAAAAAGAATATACTCCGTTTGTTTATGTTGCATGTTGTTGTTCTTTTTTCTTGGTCGTTCTGTTCAATTGAAAAGGGTTTTACTAGCAGAATCTGCATCCATAAATAGATGAGGTCATATCTGCAAATTTATGATAGGATACTTGTGTTGGTTAATTGACAAGGCTGTCTTTGGCATAACTTGCATTGATCGACACAGAACGGCATATATGTAAATGTAGAATAGAATGCATAGTATGTAACAGAGGGACAGTAGAGCAATTCTTGGCAAATGTTGGAAAATGTCACAGGGAATAATTAATAATATTAATATTAATATTAATGTAAACACAGAATAAACAATGACGATTCCACATTTGAATTGCAATATAATTGAATGAAAGAAAAAATATAAATGAGCCAATACAGCTTAAATATCTATATTTTTTAAAACAATCACGGAGTAACTCTAGTATAAACCTAGAGTAACTGGACCATAAACGTAGACAATGCAAAAATTAAAAGCCTAACAAATTGACAAAAAGCAATGAATAGAAAAATTGACAAAAAGCAATTAGTAGAATAACGCTGTACCTGCAATGAAGCCAAGGGTTCAAATTCCTTCTCGTGTAGACCATATTCATGCACAACACAGCCTGTACGAGTACCATGAGAAAATGTGCAAATGACGAAATTGGTTATCATAGCGGAAGGACAAGAGATATTGTATCATGGTCAGACCAATATGTATCCAATACGAAAATTGTATATTTTATATTAGCTAGATTTGCCCAAACATGGTCAATCAATGATTTGTGCATGCTATTAGTTTTGTCAACTAGGAAATGCAGATTGTAGTTTTGCATGTAGGTTTCTAGCTGCTTTGTTTTTTGATTGCAATGTACCATATCAATATTGAAGTCCCCTAATATAACTATGATACTGTTTAGATCTGAGTGGTACAAAGCTTTTGCAGTGACATTGAGGATATTGTTCAGGTTTGCACGTGGCGATGCATATATATTGAGTATTGCAATTTGTAATGTGTGAACTTTTATTTTTGCGAGCAATGCTTCTACAAAGCAGTCTTCAAAATGGGTATGTTCAAGGATAATGATATTTTTCTTTATCAATATCATTACTCCATGCTTAATGCAACTTGAGATGCAATTGAAATTTTTGAAGCATTCATTTTCCATACACAGCAACATATGTGTTTCTTGTAAGCACAAGATATCAGATTGCATTGTGTCATAGTCATTGCATATATCAGCAAGATGCGCATGAAGATTGCGAGTGTTCAATGAAAGAATAAAGATGGATTGCAATGATTGTATTGATGAAGAGTCATATTCTAATTGCCATTTTGCAGTGGTTTCCAAACGTTGCATCTCACAATTTACTTTTTGCTTGACCTTGAAATTATTATGTTTAAGAGGATTAAGCAAATACAATGATTCTATGTTTTTGACACGTGCAAATACAATGAATATTGATTCTTTGATACAATATCAATGTTCTCAGGCAAAATGCATTGCAATTTGAATTTGTAATTGTCAACATCTATTATTTCTTCCATCATTTGCAATTGCTTACCAGAGTTGCCTTTTGCAACTGTCTTGTACAGCTTTGCAAAAAATATTGATGAAGTTAGCAAAAACTGAACATGATTGTTTTGAACAAAATGTATCTATATTAAAAAAATAGGCTATTGCATTATGTTGCTAAACAAATATCAAATTTCTACCAAGAAGCCATATTTATAAATAACAAAGAAGTTGGAAATGGAAACAATGCAAAGACATAATGAAAAACAGGAGCATAATTTTAAGAATATTTGTGCAAGTTAACAAAAGCAACGAATGGAAAGACAAAATGAAGTTAACAAAAGGAAGCAATGGGAAGACAAAATGAAAAAATGCAGCATAAGTTTAAGAATATTTCTGAAAGTTAACATCATTGTCAATTGCATTTGTGAAATAAAATAACTGTGAGGCTATTTCAAGATAAAAAGTTTCATGCTATTCGATATCAGAGTATGGTTATAGTATATGGATCTAAACAAAATTCAAGGGTCAAGGAACCCAAACAAGCCATTGAGAACCAGAGACGAGTAGTGCATAAGCGTAGTTCCATAAGGCTTGTCAAGAAGATCCATTATTATGTGATGCTGGAGGTATGATTCATATAAATGATGAACATGTAATATGTTCAAAGGACAGCTTTGGCAAACACAGCAACAGTCTGCTTGAGCAAATTGTCCAAAGACTGTTGCCAATTGTGGCACGTGAAAAAAGATGCCCAAAAATTACAGATCTTTGACGATTCACAAATTGTGGTGAATTGGATGAATGGAACAAATTCATTGGATAATTATAAATTTCACCGTATATTTGAGCAGATTCAACTTGCTTGAACAGAGTATTTAACACATTATCTTTTAACATGTCTACAAAGACAGGAACATGGAAACTGATGGACTGTCAAAAGCTACATTACACTTGGTAGCACGACCTTGGATCATTCAAGAGAAAGTGGAAGGGCAGCTCATGGAATGTCTTGACACACTTTTGATATAATCATGGGACTGTTTAAATGTGAATATCTATATCTATATTTTTTTATGGCACTGTTTATGAACATATCTAGGACCTAATATTTTATGACACAAAACTGGTTTCAAACCTGCAATATATGTCAGAATGACCATGATAGGGCTGTCATATTCACATTTTTGAAAACTGTTTATGAAGCAAGCTATCTTCTCAGCCATACTTTTATCAGTTCCTATGCTTAAGGATATCTCTATATCTATATTTTTTTATGGGACTGTTTATGGACATATCTAGGAGCTAATTTCTTATGAGACAAAACTGGCTTCAAAGCTCTGATATATGTTAGAATGACTATGATAGGGCTGTCATATTGACATTTTTGAAAACTGTTTATGAAGCAAGATATGTTGCCAGCAATACTTTTATCACTTCCTATGCTTAAGGATATCTGTGAAATGCAAAAACATATATAGTAAGTGTAATTTTGTTTTCATAATAAAATTATTTTTTCTCTCTGAGGAGAATAAGGTAGTTGAACATGATATCAGAATCAATTTGGTTATAACTAGCTAACATGAGATTTTAATCTAACGTTTAAATAGACAAAATGTCTTGATACATCACTATACAGAGCTAGTTAGATGCTAAGAAATTGACATAAAGCAATTAATAGAAAAATTGACAAAAAGCAATTAGCAGAATAACGCCGTACCTGCAACGAAGCCAAGGGTTCGAATTGCTTCTCGTCTAGACCATATTCATGCACAACACAGCCTGTACGAGTACATGAGAAAATATGCAAATGACGAAATTGGTTAACGAAGTCTCCAAAACTGCCTGGAAAAATACTTGCAGGTCTTTATTCCTCTCTCGAAACCATAATACATTCCATTAATAAAAAGGCAATATGCAGCACATACATAAATACTTGCAGGTCTTTATTTCTTTCTCCAAACCACAATACATTCCATTAAAAACCCAATATGCGCCACAAAGAGTACAAACAGTTCAAAAACTGCAGTTTATTTAGATCTTCATGTGCAAAAACACTTCAAACTACAAAAGACTGGCGCTCAATCTGTACCAAGAATCACAGCTTCACCCAGGTCATCTCGGCCCAAATGACAACGAAGTCACATGCTGGTCGAAACTGACATTTACAGAAGTTTCCATAAAACCCATGCAGCTAAGAGAAACCCTCAGTATCACGGAAAAGCTTATAATTTTCGCAAAGGAAACATTTCATCCAATATATAAACAACAGCAAACGAAGAACATCTAGCACCAGTATAGCAAACCTTCAATTCAGCAGTTCTTAATAAAGCAAATGAACTTAACAGTAACTAAATGAACTTAACAGAGTTCTTAACAAAGCAACCTTCCGCTCTAGGAGTAATGTCAGAGTCGAATATTCATACATCCATAACAGAATTACAAACTTAAAATAACATTATGCACCAAAGTAAGCATACACATAAATTATACAAGCGAAAAACCTTGAATACACGCCTAAGGAACAACAGTCTGCTCAAGCCTCACAACTTGTGAAACCAGACCCTCGAATTTAACACAGTAACACATTCCACTAATAACAATACATTCCATCAATAAAAAAAAAGGCAATATGCGGCACATAAATACATAAATACTTGCAGGTCTTTATTTCTTTCTCCAAACCACAATACATTCCATTAAAAACCCAATATGCGGCACAAACAGTTCAAAAACCCCAATTTATTTAGATCTTCATGTGCAAAAATAGTTCAAAGTACAAAACACTGCTGCTCAATCTGTACCAAGAATCACATCTTCACCCTGGTCGTCTCGGCCCAAATGATAAGGAAGTCAGATCGTGGTCCAAACCGACATTTACGCAAATTTCCATAAAACCCATGCAGGTAACAAAAACCCTCAGTATCAGGGAAAAGCTTATAATTTTGGCAAAGGAATCATTTGATCCAATACATAAACAACAACAAACTAAGCTAATTCAATTGGTAAGCTCTCGTTTTCTGTCCTTCTCAGAAACCATGCCAACCTTCTTCCTATCTCCGCCCTGTTAACCAGAATGCCATTAACTTATAATGCTCAAATAACCATGGACTCTTGAGGGAAACGAACAGAAAATACTCTGACAAACATCAACGCCACTGGAAAACGCCAAAGGACAGAGGAACAAACATCTAAACAATACAGTAGCCGAAGTTACCAAACTGACAGCAGACAGTCGACGCATACAAGCCGGACCTGGAACAACAGAACCGGAACCAAACATTTGCTGTATAGTTAACAGAGTAGGCAGGAACCGCATTGTGTTTTCACCGCAGACAATACAACAAGTACAAAGGAAAAATCGCAGACACTGCAGAGCCAAACAACCAAGTAACAATAATAACCCAAAGCGCGCGAACAGGGTAAAACCCAAGCCGAGTAACTTTCCAGGATCTCGAGGAGGGACAGTTGTCCGCCCATAAGACCACCACAGTACATGCCAACGTTCTTCCTATGTCCGCCCTGTTAACCAAAATGCCATTAACTTATAATGCTCAAATAACCCTGGACTCTTGACGGAAACGAACAGACAATACTGTGACAAACATCAACGCCAGTGGAAAACGCCAAAGGACAGAGGAACAAACATATAAACAATACAGTAGCCGAACTTACCAAAGCGACAGCAGACAGTCGAGGCATACACGCCGGACCTGGAACAACAGAACCGCAACCAAACGTTTGCTATATAGTTAACCGAGCAGGTAGGAATCGGATTGTGTTTTCACCGCAGAGAATACAACAAATATGATGCGAAGCCCGCAATAAGACCCCAAAACCTTAGTTCGACTTAGGTTACATTGTCAATATATCGAAAAATTATCGATCGCATATAGTCCCCGACAGGGACCACGCAGTAACTGGACTATAAACCTAAAGTAACTGGACCATAAACCTACACAATGCAAAAATTAAAAGCCTAACAAATTGACAAAAAGCAATTAATAGAAAATTTGACAAAAACCAATTAGCAGAACAATGCCGTACCTGCAACGAAGCCGAGAGTTTGAATTCCTTCTCGTCTAGATCATATTCATGCAGAACCCAGCACCAGAACCTTGAATTTAACAGAGGAGTACCTAATTCTTTTTCCAAACCACAATACATTCCATTAAAAACCCAATATGCCGCACAAACAGTTCAAACAGTTCAAAAACCCCAATTTGTTTACATCTTCATGTGCAAAAACCCTTCAAACTACAAAAGGCTGCCGCCCAATCCGTACCAAGAACCACAGCTTCACCCAGCTCGTCTCGGCCCAAATGACAGGGAAGTCACATGGTGGTCGAAACCGACATTTACAGAAATCTCCATAAAACCCATGCAGGTAAGAGAAATGCCATTAACTTATAATGCTCAAATAACCATGGACTCTTGAGGAAAACGAACAAACAATACTGTGACAAACATCAATGCCACTGGAAAACGCCAAACGACAGAGGAACAAACATCTAAACAATACAGTAGCCGAACTTACCAAAGCGACACCAGACAGTCGAGGCATACAACCCGGACCTGGAACAACAGAACCACAACCAAACGTTTGCTATACAGTTAACCGAGCAGGCAGCAACCGCATTGTGTTTACACCGCAGACAATACAACAAATACAAAGGAAAAATCGCAGAGAGTGCAGAGCTAAACAACCAAGTAACAATAATAACCCAAAAGGCGCGAACAGGGTAAAACCCAAGCTGACTAGCTTTCCAGGATCTCGAGCAGGCAGACCACCACAGTACATGCCGTCCACTTGGAAGTCACGGGACCACGTGCCGCTCAATCTGCACCAAGAATCACAGCTTCACCCACGCCGTCTCGGCCCAAATGAAAACGAAGTCACATGGTGGTCGAAACCGACATTCACGGAAATTTCCATAAAACCCATGCAGCTAACAGAAACCCTGAATACTGTGACAAACATCAACGCTACTGGAAAACGCCAAACGAAAGAGGAACAAACATCTAAACAATACAGTAGCCAAACTTACCAAAGCGAAACCAGACATTCGAGGCACACAAGCCGGACCTGGAACAACAAAACCGTAACCAAACGTTTGCTATACAGTTAACCGCATTCTGTTTTCACCGCAGACAGTACAACAAACACAAAGCAAAAATCGCACAGACTGCAGAGCTAAACGACCAAGTAACAATAACAACCCAAACGCCGCGAACAGGGTAAAACCCAAGCCGAGTAACTTTGCAGGACATTTACGGAAATTTCCATAAAACCCATGCAGCTAACAGAAACCCTCAATACTGTGACAAACATCAATGCCACTGGAAAACGCCAAACGACAGAGGAACAAACATCTAAACAATACAGTAGCCGAACTTACCGAAGCGACAGCAGACACTCGAGCGATACAAGCCGGACCTGGAACAACAGAACCGCAACCAAACGTTTGCTACACAGTTAACCGCATTCTGTTTTCACCGCAGACAATACAACAGACAGAAAGGAAAAATCGCAGAGACTGCAGAGCTAAACAATAAACAACCAAGTAACAATAACAACCCAAACGCCGCGAACAGGGTAAAACCCAAAGCGACAGTACATGCCGTCCGCGTACGTGCGACAGGTGTCCGCCCATAAGACCACCACAGCGCATGCCGCCCGCGTGGGAGCCGCGCGACCACGTGGCCTCCACCTCGAACCACGCGAAGCCAACAATAAGACCCCAAAACCTTTCCTCGCCCAAAACCTTAGTTCGACTTAGGAAATTGCCTTAATATTTCGGAAAATCGGCAGTCACATGGTGGTCGAAACCGACATTCACGGAAATTTCCATAAAACCCATGCAGCTAACAGAAACCCTGAATACTGTGACAAACATCAACGCTACTGGAAAACGCCAAACGACAGAGGAACAAACATCTAAACAATATAGTAGCCGAACTTACCAAAGCGACACCAGACATTCGAGGCACACAAGTCGGACCTGGAACAACAAAACCGTAACCAAACGTTTGCTATACAGTTAACTGCATTCTGTTTTCACCGCAGACAGTACAACAAACACAAAGCAAAAATCGCACAGACTGCAGAGCTAAACGACCAAGTAACAATAACAACCCAAACGCCGCGAACAGGGTAAAACCCAAGCCGAGTAACTTTGCAGGACATTTACGGAAATTTCCATAAAACCCATAGAGCTAACAGAAACCCTCAATACTGTGACAAACATCAATGCCACTGGAAAACGCCAAACGACAGAGGAATAAACATCTAAACAATACAGTAGCCGAACTTATCGAAGCGACACCAGGCATTCGAGCGATACAAGCCGGACCTGGAACAACAGAACCACAACCAAACGTTTGCTACACAGTTAACCGCATTCTGTTTTCACCGCAGACAATACAACAGACAGAAAGGAAAAATCGCAGAGACTGCAGAGCTAAACAATAAACAGCCAAGTAACAACAAGTAACAATAACAACCCAAACGCCGCGAACAGGGTAAAACCCAAGGCGACAGTACATGCCGTCCGCGTACCTGCGACAGGTGTCCGCCCATAAGACCACCACAGTGCATGCCGTCCGCGTGGGAGCCGCGCGACCACGTGGCCTCCACCTCGAACCACGCGAAGCCAGCAATAAGACCCCAAAACCTTTCCTCGCCCAAAACCTTAGTCCGACTTAGGAAATTGCCTTAATATTTCGCAAAATTGGCTAGGTCAACGCGCGGTCAGCGATCTATCGATCACATATAGTCCCCGGAAGGGACTAATAACGTAACCTACAAAATTAATGATGATTTTATAAATAGGTAACGAAAAAATCAATTGTGACAAAATACTTTGAAAATTTGGATAGATGAGCTCACAAAAAATGATGATGCCCCCGGAGAATGGAATTCATTTCCCTAAGAAAATGTGAGTGTTCAAGTTTTAAACGGTCAAATTTAATAAAAAATGATCTGGTCAATTCAAAATAGGCTGTCTAATTATTTTATGTACTTTTAAAGTGTCAAATTTAATAAAAATTACACTGGTCAGTTCAAAATGGGTTGTACAATTATTTTATGTTTTGGGTGGGTTTTTTGTAGTGGAGGTTGTGAGTACACCGTGGATGAAACTCCCCATTGCAATTGCATTATGTCAATGTTAAAGTTCTAATTTTTTAAATTTCAAATAAAAATTGAACTGTGTATATTCAAAAGGAGTTGTCTATAACGCGACTTTTTGAAAGCCTTTCTGGCGGATTTTTCCGGTCGAAATCCGGCAAGAATTATTGGAATCGCAAGTTTGATAGCTAGTTTCTGCACAATGAAAGCGTCCCAGGGGTTTTTCAGGGTGCTGAATCCAAATATGTAGTGAAAAAACCATTTTAACTGCAAGAAATCAAGATTTGACCTCAATTTCTTCGCCGGATTCCGTCACCGGAATCTTCAAAAAGTCGCATTATAGACAACTCCTATTCAAAACGATATCATGTTTGTGGCTGTGATACCGCAGAACAAAAATGCAGATTTTTATAGGAATGTGGGCCAAAAACACTATGCAAAATTGTACGATGAACAAAACTTTGCCAACCCGCGGAGGCCCGATTCCTGCCGGAAAACGCCTATGATATTCGGCTGGGAAAATATGGTTTCGATGGTCCTTTATCTTACCATTATGCAGCTCATCATCTTCAAATCATTCATTCATTGGTCAGCTCAATCATTGAAATTGAAAATGGGGGAGGAGGGTACGTGGTCTGAATTGCCTGAACATCTGCGAGAGGAGGTTGTGGCGCGGGTGCCACTGGAATATTTGTGTGGATTTCGCCTGGTGTGCAAACAATGGCATGCCCTAATTTCATCCACCAAATTCATAACAACTAAATGGGCCGAGGCGTCTCCCAACAGGAAGCCATGGTTGGTTGTAGGTCCAGATGTCCAATACAGATTGCTAGCATACTGCTTCTTCACAAGGACATGGAAGAAGACCTCCGGGGTCTTCCTCTCCAATCTCCTGCAGCAATGCACTTCAAGGAATGCTAGAGTTTACTGTGGTGGATCGTCATCTGGCCTTTTCTTGGTGAATATCACTGATCCATCAACCGACTCCGAAGTCTTTACTGTGTGCAATCCTCTGACAAAAACCTCTTTAAAACTTGAACCCATGTCATCAATATGGTGCACTTTCCTCACAGGCATTGTGGGAGGAAAGGATCCGGACAGTCTTCTGACATACAAGGTGGTGGCGGTGGGGATGGGCAATTTGGGTCAGGGGAATCCACTTATAGTGGAAATCTACGATTCTGCTGATAAGGCATGGAGAGTTGCAGGGCACCTGCCGGGGGATGTGGTGATAAGGGGGAGGGGGGTGGTTTTCTGCCACGGTTCCTTCTACTTTTTGACCTTGAGGTCTGGGGGTTTCAGCATTATGGGTTTCAACATGGGAGAGGGGACTTTCATTTCCGGGCCATTCCTGCCTGAGATGGATAAATTCAAGAACCAGACTAGTCCTCAGTTGCTTACCTGTGGGTCGCGGATCCTTGTCACATGGGGCATACTCAAAGATGGGGGGAATCTTCGGGGGAAGATTTTACAGGAGGTGGCTATTTGGGAATTTGAGAAGGTGAATGTGGACTCGTCCTCCTCCTCTTCCTCATTATTCTCCTGGAAGGAGATTGCAAAGATGCCTTCATCCATGTGTGAGGATTTAAATAGGAATTTTCCTCTTCATCAAATTAATAGCCTTTCAAAGTGCGTAGCAGTGGGGGATTGTGTGTGCTTCATACTCTATAAAGTTACAGAGGTGATGGAGGTGGTGGTTTACAATTTAAGTGAAAAGCAATGGAGTTGGCTTCCCAGCTGTTCCTTAGGTGGCGACAACGCCATGGCTAGACAGGCAGCTTATGCCACTGTCATGGCTTTTGAACCGAGGCCTGACATCAAAGTCGAGTGAAGTCTGGTATATGTACCGTTGCCTTTTACATCTCTACTCAATTTAAACATCAGCACTATCTTGCTTAGATTTAGGCATTCTCTTGGCAAGTTTCTTGTCTTATAATAATCTTAGACTGTAAACAGAGGCCTGTAAGCACAACTTTCAATTAACACAACTGCAGGCCATCATTAAGATCAAATCACAATTTTAATCTGAATATATCAGGAGTAAATTGTCGACGTTCTTTTTAATATCTCAAATGGGGAACTGAACCTAGAAAATACATAGCTGATCACTGAAATGCAATGATTTTTCTAGATTGCCAAATTGGCGACAGAACACACATAGTTCTTGCAAAAGCAGGGTCTTCATTTCATGAGGGGAGATATTTTAATCAAGGGATAGTTAATCTCTTCTTCATCAGCTGGATGTTGGAGCTGTACTTTCTAAAGTTTTACCAATGTTTATTAGAGATCAATGTCAGCTAGCCAGCATAGGCAGATGTAAAAATTTGGGTCTACTTAGAACTTAGAAGTAGAATCCATGATGATCAACCCCATTAGTAGGTTTGAAACTCCGATTATCCAAAAATCTAATGTGATGGATCCGGAAGCAAATCAACAAAATTTAGATTGCAAGTGCCTCAAATCCAAATAGATTCCATGAAGCCACTGCTTAACTGCATTCACATAGCACATAATTGTGATTTGTTCCCTATTATTAGTATTTTGTCTTTTTTTAATCAGGAGAATCAGTAGACCTGCTGCCTGTTACCGAGGAAGCTTGGAGTCAAGTGAAAAGGACTTCCTTTTACTCCTGAGCCTAACACAACCACCCACAAGCCACACTAGGCAGGTTAACCATGTTTTGAACCTGGGTGGCTCCCGATATTGGTCAGCAAATGCTTTCCGATGTAGGACATCCCCATTTGCCTAGCGCGATAGGCTTCCCTATCATGAATTATTCGCCACTTCTGGTAATGCCATAACAACATTGCTTGGTAATAAACCTCATAGTGACATGCACTCTGGACTGTAGAAATCTGAGAGCCATGGAAAATCGAAGTCCTAAGCCTGTGTTAGATCTGTCACCAATCTCCGTGAAAGATAGGACATAATTATCATGTTCAAACAACCTTAAAGCTATGTTGTTATAGCCTGGTAGAAGATTTGATGTAATATCTTGAAATAATCTGCTCAAGTAATAATAAATAACGGTTCTGATCTCAATCATACGAAATCAGGCAATGGCATGCATTCCATGACAAAGGGAGTGGAAATTTTAAATCAATAATGCAGAGTAAATCTAACCAATATGCACGAGAAGCTAAATCACTTTTGCACTGCAGTAAATGATATTACAAACACCATATCTGTTGAATCATTGCACACATTGGTTGGCTTAAGCTTGTAAGTTATGGCAGCAATAGAATACATCAAACCTATAGGGATTGCAAAATGATGGATCATATGATTATAGGATGCTCCTTATAGTCTAATAAAATCCCTTAAGGATCTTTTGCTAATAATTAAATTATCCTTTTTCATTATATAACTACATTCAGTAAGTTTCATTTTCTCATGCCACTTTCAATTATTACTCCATTCAAGACCCTTGCAAATCGAACTCTTTGCTACAGCTATTTTCCCTTTTGATTGATTTATTTTCTCTCTTGTTCTCTATGGATTCTTTTTGACCATTTCCTTTTTGCCTTTCTTAGCAGCTTTGTTCATTATTTCAATAAATTCATTCTTTCGGACTGGACTATTGATCGTGTTCAGTTGAAGGGTTCTGTCTGCTGCTTTGATAAATTTGAATGGAGTGGTATGGAAACACTCCTTGCTGCAGAAGGGGCAACCAGGGCAGACCTATGAATGGGGTAGGAGAAATACCAAGTTGGTTTCTAATTCTTTTTTGAGTTGGACCTTACACACTCCCTTGTTCACTGCAGTAAATGATATTACTATCTGTTGAATCATTGCACACATTGGTTGGCTTAAGCTTGTAACTTATGGCAGCAATAGAATACATCAAACCTATAGGGATTGCAAAATGATGGATCATATGATTATAGGATGCTCCTTATAGTCTAATAAAATCCCTTAAGGATCTTTTGCTAATAATTAAATTATCCTTTTTCATTATATAACTACATTCAGTAAGTTTCATTTTCTCATGCCACTTTCAATTATTACTCCATTCAAGACCCTTGCAAATCGAACTCTTTGCTACAGCTATTTTCCCTTTTGATTGATTTATTTTCTCTCTTGTTCTCTATGGATTCTTTTTGACCATTTCCTTTTTGCCTTTCTTAGCAGCTTTGTTCATTATTTCAATAAATTCATTCCTTAGGCTGAGGAAATTGATCGGACTGGCCTATTGATCGTGTTCAGTTTAAGGGGTTCTGTCTGCTGCTTTGATAAATTTGAATGGAGTGGTATGGAAACGAGATAGACCTAAAATGGGCTGGTTACTCCTTGCTGCAGAAGGGGCAACCAGGGCAGACCTATGAATGGGGTAGGAGAAATACCAAGTTGGTTTCTAATTCTTTTTTGAGTTGGACTGGGGATATCTTACACACTCCCTTGTTCTCTAATTGCTGTAATTTCGTTTCCCTTCACCTCTTTTGATGGTTTCTTGACATTATTAATTTGCTTCATAAGTTCATTCTTTCTGTTTTTTTGAAAATTTCACTTGATTGCTATCTAGTATCGATCCTATGGTTTTCCCCATCCAGAAAATAGAGTTGTGAAGAAAAGAGTCATACATTGTATAAGTTAAGAAAAAGATAAAATAAGATAATTTTAGTAATACATAGAAACTTTATTTTTGCATTCTGATGTTAAAGACTCAAGATGTAGTTATTTTCCATTAACGATAGCTTAATTATTATGCTAAAGCTATAGCAACAGAAATGATTGTTTTGACTTTTAGGGTGAACATAGTTAGCATTCCCTCTTCAATTGCAGGGTTCCAGTAGTGACACTTCCTTGGACAGGTATTCTCATGTTGGAGGTGAGGCCATGCATTTTCCATCATGTATGAATTTGAGAGACATCTTCTCTTTTTACTGCCCCTTATTTCATCTCATCTATTGTTTCTCTCTATCTCGGGTTCTGATTTAAATCTGCTACTGTAAGTAACATCAGAAAATTACTCCCAGGCTTGTAGCCTAGAATAGTGATCACTGCAAAGTCATTTTTATGGTTGTTGAACACAATGAATAAAATGCATTTTATATCTTTAATATTTACCTAAATTTGCACATGTTCTTCGATCTCCTATACTGTTGTGCTGCAACCACATCCCTAAAATTCCTTCCTTCTAAAAAAAATAATTGTTGCACCACCATGCCTGAATTTTAAATCTAGCAACTGCTTTTGTACCTGCAATTGCACCTAACCACACTGATGTTACACGACTTTAGAATCTAGGCCTTTTCTTTGGCCTGCTTTAATGTCTTGTTGATGTCCTCAAAATAATTTGAGTTTTGAATTCGATGGAAAGGTCTCATTTGCAAGGGATCATTGGAGTTGCACCTGCTAATATGATATATGTCCAGTGCTATTTGTTCTTTTCTGGAGATAGTTGTAGTTGGGGCCATGTTCAGAGTCCAGCCTCAATTCTACTTGCTCTCATTTACTTCTGTTGCAAAATCTTTGGTTAGTTGTTTGTGCTATTCTTTTAGTTATTTAGCACAATGTTGCCTTCGGTCGTATTTCCAGTCATGAAGTAATTTTGCTTTCAAAATCTATAAAAGAATCTTAATTTTTAGACTTTAGTTATAGCTAAAATGCTAGAATTTACTTTAAGGTAATGAACGCTAGGTAGATTTATACTGTGTTGCTGGGCTGATGCTGACCCTTCAGTATGATGCCTTTCAGAGGTCCACACAGCAGAGAGGACTGTGTAATGATGGTGCAGCAGCCACAAACATAACTGTCCAGCAGCGTACTACCCCCTGTAGATCTGCCTCGGTTTCTGCTAGGGCATATATAGGCACAGCAGTGATGGCAGAGTTATGGTGCAGCAGTGAGTGGAGGCACATGAGCACTGGGTATCTAGGCTGAAGGGTTGCATGCTTGCGTAAGCATGCATGCACCAGCTTTAGTCCCCTCTCTATTTTAGTATGCTATTATATTTAGTACGGCACTTGCTCTGTTCTTATTTTACATTAAGTTCTGTTCTATTTATGTTTTTTTGTCAGAATTAGAGTTGGTTGTTTTTAGCAATAAGTCCCTTTATAATACAGTTCTGATATATTTGGAAAGTGCTTTCGATTGCACAGTTTCAAGGAATAAAGCTCAGAGCATGAATTTAGAATAAAGGGCACAGATCCCAAGAAGGATTGCATGCTTTTGGGGCATATTTCCTCCTTTCGTGTGAGTTTTCATACAGGCTTGGCAATAGGGAAAAGTTAGGTCAATTTGATCGTAATCCATGACCCTCTGTTTTAGTTATACAAAGAGCTTTGTTTTTTTCTTTCTTGAATTTAATTTAAAATAAGTGGTTAAGTGGTATTGTGAGTTTCCTGTAGCAGATTTCTTTCCCAGAATTAATGAGAAAGCAGTAGCAAGTTTTACTACCCATTTAGCTTTAGCTGATCAGACTTTTTCATTATGATGTATTTCAGTTTTAGGCTATTTTGAGAGAAGGTTAAAACTTTATATTTCTAGCTGCTAGGGTTTTTATCCAAGTGCAGTAGATTGTTACTATGAACTGAAAATTTTAACACTCATGTGTAAGGACCAGCATATGTTGACGCATATATTCACTATATCTGCAAACCACATTTGTGTGATTATTTTGTTTGAGATGTTGGAAATTTTTTTATTGAATTATTTTGAAAAGATGTTATTTGTTTGTTATAAGTATGAATATTTATTGTTTTGTCACTACTAAGTTAGAAGATCAAAATTATTTTTCTACGGTTTCTAGTTCAAAAAAGAAAATAAATATTTCAAATATAAGAACAAATCCCGGCCATCAGTGTGTTAGACAAGACCTAAAACACATTCCTATGAAAGAATATGTAAAAACCTGCAAATAGTTTAAAGGATGGAAAGCACATTCTCCTGGAATGCCTAGTCATCCAATTTTCAAAACATTTGTAATAAAATCAAACTCTATAGTTTGTTTGGAGAATGGAAAGCACATTCTCCTGAAATGCCTAGTCATCCAATTTTCAAAACATTTGTAATAATAGTCATCCAATTTTCAAAACATCTGTAATAAAATCAAACTCTATAGTTTGTTAATTCATAAAAATAGGAAAGGAATTCGGAAATTTAATTTTGATGTCATCCATGTTGGTATTCAAAGTCTATATAAAACATTCACAACAGAGAATAATAACATAAATAAGAATAACCCATGAACTTTTATGCGGTAAAACCCTTATAGTTTATCAAAAAATGATCCACGGGGAATGTATTTTCTTGATCAAGAAAAAATTTACAATTACGGTTACAACCCGTTCAACTTTCGGGCTTAGATATATTGAAGTAGGCACTGTTACATTTGATATGAAAACTATCACCGGCTCGGTAAAACCAACTCTGTTAGAGTAACCACAAAATACACTTCAGTAAATTTAGGCTTTTACATTTCTCTTTTAATTAAGGTTGTCAACACTGTTAGAGTAACCACAAAATTTACTTCAGTAAATTTAGGCTTTTACATTTCTCTTTTAATTAAGGTTGTCAATTCACTGTCATCTTTTGTATATTATTTTTAGAAAATAAGGTTCATCTTTGTTTCTTCAGCTTGTTTATAAGAGGAATGCTCATTTTTGCTGGTAAAATAAAATAAGCTGTTTTTATCTTGACAGAGGATGAACTGTTTTCATTCTGACCACATTATTTTATATTGCTAGAGGAATAGGTAAGTGGGCTGGAATGCGAGAGGCGACTATGGCGGAACCCTAACTAGGGTTTGATACTGAACCACTGTCCATGGCGGTTTGCAGGCTTGGAGCTCGGTTTTTGGGCGACCGGTCGGCTTGAACTGCGGCAGTCTCATCGGTATTCTTGGGGTTTTGTTCTTTTCTGCGGTCCCCCCTGGGATATACCTGCCACTCTGACTTCTCCAGCTTTCTTGCGGTATAGCCCCCCGATCGAGCCCCGTTTTCGACTTCCAACCGACATGATAATGGGTGATGAGGAGTTGGTCGATTATGAGGCGGACCCCATGCCGCATCAGGATATCTGGGCTCACACTAGGCGGACTCCGATGTTACCGCGGAGCGTTGCGCTGGGGTTAGTGACAGGTGCACAGTCACTGCAACCACACTTGTCCTCTACCGGTAAAAACAAGGCTCCGGTTATCACTCCCGCGGACTCCTCGCCCCTTGACTGTCCTCCCCTCTCCCCTGCGACGGCACAACTCTTGGGCTCATGCTTTCTAAGCTCGCCTTTCCTTGACGCCCCGCTGCAGCACCATATCCGCCCTGTTTTACCCCCGCCCCCTCCGCCTCCGCCCCCATCGAGCTCTCATTCTCCATCCGTTTCATTTATGCCGCTGGCTTATCAGCCCTCCACCCACCCCTCTGTTTCCCTTCTCCCGGGCACCAGCTACAGTACCCCACACACACCGATTCGATCCGGGTGCTTCACTACCCCGCCTCTTCCAGTGCGTTCTGCTGCATCTGCCCAACACAGCTCCTCTGACCCGTGCCGCAATCTACTGAAGGGGACCCCTTTTGGTAAACGCTCTGAGAAGGTGACTAAAGGACGCTGCCTCCGGGCCATTGATCCTGATTTCAACATCAACTTTGGGCCTGAAGCTCCACTTCCGGATGTTATGGACGCCGCTCGTAAGGTGCTGGTGGGCAGAGTTCGGGGCCGAACATACTCTGCGGAGCGTCTCAAGCTTTGGGTGGAAGAGATTTGGGGGTCTTTCTTTAAAGAACTTCCAGAGATTATGGTACTTACAAGAGGCTGGTTTGCCTTGCATTTCCTACGGCCGGAATACACTCAATGGGTACTTACCCAATATTGGCACATCGAGCTCGCCCCGGTCTTGCTCAAGAGATGGGATCCCCTATTTGACCCGGAACGAGAACAACTGGGGGCTGGCCCCATTTGGGTTCGCCTTCCTGGGCTGCCATGGCAATTCTGGAATCTGTATACCTTCAAAACCATTGGGGACACTCTTGGCACATATCTGGAGCATGACAGGTCGTATGAGAAAACGGGTATAAGGACAATGGCTCGAATTCTTGTCCATTTGGATACTAGGCCTGGATTGGTGGAAAAGATCACCCTGCACCACAGTCATGTTTCCCGCAAACAGCCCCTTGATTATGAAGGCGTACCATTCCGCTGTCGTAGGTGCCACAAAATTGGTCACCTCTACAAGCACTGCCCACTGAATTCGGGGGTGACTTGAATTCGGGGGTGACTTCAGAGGACACCAACGGACCTCGTCAACAGCCCACTGTGGATCAAAATGCCGGAGATAATATTCCTATGGAGGATGCACAGCTTCAACAGGAGACCCCAACCAAGAAGAAGGGGGACAACGCATCCATGAATGCTCGTCGGAAGGCCTCGGCTGCTCCAGGACCGCCGCGGACCCGCTCAAAGACCGCTGTGGCTGCTACTAAACCGGCGGAGGCTGCACCTTCTCGACCGGGTAATGATTCCACCCCCATTTTCTCTCATTCTTTCTCTATTGATATGCAATCAATTGTAAGTTCTTCTATACAAGCTCCCCTCACTGAGAATATGTCCCTCCCCTCCATTCTTTGCACCATCGCCCCACCTCCTCCCACCATCTCTACCACTCTCCCCTCGCACAATCTGACCCTGGGTTGCACTGACTCTCCATCCTCGCCGGGTGAGTCCGGATCTCATCATTATCACCTGAGATCTCGTGCTCGGACTCGAATTTTAGGTCTGGGTTCATCCCCTGGACGCCACCGTAAACAGAAGCGTGGCAGACCCTCACAAATCTCTTCAGCAAAGCTAAATGCTGTTGCTGATGTCGCCATGGGGCGACAGGTTACTATTGAACGGGCACTTAGAGCTATTGAGCCCATGACCTGTGGTGACCCATGATCTGGCTCTCCTTCAATTGCAGGGGACTAGCCAACCCCAAAAAACGATTGGCTCTGAAAAGACTCCTTCATGAATCTAGATGTGACATTATTTTTCTACAAGAAACTCTGTGCACATCTGAGGTGGCGGTGAAGTGTTTGCAAGCCCTGCTTCCTGGATGGATTCTCCATGGACTGGATGCGTGTGGGCGATCTGGAGGATTACTTATTGGTATCAACCCAAGGAAATGTAGGTCTCTCTCTGCATGGGGGGGCAGAGGTTTCCTCGGTATGGATATTTTAATAGGTGACCTGGGTTTTCCGATTAGAATTATCAATATTTATGGACCTAACCAGGACCGGCTACCCTACTGGCAAGATTTCCTTATTGGTGACCACATCACACAGAATACAGTGATCGGGGGGGATTTTAATTTCTCACTGGGTGTTGGCGAATCCTGGGGACATAATGCCCAGTGTGACCCTATTGCGGATCAAATGCAACTGCTCCTCGACTCACACCATCTTGTGGATATACCAATGAATAAGAAGCAACCTACTTGGCACAATCAGCGCACTGGTGAGGCTGCCCTGGGGAGGCGACTGGACAGGTTTATGATGCATGAGGATCTAATACAGATTTGCCCCTTATACAGACAATGGGTCGGCTCCGGGGGGCTATCTGATCACCAACCGATTCTCCTTCAGATTGGTGACAATAATTCTAAGCCGCGGTCTCCCTTCAAGTTTTTTGCCGGTTTTCTCCAAGAACCGGATTATATCAAGATGGTCACCGACTTCTGGACCTCTATGCCCCCACTGCGGGACCAGAGGAAAGCGCTTGACTTCTGTGAGAGACTCAAAAGGCTCAAAGTACTAACTGAGAACTGGGCGAAATCCAAGAGGCACAGAGATGAGCAGACTCTGAAAGATACTGAAGATCAGATAGCTACAATGACTGATGAGAAAGGGACTGGTTACCATACTGACGATTCCAAAGCATTACTAAATCAACTGCTTGGGCAAAAAGCAAAAATCTTACAAGAAAAGGAGGAGCATTGGAGACTTAAAAGCAGAGCCATTTGGCTCAAAGCAGGGGATTGTAACACTAAATACTTTCATAATCTAGCCAATGGCAGGAAGGCATCAAACACAATTTGGAGACTACCAAGGGAACCAGACGGATGGGCCACTACACACCAGCAACTGGCTAGCATGGGAGTTACACACTTCAAGGGTCTCTTCACGGCACCTAATGATGTAAATCTACCAGATATCATTAGACTTGCAGAAAAGTTCCCTCGATTTGTTGGACAGGATGATATTGAAGACCTTACAAATCCAGTCACTACACAGGAGCTGGAAAGTACTCTTAAATGGTTTAAGAAAGACAAGAGTCCGGGACCAGATGGCTGGCCTGTGGAATTCTACCTGGCTTTTTATGATCTGCTGGGGGAGGACCTATTAGCTGTTGTTGAGGAGAGCAGGATCTCGGGGCACATCCATCCGCCTATGAATCAGACTTTCATTGCCTTGATCCCCAAATCCGATGACCCCTCATCCTTCAATGATTTTCGCCCTATCTCTCTCTGTAATTGTCTCTACAAAATCATTGCCAAGATTATAGCCAACCGTATTAAACCGATCCTATCCTCTCATATATCTGCTGAACAATTTGCTTTCCTACAAGATCGCCACATCCAAGAAGCCATTGGCACTGCCCAGGAAGCTTTACATTCCATCAAGCTGAAAAACCTCAAAGGGGTATCCTTAAAGATAGACCTTGCCAAGGCTTTCGACAAGGTCAACTGGCTATATCTTAAAATGATCCTTATCCATCTGGGCTTCCCTCAGCTGTTTATAAATTGGATTATGGGGTGTATAACTTCAGTCTCCTTTGCCATACTCATAAATGGCGCAGCCTCAGATCGCTTCTACATCAACAGGGGTATCAGGCAAGGCTGCCCTCTCTCCCCTCTCCTATTTCTTATTGTGATGGAAGGTTTGAGTAGGCTTATCGAGGATGCAAGAAGGAATGGGGAGCTAAGTGGCCTCAAAATTACTGAACAATTTACCCTTACTCACTTATTGTTCGTAGATGACATACTTATCTTTCTCAATGGTAGTGTTCGAGATAGCACTGCTTTATATAATATCCTCCTTCTTTTTTGTAAAGCTACGGGAATGGAAATCAACAGGGACAAATCCACCAGATCATTGATGAGATGTACACAACAGGAAACTCGATTGGCTTTGCAATTCTTTCCCTTCCTGGAAAATAATCTGCTGGATGGTATCAAATATCTTGGATTCAGATTAAGGCCGGATGGATATAAATCGGAGCACTGGATGTGGCTTATAAACAAAATCGAAAAAAGGATCACCTGCTGGCACCACCGCTTACTGTCAAAAGCTGGCAGGTTACAGCTGATCAAATCAGTTCTTGAGGCCACACCAGTTTATTGGATGTCCCTCACTTGGATCCCGAAAGGCATTCTACAAAGAATACAGCAAATATGTAACAGGTTCCTGTGGAATGGTAATAAAAAGGGAAAGATATTTGCTTGGACAAGATGGTCCCTTGTCTCCATGCCAAAGAAATGGGGTGGGTGGGGACTCAAATCCCTCTCAGAATTTGCACAAGCTCTAACAGCAAAACAGGGCTGGTCACTACTCAAGATGGACAGTTTATGGGCCGAAGTTATACATAAAAAATACATTTGGCCTTCCAATATCACAGATTGGTTCCGCAGACCATCATGGAACTACCAGGGCGTATCTGCAATCTGGAGAGCCACTCTAAAAGCTCTGCCCCTCATCAAGGATAATCTATTATGGAAAATAGGTAATGGGGCCCAAGTCCGTATAGGGTTAGACCCTTGGCCTGGGTCAGGGAATGCTCACCTTCTGCCGGAAGACCTGATCCGACATCTCAACAATAGGGGCATCAAATATCTAGCACAGGTTGGCGACCCACATCGATCTACCATTTTCACTCAGGCTTGGGTAACGGATCAACAGTGGCTTTTGACTGAAGAATGGACTGAACAATGGCATAGATACATACAGGCTCTCACTGAAACACATATCAAGCTACATGAGCAGGATGATGAACTTATTTGGGCACCTGCAAAATCTGGAATATATGCTCCAAAGCTTGGCTACCTAAAGATCATTGAGGCCAAGAAGCCTGACATTCTCAAAAACTGGTGGTCGGATATCTGGCAGCTACAAGCACAGCCCAGGACCAGACTTCTAATGTGGAACATTCTGGCGAATAAATTACCAACCGGGGACAACCTCAAAAATCGGGCTTTTGCTGGACCTACCTGGTGTGTACTCTGCAGAAAGGAGGAGGAAACTACGTCTCACCTATTCCTCACTTGCGAAGTCACCTTAAACATTTGGCAGCAAGTCAAACAGTCCCTCAATATCACCACTGCCTGGCACGCAGTTGATATCCCTTCAGCCTGGGCGCATTGGTGGACCGCTGTGATCTCGGAAAAGGCAAGAAATCTACCGCTTGTGGTTTCATGGTTCATCTGGAACAAGCGCAACGACATCATTTTTGAGGAAGGCAGGGTTAACTGGCAGCTCCTTCCGCCCTCCATTTGCGCAGCCTACACAGAAATACCATATGAAAATAAAACTAATCCTCCCAGGCATATCACCCCTGAAATTATTAACAGGGATATGCCTTGGGCATATTTCGATGGGGCCGCATCGGCTCAAGGATGTGGAGGGGGTATACTATTTCACTTTACAGATACTCATTATTACCATCTGAGATTGGGACTCGGCTTGGGTACCAACAATCATGCTGAGCTTATCACACTGAGACATCTGCTATATTTTGCACTATCTAAAAATTGTCGACATGTACAAATTTTTGGGGACTCAAAGATAGTGATTGATTGGGCAAATAATAAATCTATCTGTCATACATATTCTTTGAAACACATCTTGGAAGAAATTGTTTTTCTCAAAACACATTTTGACCGGATCACTGTTTCTCATATCTACAGGGAAAGAAATACAACTGCTGACCGGCTCTCGAAAGAAGCGGCGGATCGGCCTCTAGGTGATTGGATGATCGAAGAATACAGCCCAGAGGGGATGCACAGGTTCTACCACCGTCCATACATGGATGGCTTTCAAATTGGGGACATCCCCCCCATCTGAAAATTTTGAACTACATGTCAATTTTTGTATATATCTGCATGGCTCTGATCATTGCTATTTTGTTAGTACTTGGCTGGAGGTTTATACACCTCAAAACTCTGCACTATTTTGAACTTATTATGTATAACTGTTTATTATTTTTGTTATGGATACAGCCCCATCGTATCCATAGTGACACCTACAGGACAACTTTATGTATATATTACTGAACAGTGGCATCGCCACACTACAGCATATGCCTTGGCATCAACAGCATGTAATCTCTATCATCTACTTCTTAATAGAAATTACGAACTCTATTTTCCTCGGAAAAAAGGTAAGTGGGCTTGTCTAGTACTTTTTTTACTTGGGATGATTTAGATCACTATCATTATTCTTAGGTAAGTCTGCATTGCCCCCAATATAGGGTTAGACATTCCGACGATTTAAACATGGGGTGTTGTACTCGCATTTATTTTATATTTTCATGGGCTTGCACTTTAGCCATATGCACCCAAAGAAAGTTGATGAAGAAAAACACTTTCTTACATTGTTGAAAATGAAAAACCCTCTCTTTTGAATTGTTAAAAATGAAAAACATTTTCTTTTTATATGGTTTAGCATATACACATTTTTTTTTCAAAATATTTATCACTCTACCAATTTTATTAACCTTTTAAATCAACTAATTTAATATGAACTTGGAATGTTTCTTTTAATATTTTTTAAACATAAAAATAAAATTATATAAAGTTCCAAATAATATCTTATCAGTTTGATATATCATCCTGATTGGGGTGAAGAATTGAACCGGTGGCTTCACATCAAGGAGTGGCTTAATAGAACCAGATGACCATTTATTCAAGACCCCGTGGATCAAACTTAAATACATCTTAATGGAACAAAATTTATCCAATTTTATTTAAATATTTATTTCAAAATTTTAGTATTGTTATTATTATATTAAATTATAATTATATTATTAGTCAAAAAATTATATAATTAAATACATCTTAATCGAACAAAATTTATCCAATTTTATTTAATTTTTTTTGTTATTATTATATTAAATTATAATTATATTATTCAAAAAATTATATAATTAAATATTTTATTTTTGTTAGCACTATCAAGGTACTCCTTGCGATAGGTCACTGGTTCAAATCCCTCGTGGGTGATTACCTACCAAAAAAAAATCCTATTTTTGTTTAAATAAAATATTTATATAAAAATAGTAATAATATTTTTTTTTTCTTAATTAACTAAATAAACTTCATAGAACTAATCACCATTCTACTACTTAAATATGACATTTCATAATAATAATAATAATAATTCTTAAATATGAATTCATAATTTTTTTTTTTAATAACTTCATGTTACAATGTATCAGAAAATATTTTTTTTTTTAATTATTTCAGGTTCGGACAATGTATCCCAATGCATTGAACATTTGTTTTATTATAACTGCTACAACAATGTATAATGTATTCAGTTTTGCATTGACTATTTATTCGTTGTGTTTGACCAAATTTTTTTGCAAGTCTTCCATAGTTTAACATTAATAATTGGATTTTATTTATTTTTCATAATATTTAAATTTATTTATTTAAAATGTGATTGGTTCAATTTTTACGCCTCTTATATGGTTTAACATTAATAATTGAATTTTATTTACGTTTCATAATATTTAAATTTATTTATTTAAAATGTGACTGGTTCAATTTTTACACCTCTTATTTTGTCATCATTACTTATGTACAAATGTGATTAATAGAAAAACAATAATTACTGTACAACCTACAATACTATACAATAAAAGTATTGGTGTCATGTCATAACGTTGCTTATGGCCTAATGGTTCAAATTTTCAATAATTATTGAGGGGCATGTTTTTGCGCGGACTCGGAGAGTTCGGGAATATTGAGGGTGCGATCGTGATCGGGTGGAAGCCCATTAGGAAAGCTCTCAAATCTGATCTCATTAGTAGACTTGGGATTCAGGGAGTGGTGGTTGAAATTTGTGTCAAAGATCCCAAAGTGTATCCACACTCGCTTAAAGAAGAGCTTAGCAGTGGACTCTGTTGTGATACTCTTCTTGCAGGCCGCCATAATGGCCATCCTAGAGAATATGTTGACGACCACAAAAACGCAGTCGTTACCGTGCTTAGTAGAAGGAAAGCCTAAGGTTGACTAGGAGTAGGCAGAGGAGTATATAATCCTTGCTCTTTGATGGTTGGTTTAGTAATGGCGTACGCAATGTAGGATTTAATGTACCTCCCAACATCCCGATGAAGCTTCAGCGAATTTAAATACACCACCACAAATGCATTGGTGAAGGGTTGCAAGATGCATCCATCAATTTCATGAAGATTTAGGGGGCATTCGTCAACCCAAAAAGAATGACTAACCATTCGAAAAGGACCTCCTTGGATTGGAAGGCAAACTTCCACACATCGAAGGGTTCGATATGTTGAAAATAGCAACAAGAAATGATAAAAATAAAATTCAGAAATTCTAGTTTAATTTGTCCTTGAATTAAACTGAGAATTAAAACCGAATTCTATTCTCATAACAACTTGTAATAGTTAACTAGAGTGAGTTGACTTAGTTAACTTAGGAATTTCGAGTTGGAAGTCTTTTTGAAGTCATGTATATGTTCTCCCTATATTATAGGGGTCCATGATGAGTCAAGTTTGAGTTGTAATTAGTTAATTTAGTTTATTGAGTTAAGTTAAGTTAAATTAGTTCCAAACTGTTTGAGGAACTAATAGTGAGTTAACAGTCAGTTGATGCATTAGTGCAGTCAACTAGTGCTACTCCATTTAACTGAATATTTCCTCATCAGAAATTCATGCATGTCGATTCTGAGAAAGACTCAGTTGAAACTAGAGTGCAGGGACATTGTACTATTTGTTTTAGATTTTTTTAAGTTGCACTGATAGTGCATGCATTCAGGAACTAAGGAATTTCCCTTTAAATGCGGGCTAATTCTCTCTGGAATTGCGCAAAGAATTAGAAGCTTGGAGGCTTGGAAATTTGGCTAAGTATTAGCCAAAGGAAGTCATCAAGCGGAAGATAGGAAATACTTATGCAGGTTAAGCTCAAGGTTGAGCAGAGCATATTGTATTCATCCAAATTTTTTGACCAAGGGCACATTGGAATAGAGACTTGGAGAGCTTGTGAAGAAGTTAAGCTTTGGCCTTGAGCTTGCTTATGAGTTGGAGATTGAATTTGTTGAGTGCCGGGATTGTTCTAGAGAGAAAAAACATTGTAATTTCATCTTGATTTTTCGGATTAATGCAAAACAGATAGTGGGGTTTTGAGTTGTGGCTTTCCCCGGAAATTTATTGTGTTATGTGCCTTTGATTCTCTTCTTCTATTAATTATTGTTTGCTCGATGTTTATTGGCTTCTGTTGTAAAGAGTAGAATTAGATTCTTGTTTCTTGCTTTAGAAAATTGCATTAGCTTGTGAATCTACATGATTTTCTACATGGTATCGGAGTTGAGAACAATATACTAGAGGGATTTTGAAGTTTTGAGTTTTGGGCTGCGAGTTTGTAGAGTAGAAATGATTTTTTTTGCGCAAAAGTTTTAGAAACAAATAATAGATTTGGATTCTTTGCGAAAAAATATCCAAATTCAAAAAACAAATCGGCCGAGTCAGAGTTCAGATGAGGGAGATATCGTTGATTTAAAATCAACGATTTTTCCAGAAAATTTCGTGACGGCGGGATAGATGAAACAAATTGGTGTGCTAGCCAAGAACCTGTATGCACTTGAGGTACAAGATGCATGCAAAACCTTGAGGAGCAAGGCAAAGGTTAGAGACTTGGTGGTTGAGAGGGAGAGTAAATTACCTCTCAACATGCAGCCCCAGAAGAAGCAGTCTAAGAAGCCACTTCAGGAAGTTGTGGAGCAACCACAACTAGAGAAGCCAAGAGGAGACTGAGTGGAGGCGTCCACTTATGCAAAGACTTTTAGTAGGGGGAAATTTCGAGCCAAATGGGCACAGGGAGCACATGCAACCATACCTCCAGGTGTGAGGTGGGGTGATGTGAAGTGCTAGTCCCAAGAGGGCTGAAATTGGGTAGGGTCCATTGAGTGGTTTTATCTCATGGTTCGTATCTTGCTACGAGAGCCTAAAGTACATAGTAGTAGGAGGAATAAGTGGGATTGATGCAGTCAGAGATCAAAGTGAAAGAGGCTAGAATAGTCATATACTGAAGAGCGTAGAGAGGGTTGACAATAGTGCAAAAATGCAAAGTCAATAGAAGTGCAAAGTTTTTAGTCGATAAAGGCAATAGTAGTGACAGAGACTTTGATGACAAATGCATCATTCTGATTTAGGTTGGATGCTTTTTATTGTTTCTGGAGTTGCTGGAGCAGCAACACTGAGAGAAGTGTTGCATGCAAAACATTCCAAAGGTTTAGGATTGGGATTGAGTTGAATTCCTTTATTGTTGAAAGGGAATGTTGAAAATAGCAACAAGAAATGATAAAAATAGAATCCGAAAATTCCAATTTAATTTGTCCTTGAATTAAACTGAGAATTAAAATCAAATTCTATTCTCATAGCAACTTGTAATAGTTAACTAGAGAGTTGATTTAGTTAACTTAGGAATTTCAAGTTGGAAGTCTTTCTGATGTCATGTATATGTTCTCCCTATATTATAGGGGTCCAGAATGAGTTAAGTATGAGTTGTAATTAATTAACTTAGTTTATTGAGTCAAGTCCAGTTAAATTAGTTCCAAATTGTTTGAGAAACTAATGGTGAGTTAACAATCAGTTGATGCGGTAGTGCACTCAACTAGTGCCACTCCAGTTAACTGAATATTCTCTCATCAGAAACTCATGCATGTCGATTCCGAGAAAGACCTAATTGAGACTAGAGTGCAGGGACATTGTAATATTTGTTTTAGATTTTTCTGAGTTGCATTAATAGTGCATGCATTCAGGAACTAAAGAATTTCCCTTTAAATACGGGCGAATTCTCTCAGGAATTGTGCAAAGAATTATAAGCTTGGAGGCTTGGAAATTTGGCTAAGTATTGGCCAAAGGAAGTCATCAAGCGGAGGATAGGAAATACTTGTGCAGATTAAGCTCAAGGTTGAGCAGAGCATATTGTATTCATCCAAATTCTTTGACCAAGGGCACATTGGAATAAAGACTTGGAGAGCTTGTGAAGAGGCTAAGCTTTGGCCTTAAGCTTGCTTATGAGTTGGAGATTGAATTTGCTGAGTGCTGGGATTGTTCTAGAGAACAAGCATTGTAATTTCATCTTGATTTCCCGGATTAATACAAAACAGATAGTGGGGTTTTGAGTTGTGGCTTTCTCGAGATATTTATTGTGTTATGTGCCTTTGATTCTCTTCCTCTATTGATTATTGTTTGCTCGATGTTTATGGGTTTCCGCTGTAAAGAATAGAAGTAGATTCTTGTCTTTTACTTTAACAAATTGCATTAACCTGTGAATCTGCATGATTTTCTACACGATAGGCACCTGGTGATAACTAGAGTTCAAGTCAATATCGCTGAAATATTTGGCCCCCTTGAGCTGGTCCAAAAGGTCATCAATTCGTGGGATTGGGTACTTATTCCAGACAGTTATCTTGTTCAGCTCCCGGTAGTCAATACAAAGTCTCCAAGTCCCATCCTTCTTCTGTACCAATACAATCGGACTCCCACAGGGTGATGATCTTAGCATGATGTGCCCTTTTTGTAATAGCTCCTGAATCTACCTCTTGATCTCATCGTTCTCCAGAACAGAGCGTCGATAGATCGGTCCATTGGGTAGCAGCGTGCCCGAGGTCAAATCGATGCGGTGCTTGACTTGAAAGTGCGTAGTTACCTCTGTAGGTGAAGCAAAAATGTCCCTATACTCCTCCACGACCTTGTCCAATTACTGCTGCTGTGTGAAGGAGCCTTGTCCACAACCTTCTTCTTTCCCTGAGGGCGAATCATAAGTGAAACAAATTTCTTGGTCGGGGAAATGATCTTATTGCATTGCTTTGCAGTTATCAAAGAGATGGTGGTAGGCGGGGCTACCTCCGGTATCCTGTGCAACTTATTACCCAAAGTAATAATCACAGAGTGAGGTCTAGACTCATACAACATGTCGCTTCCACAAGCATGGTTGTCCTAATAATACATCACAAACTTCAAGAGGAGAAACATCACATAATACCTCATCCGTGAAGGGCTTGATGTTGTCGGGAAGGCGACACTGCTAGCGAATGTGGAGATCTTGTCCTTAGTGAAGCCACTCGATGGTGTACGACCGCGGATGTGTTGTCATTGGGATATCTTGTCCTTAGTGATCTCTACTGAAATGAGGTTCTTTTGGCTCACGCTGTCGACAATGAATTGCAGCGGAGAAACTTTCACCCACTTTTGTGAGTGGAAGAGGCATTCCCCCTCCTCTGGATCTTCGAATCATTCTTCTAGATTTTAGTGGTGGCCATGGTGGCACTGGGCTCCGCGTCAATGCTCTGCTTCCCTTTGTCATTCCCCTTGTCGAGTTTTGACTCAAAGTCAGAACATGCGTATGATTCAGAACGCTTCAGCTCAGGCACTAGTGACTGCTTGGCTCGACACTCACTTGTGTTGTGAGTGGAGCTCTTATGGAACTCACACCATTTTGTCTTCGTGGTGTTGTACTTTGCTTGCGGCTTCGACGAGTTTTCCTGGGTCACCCTGCCTTGGCTTTGGATGTTTTTCTGTGGTTTGGGGGTGCTTTTTCCTTGCTTCGGATTTGTAGATCCAAAGTCTCAGTTCTTCTATTTAAACTTCTGCTCAATCTTGACAATGTATCAGTATGCCATGCCGAGCGAAGAGATGTCCAAGAACTCCATCACATCCTGGGTGTACTTGTGTAGACAACCACGGTACTTGAGCTGCCCAGAATCCTTGATACCCAACTTAGTGCGGAGGGTATGGAAAATATTTGTGAACTCTGACACATCTTGGTCCCTCCCCTGCCATAACATGGTCCACTTTATGTATTTATCTTCATAGCTCATGATAGGGTAAAATATTGTTCTTTGATGGCGTCTCAGAAAAAATCCCAAGTGGGTGCGGCTGAAAACAGTGAGGATTCCTTCTCGTCTTTTTGTTCAAAGGTTTCCCACTAGTCTTTGACGTGTGGGGCGGATTTGAGAAGTGCAAAAGTAATCTTTTCTCGATTGGAAAAGTCTTACACTGAAAAATATGCTTCCAACAGATTCAACCATTTATCTATGATGGTTGCATCTATTTTTCCCTCAAATATGGGAATATCGAAGTTAACTTATACCTTAAAAGGAGTGGCGCCTCCAGAGTGGCTGTTGGATGAAGTTGTGTCACTTGTGGGTAGGTGTCGAAGGATCTGGGCAAAGTTATCCATCATCGCGTTTCTCTGTCGCTCGAGGGCTTCCTCAAGAAATATTTTGAAAGGATCTCTTGCCCCCTTGTCGTTCTTTTCTTCCACCATGGGAGGTCGTCGAGGTTAGCGATGCTGGTTTGGCAAAGGTTCTACCAGATCGAGCCCTAACTCCTTATACCCTGACCTCGCTATGGACATGCAAAGAAAAACAAAGATAGAGAAGACCACTATGATATCACTAATCTGAACTTAAACATGAATGCAACAAATTACATATATAACCACAAATACAAAAACGCAACATAAATAACACTTCATTTCATTAATATTAGAATACTGAAATAGGCTTACAAATAGAATGGAAATAAACTAGCTCGGGCGATGGTAGCTTATCTTTGAGAAGATATGTGGCGGCTACATGCCTCTGAACTGTGTTACAATGAGGCTCCAATTCCTATTTATTATTGAGAAACAATGGAAAACCCTAAACTTCCAGTAACCTAACCTTAGGAGATAAAGCGCAAAACTGTGGGCCCCGTTTGGGTAAATTGGTACATCAATTTCCCAGGGTCATAACTTTGGCATATGATTTCCTTTTGGCTATCATAATACCTCGTTTCGAAGATCTCAAAGAGTTGACCGAAAAACATCGTTTAGGACCTCAAAACAGCTCAGGGAGTTCAGGACCCGAAAAACTCCAAAAATAGTAAATTGTGCTACAATTAAGGAAACTGAAAAACTGAAAGAGATAGTGTTGGGGGTCCAAGTGGAATAGGAGGGTGGCCACCAATGTCCACCTAGATCAACTGCCTAGGAGGTTGACAATTAACTCTCTAGAAAGCACCATGGTGACTCATATTTCCTTGTCTAGGTGGTTTATTAGCTATACAACAAGCACCATAGTGATTTGGTCATCCACCGAGCCTTCCATTGACTACCTAGGGTTAGACACATAGTCTAGTGGCCTCAAATACAAAATCACAATGAATAACACCCCAAATCACAAAGCACAGGGCTCGATCATTTACTCCACAATTGCATTGGCTTCCTTCAGTCTTCCTCCACAACTCCATGCAATTCAAATCATTTTTAAATGCTTAAATACTACAACCCAACCAAAGAAGCCCTACTCACTTCTTTGTTGTGTATATATATAGTTTTTTCCTCGATGTCCCTTCGTTTATCTAAGAGAGTGTTGTGTTGGCTTCTCAGTTCTACTCAGGGAATTGGGCATATTCCTCTTTCTTTCATTATGCCCCTCATCACCCCAATATAATCTATTAAATGCCTATCAAGTGGCGGCTTCTATCTAATCGCATCACTTATCAAAATTTGTCAGCGAATGTGATTGGCTTACAGCTAGTGGCTCAATGATTTAATTCGATTGGGTTATGGATTTTGAAACTAGCAAGCAAGCTTCCCTTGGACAATGGATCCATAAGGTAATGCACTTCTTCAGTCAACAATCAGATTATTAATTTTATTTTAAATGCTTTGTCATCATATCAGTTAGCGGTGGTTCTCCATATTGGAATTTTAGTCATACATTACAAAAAAGGGGAAAAACGAGGAATGTTATGATTTGGATTGGACCATGGTATTGTGTTTCATCCATCCCGATGATTTTAGAGTAGGAAAAGTGGAGGACTCGACTCATTAGACCATTTTTTCCAACGAGACTTAATTTGGCAAATTGGGTTTGGAAACCTTTTGGAAGCAATTTGAGGCATCAGATGATGTTTTTTAGGGGTAACACTTTGTTGCTTTATTGCAGAAACTTTTGATCATATTTTACACATAGATACCTTTCCAATGGTGTAAGAATTTCCTCAATCCAAGTTTGTATGCAAAAGTTATGCCATTTGAAAGTTGACCTTCCTGTTTTTTCCGCCATAATTTGAGAGGATGGCACGCCAGTCCCCATCACTAAAGGAAAAGGACCTAGCCACGTGATCATGATGAAGAAGATTCTAGAAGAGTCCATATTGTAACTCTAGTTAAGAGTTGAGAGAGTCAAACCTAACTAATAGTAGGCTCTCTGGTTGTGTTATAACCATGCCACTAGGAGGAAAATGGATTCTATTCTTTTCGAGTGCATTTTGTTCCATAAATGAGCAGAGTAGTCGAGAGGGATAGGGAGAGAGAACACAGAGAGGATTTGGGCACTGTAGTAGTCCATGGGCCACATGACTTACTTTTTTATACTTGCATCCATTTTCTATTCGGAGAAAGAGAGAAAAGTGATGCCACCTTCCAAATGGGTTTTCTCCTGAAAGGATTTCCCAGGTTATATCTTTTATCAAATCATGGCTTGTGATTTTTATTTCGTTGTTTTATATTTTCTATATAATTATAATTTTCATGCATACACAATAAACAAGAATTTATAGATCCAAAAATCTAAAGAGAAATAAATCCTCACAATATAGATTTCGGATTTCTAAGTATAATTTATCAGATTTGTTGTGATGAACTATCAAGTGGAATATCCATGATAGTTGAATTATCGTCTTACATGTTTTGACATCATTAAATCTTAATTTGGTCCACTAAGATGCCTATGCATCATACGGGGACCATGTTTGATCACTAGATGCCTTTGCATCATATTGGGTAGGGGGAGAGGAGAGGGGGTCAGGGTATGTAAATTTAGTGTAATAGATTAGATCCATGATTTAGATCCTACTATTACTTTTTTTTTCCGAGGAAAAAAACCGCGCTTTTCTATTAATCAAAGAAGAAAATAAAAAAGCTACAAATGCATTGAAGCAACCCGTATGCTGCCGCAAGGGCCCGGGTGCTTTCGCACCGCGCGCAACATTAGAAAACTAACGTGCATAAAGAATAAGAAAAGAGAGAAGAGGAGAGAGAAAGTGAGGCAAAAACTGGAATCCTGCAGTGAGTAAACACCCGCATCAAGTTTTTCGCCCCTTTTTCTTTTCGACCTTTCGCCACACTCCTTGAGAGGGCTCGATCGAAGCAATGACTATCTGTGTTTCTGTATTATGTGGCCCAGTTTCTTTGTCTGAATCTGAAGTATCCGAGAGGTGGTGTCGTTTTATGCCGCCCGTACTAGGCTGCATGCTTGTCTCCCTTGCCTTGTTGTCTGATGAGGTTTCTTTCTGATTCTCCATTTCTTGGCCTACCTCTGTTTTCTCTGCTGGGAGATCTTCCTCTGCTGCTTCTGATTCTTCGTCATCTGAATCTGGAGGAGGAAAGTGCCATCCTTTCCTCGGCTTCCCTTGCTGCTTCTTTTTATTCTTGGCTTCTGGACATGAACTTTGTAAGTGTCCTGTCTGTCTACAGATCCTACATCTGAAGGCCGTGTTTTCATAATCTAGTACCTGCAGCCAGTTCTGCTGTTTGTAGATCAACCTTATACTTTCAGGCAGCCCCTTACTTAAGTCTACTTCCACACAGATTCGTGCGAAGGTGTAGATCCTTTCATCGATCCTTGCCAGATCTGTTTTGATGTATTTCCCTATGTTGTTCCCAATGCCTGCCAGCACTCGTTCGTCCCAAAAATGCAAAGGAAGATTGTGTAGTCTAACCCACACTAGCATTTTGGTTATAGTCATTTTATTTGGGTCGAAATCTGGGAACCATGGGGTCACAAACAGCCCCGATGTTCCCCAGAACCATGGTCCGGCACCGATGACTGTATCTCTAACCTCCTCGGATGTGAATCTTACTATGAAGAAACCCTTTGCACATAAATGAATGTCGCATTCCATGGTCCAGTTGTTGAAGATCCAATGGAACAGATCCATAGGTTTAGGCCAAAAGCTGTTGAAACGACAGATTAGGGCTTTCGTTTCATAGGAACTGACGTACTCATCAATCCCTGAAGTATCTAGGTTTAATGCTGGGGTTTGCTCTGCCTGGTCTACTATGTATGGCCTGGGCATATGTCCTCCTTGATCTGGAGAGAAACCTGAATTCCTGCTGCCCTGTAGAATGTTTTTGTATGATCCCTTTGGTAGATGCTGGGCTGCTGCTTTTTTCCCTTTGTCTCCCCCTGAGGAGCTTGTCTGTCCCTGGGGCAGAGCCCCTCCTCTTAGTCTAAAATTTAAGATAATGATCGATCCTGATTCGATCTCATAGCTTCCCATCGATCTGCCGTCCTGGAGAGACCGCCTACCACTGATCAGATGTTGGATCTGAACAGGGTATCCCATTTTTTCCCATATTTGATATTTCAGCTGCATAACGGTAATTCCTGCATGAACCCATACTAGACAAAGTTTCCCCTGAGGGGGTTTTATCATAATCTGAAAGCTATTTGTTTTTACCTGCGCTGGTGGCATGCTATACTCCAGATCTAGCCCTGATCTCGTTCGTACCTCCTTGTGCATGCCCGGATCTGCAGAAACTCTGGACGGTCTGTGATTTTTGCCCTCGATCTGAGGCCTGGGGACAAACAATACTCTGGTAAAGGCTTGATCGAGTAGATCGAAACCAACGCTGCAGTAGCTGGATCCATGCGGTGAAAGAGAGAGCGGATCTGCATCTAGCAGTCCCCCTCTGCCGTTCCTCTGAGTATTCTTACTTTGGCAGGGTCTTCCCTCTAAACACCATACGCCACAATGTCTTCTTTGTTCGATTGCGCATTTCAGGATCTCGTTCTTTCGCAAGGGAAGACCCTCCTCAGAGATCCACGCAGAAACCGGATTCGCTTGATTTCTTTTGACAGCAGCCTCCACAGATACGTAGTCATGCAAATCTGGAAAGATTTGAGACGTTTTACTGCGAATGACAGGCCATTCCACTGTAGGCGATCGTGCTACCAACAGTCTACCAACCGCATGCTCTGTTATCCCATGCCCTGAATCGCCTTTGGCCCCTACGGCGGGCTTTAGGGCCGAAGCGGCAGCAGTCTCAGCTCTGCGGGAGCAAACCCTAATCGTTTCCATCGCTCTCTGATCCTACTATTACTTTTTAGCTAAAACAAAAATTCCTTTTCTTTTGCAAGATTGTTCAATCATTAAAATGCCCCTATATCATAGGAGACATGTTCATTCACTAAGATTCCTAAGCCAATCTTAGTTGAGTAAATCAAATCCATTATTTAATACTTACCACCCTAGATCCATCTTAACTCTAGATCTATCAAACACCAAGAGAGATCAAATCTCTCAAGGTGCAAACCTTTTTTTTGAGTGCAAAACTTGAGGACATGTTTGTACCTCAAAATATTTCAGTGCTTGAAGATCCATAGTTAAAATAGATGTAGGCTATATATATATATATATATATATATATATATATATATATATATATGGCTTCTTAGCGCTTTTAAATAGGCTATATTACATAAAAATACTATTGGAAAACCTATAGGTTGTAAAGCCCAAAAATTATGAATGTTATTTCTTTAATAGTTATTAATTATCATTTATTATTATTAGTAGTTTGCGATTAGATCTAGTCAAAATGTTTACCTAACATAGACATTATAACATCTTTTCAATGATGAGCTAAAAAAATCTCTCAACATAGTTATTATATTTTTAAATCTAATTATTATTATTATCCAATACAATTTTTTCTTCCTTTCTTTCTCATATTAAATTTAATAATTTAACATATATATACATATATTTCATAATTTTCTCTAATATTATGTTATATTAAATTTTATATATATATATAATTCTTACCAATTTCAAAGATTGAAAAGTGACTACATATGTATCACGATGAGATTATTTTGAATAATATAACAAGCAAGTGAAAATATAACTAAATACTTATCGCTTGTACGCAAATATGCTGAACTTCACCACATGAATGGATTCCCAGGTGTGATACATGTGATATCGAGGTAGTTGGATGCATATTTATAATAAAAAATTTAAATACTTAGAAGTAGTTGGATATTTAAATATTTGTGTACATTATTTATTGGCATGAGTTTTAAAATGATTATAGTTGATGTGAGATGGAGGTAGTGGTATGCATATTCATATATTATTTTTTTAACCGATAATTAAGAATGGGAATATACGCCAACGTAATTTTTTACATTTAAGGTTTTTTAATATAATTATTTAAATTAATTTAAAATAAATTCAAATTTTTAATATAATAATAGTTTTAAATAAAATAAAATAAAATATTTTAAATTTAATTTGAGTAAATTTTGTTTTTAATAGAATTGGAATGATTATTAGTGTAGTCTTTTTTCTTTTTCTTTTTTTAATGGGTTGTTTGATAATTTTTTTTACAATTATTTAGATGTTTTCGTGTTAAAAATATATTTTAGTGAATTTAATTTAAAATGAAAATTTGTTTGAATTTTAAATTTGAATTGGGTAATTTATATAATTCATGTGTTTTAGAGTTTTTTTAAAACAATAAATTTATTTATATATTTAAATATATATTTTAAATAACAAAAATTTACAATTTCTCTAAAATTAATTAAAAAAGCTATCAAATAATTACACCTACATTATTTATATAATAACAACTTTAGTGCCAAATCTCTTCTGACAAAGGAAAAAAAAAAACTTGATGCGAGACTTTGAAGTCTAAAAATACCCCAGTTTGTCACGTGAAATGTGATGTACATTATTTATATAATAATAACTTTAGTGCCATATCTCTTCTGAGAAAGGAAAAAAAAGACTTGATGCGAGACTTTGAAGTCTAGAAATACCCCAGTTTGTCCCGAGGAAAACTGTAGTTATTTTATTTACCACAGTAAAAACAAAGACTGGATTTTTATTATTATAAACATTTGAATTATGTATTAGAATTTGGTTAATTATGAATGGAAACAAATGTTGAATGATAACAAATCTTGTAATTCTTTTCATATCAAGAAGTTAGGGAAAGGTAGTTACCTAACCCTAACCACTTCCGTGTTATGAATCCCCAAGAAGTGATCAAGAGGGTAAGGAGTACCTGAGAAAACAGAGGGAGGAAGATAGAGGAAGTGGACCCCGCTGAAAGGACAGAGGAAGAGCTAAGTCTGGTGAAGATCAGATAGCTGAAAGGTTAGATGGAGGAAGAGCTAAGTCTGGTGAAGACCAGATAGCTGTAGGTGCTGTGACAAATTAAGTTTGCAGGAAAGCATCTATGCTGAGAGTAGAAGCTCGGGGGGAGACTTGCATCTGAAGGCAAGTCTCATGGTTGAGAGGCTAAATCAAGAAAACATATTTGTGACTGCAACAAACTGATAGTCTTAAGGACTGGTTACATATAAGTAGTCTAAATACCCATTTTATTTATGGTCAAGAATTAGTAAAGATTGGTAATAGAAGTAGAAATGGACTGGTTACATATAAGTAGTCTAAATACCCATTTTATTTATGGTCAAGAATTAGTAAAGATTGGTAATAGAAGTAGAAATTATGAATCGCTAGCGATTCAGGTGACAAGTAGACAAGTAATAAATAGACTTCAAATCTTTCCAAGAAGCTTTAAACTATTATAGATTGAAGTCTAACAACAGTTCTCTGTAGACTATAATGATAAATCAATATATATATTCTTAGTAAAGAAGGAAAAGAGAAACAATGAGCTACAACATAGAAAACTACAAAAAGCATAGATAAGTACAAAAAGTAGTATAACGCTGTAAGTAAAGGAATCAGTGTTGTTAAAATCGCGATATTATCACGATTTTATCATTTAATCGTGAGTTTTTCATCAAAATGAGAAAATCGAAAGTAGTACTTGCTTTTTTTTATACGTGATTTTTTTCGAAAAAATCGCGATATTTACCTAAAAAATCGTGGAGGGTCCGGGCATCGCGATTTTAAAAGGAAAAAACGAATTTCTTTTATTTCATTTGGACATCAGAGTGCGCGGAGGGCTGTGGAGACTTGGAGTGTTGGAGAGGCTTGGAGATTTTGCCATTTTAGAGCTAAATCAACTGCGTGGAGGAGAAAATCAAAGAGTGTGCTAAGGAGGAGACTGATTATCTCCATAAAAACGGTATGGGCACCAATTTTTTTTTGTTTTCATTGTTTTGAAACTTTGTTTTTGTTTTTTTCAATGTTTTTGGCTGGGTTTGGAATGAGGTTTTTGACATTTGTCCAATGTAATTTTTTTTAGTTTTTTTGGTTGGATTTGGAATGAGGTTTTTGACATTTGTCCAATGTATTGTTTTTTTAGTTTTTTTGGTTGGGTTTGGAATGGGGTTTCTTAAATTGTATGTAATTTTTTTTAGTTTTTGTACAATGTAAAAATTAAAATACTAAATTGTAAGTTTGTAACTTGTAAATACTAAATTGTAATCCTTATATTCCCATAGGTTCACAACTTCACCGAAACACCATTCAAGTTTTCAACTTCAAAGTTCAAAATCAACCATGCCAAAGAAATTGGATCCTTTTTGGGAATATGCTAGGGGGGTACAGATTGAAGTCTCACCTTGCAAAAATCCCTGGATTTGATATAGGGCCTTGCAAAAATACAAATCCTGAATTCATCCAAAGAGCCATGAAAGCATTGGAAACTTTAGACCAGAATAGAGAGGCCAAAGAAGAAGTGAAGAGGCAACTAAAAAAGTCAGCTGAACAAGCAAGTGGCATTGGTTCTACTACAGCATCAACCAATCTGGTGGCTGCCTCATCAGTTTTTGTTCCTCGAACCACACCTGGTTCACAACCATCTATTAGTTCAATGCTAAAAAGAACTGAGAAAGAACAAGCTGACAAGGTGCTGGCAAAATTTCTCCTTTGGAGTGATATTCCTTTCAGCATTGTAAGGAATAATCCACTTTTCCAACATGTTATTGATGCTATTGCAATTGTTGGCCCATGGTACAAAATCCCTTCTTCTCATGATTTCAGAGGCTGGATTCTTCAAAATGAAAAGCTTGACTGCACCCAAAGATTGGAGGATTTTAGGGCATCATGGGCACAAACAGGATGCACTGTTATGTCAAATGGTTGGACTGACCAAAAGGGGAGAACCCTTATAAACTTCTTGGTTAGTTGTTCCAAGGGCGCTATGTTTATCAAATCTGTTGATGCATCTGCACAAATCAAAGATGCAAGAACTTTATGTGATTTGCTAGATGTGTTTATTTTGGAGGTGGGTGCAGAAAATGTTGTCCAAGTCATAACGGACAATGATGCAAATTATGTTGCTGCTGGCAGGATGCTTATGGATAGGGATCCTACTTTATTTTGGACACCTTGTGCTGCACACTGTATTGATTTGATGTTGGAGGACATAGGGAAAATTCCCTTTGTCAAAGATATTGTTGAGTCATCTAAAAGCATTACAAAATTTATATATAACCATACATCTATGCTTAGCTTGATGAGAAGATTCACCAACAACAAAGAGTTAGTGCACCCCGCCATTACACGGTTTGCCACCAGTTTCATATCTCTTCAATCCCTCTTGAATTCTATGTGGGATGTGAAGAGAATGTTTCTTTCAGAGGAGTGGCATGCTTTGCCAATGAGCTGCAAACCAGAGGGAGAGGCCATATGCAGACTACTTTCATACTATGAAGACTTATGGGCAGGAGTGCAGGAGGTGTGCGCTGTCACTGAACCTTTAGTAAAGGTTCTTCGGTTAGTTGATGGTGAGAAGCTCGCAATGTGCTATTTGTATGAGGCCATGGACATGGCAAAGAAGCCATTCGGGCCTATTATGATGATAAGGGAGATGAGGGGTTTCAGAGACAACTCCTCTTATGAGGAGTGATTGATGAGCGATGGAATAACACACTCCATCGTCCCATTCATGCTGTTGGGATTTTCCTGAACCTCACATTTTCTTACGCATGTGGGTTTGTATTTGATGCTGAGATCATGGATGGATTATTATCCTGTGTCCAGAAGATGGTGTGATCTCCAGCAGAACGTACATAGATCTCTAAAGAAATTGAGACATATAGGATGGCAGGTGGCACATTTGGCTTTCACATTGTTGTGACTGATAGGACGATTAAAATGCCAGGGATTTTTTGGTTTGTAACTTTGTTTCAAATTTCATTGTCTTTTCAAATTCCATTTTTTTCTTATGTTTATTTAAATTTTTTTTTTGTAATTTTGTTGTAGATGAATGGTGCCAGGGTACCCCTTCTGCAAAAGCTTGCCATTCGAAACCTCAACCAAACATGTAGCTCCTCAGGATGTGAGCGCAATTGGAGTGTATTTGAAAAATACACAACAAGAAGCGCAACATGTTAACACTTAAACATTTAAAATATTTCAAATTTCCAAATTAATTTTTGAATTCATTAAACAATATTTTTTTTTTTTAATTATTAATTATTATTTCATGATCTTTGTACAGGTTGGAGTCCCAACGACTTAATGACATGGTCTACGTCTATTACACTCTTCGATTGCGGGTGAGGCAACTTGAGAGGACACCTGATATGGAGGCCATCTCCTTGGATGGGATTGACACCACTACTGCATAGAGGGTTGAGGTCGAGAGGCCTCTCATGGAGTTTGCTGATGATTGGTTAGTGCAGGATGTAGTGGAGGGGAAGGAGGAGGAGGCACAGAAGGAGGAGGTGACACCACTTGCCCGGGCTGCCCTTGCCACCAGTAGAGGAAGTGGTCTACCTCCTATAGCTCCTACTTTTAGTTCTTCAGCTTCTAGAGCATAGCAGACTCCACTGCCAACTCCACCAGCACCAACATCTACATCTAGAGGGAAAGGGAACGTTGTGGCATTTTAACGCAAGAGGGGTAGAGGAAATCAATAGTATTAGAATTTAGTTATTTTGTTCATTTTATTGTATATGGCATTATGACTCATGAGATATATTATTATATTTTTTGTTGATATTTTGAGGCTAAGTTGGGACTCAGGAGTCAGGACTTACTATTTAGGACATGATTCACTGTTATGTGTGATTTTAGCACTAGAAATGATATTAAACATCTTATATATTAGTTATTTTATCATATTTATGTGTCAATGTATTTATTTTATGTTGTAAATGGTTTAGATATTAAAAAAATTGAAATATATATATATATATATATATTTGTATCAAACGATTTTTTCTCCATAATTATGATTTTTTCAGATTTTTTCCTCGCCGATATTATCCCAATAACGATTAGTGCAACATTGATTGGAAAATATTTACCAAATTAAAAGAAATATTTCAATTCAGCTTCTACATGTGAAGAAATAACTGAAATATAGTTAACATTCGCGGAAAAACAGAGCAATACAGTAGAAAGGAAAATCCTATAGCTTAAACCATTCATTTTGGAAACAATAAAACAATAAATCTATAGAATGGTCATTTGTGGATGGAACCAAAATCTAACCCTACGAAAGCATGAAGGAAATATTTTTGAACCACCATAATTTAGACGACGGCCTCAACGAAACGATATGAATTAAAAATAACAGATCTTCATAACTACTGCTTAATGGTTTGAGACCCTCGAAATGGTAACGAGACCCATCTCAATTAACGCATTAATTATGCATAAATGGCATTCGTTCCTACATAGGTAGTGACTGTCGAATTCAGTAAGGTCAGGAACAAAGACCTTCCCAAAACGACTGTGCTTGCATTAAAGTTAATAATTATGACTAATAAATTGCCAGAAATCCAAGTAAGGGTATATGAAACAAAGCCAGAAATCTCCCCAAAATGTAGCATTTTAATCCTTGGAATAAAAGAGTCAAGCTTTACTACTCTTAACAAGTTCTGGTAGTGCCAAGTAAACACCATGCCTCCATGGGCCAGCGAAAAATACATTCAACGCCATAACTACACAAATATAAATAGCAAACAAAATATTTATGATTCCATAGTAAGCGTCTTAGCAATGCGAAAAATACATTCAACGCCATAACTACACAAATATAAATAGCAAACAAAATATTTATGATTCCATAGTAAGCGTCTTAGCAATACATTTATGGGATAAAATAACCAGAATTGAGAGGATTTTAGCAACCAAGTCGGAAATCCAAGAAGATTTGCAAAGAAACAATAACTGCTATGAGAAACAGAAAGATAAACCCTCAACTATTATATATTTACAAGCATAAATGTTAAAATGCCATAGGGGTTGGGTTTCCATCCAAACTAAACAAAATAATAGAGCGAGATTGCATATAACTCTGAACCCATGAGGTTAGAACCTCGGCAGAGGTAGCTCAACCAGAGCCTAAACTAATCACTAGAAAAGAAAAACCCTCGAATAGTTTTCATTATTCTCCGAAGTTCAGGAATCGCAGTAGAGAAGAGGATAATTCATTCACATACCCGGAACCACTACGTAAAACATGACATAGCACCGTGACAGTGCATCGGAGGCAGTGTCACGCTTCATAGCCGGAACACCAAAGAACCTCCGAAGACACCTGCGACCAAAACCATAAAACATAATCATTAGAAAACTGTGAATAAGGTTGCAAACCCAGCGATAATACATTACAGTCAAATAACCTATGGTACCTGTCAGGAATGCGCAGTGGACCAGGTTCTCCGTCGAAGACAAACCAGGGGAATCGCCTTCCAGTTGCAAGGAATCACTTGGAAACCTTGTAAGGGTTCATAAGATAAGTCTAACCGTTTCAGGGGATCACCAAGCATTAGTACACCAGAAATTCAACAAATGAAATCGTAAACTCACCTCCTAGCTTAACCCAAGTTGCAAAAAGGAGTTTCCACCGTCGAATGCATTCAGAACAGCTGAACCGTTGATCAAGCGAGGATGCCGAGGAGGGACGACCAACTAGCAAGTGGATAGCAGTGATACCGAGAACTGCGTTGGCAAAGGCTTGGGAGTACTAAAGTAATAATAGTTAGAATTAATATGAACTTTGTCAACCACATAAATATCCATATGCAAAGTACAGAGATAATCCAGCCCCGAATAATGTGAAAGATATGGTAACGCAAACCTTAAATTATCAAAGATCATAATGTTAGAATGATGTTTTGTAAGTTATATAAAGTGCATTTAGATATATATATAATGTTTGGGATAATTGTGAATACGTCTATATATAAAGTGCAATTAAAATACAAAATTACATTGACTCCATTTCTCTATAGGATTTATTATATACCAGTGTAGAATTTTTTTATTTTTTTTAGTGGATACATGACATGAAATTGCGATATAAAAGGTTATGTATTCATATCATTTTGTTTTGAGCGACTTCCTCCTGAATTCCATGAATCTGACATCGCTGAATACTTCAAATAAGGATTTCAAAAACTTGCAATAATCCAAGAATATAAAAAGTAAGGTATTCATATCATTTTGTTTTCAGCGACTCCCCCTGAATTCCTTGAATCTGAGATTGCTGAATTCCTTAAGCAAGTATTTCAACTTATAATGATCCGCTATCTCTATGATTACAGTTTCTAATAATTGAAACTGCAAATTTTAGGAGCAGTGATTTTTACTTGCAGATTTTCCAAAATAAACATTGGGAAAAGTGGCGGTATGGCTGTCCCTAATAAAACGTAGAATTGGAAAATCAGGTGGGTGTCCTTATTTTTGTAAGGAATGACTGTGCTTTGTTTGTTACTAAAATTGCAATGGCAATCGCCCTTAGGGTTGGAAGAGTTGGACGAACAGGATGGCAACAGAGTACTGATGTCATAATTTTCCATAAGAGTTCTGAGTGATTTAATTTTCTGGAAATTGATGAAGCCAAGGCGAAAATCAGAATCCACTCATAACTACTTGGTACGCCCAGTGTGTAATGGTATAAAACTGAAAATAACCATAGAAGCTGAATCTGTCACCTCCATATACTGAGAAAGGCTGGGTATCAAATATAAAATAAATACATATTATTTGGCCGAGATTATCGTACATATCGGCCATAAATACATACGAAACCAGCGTTTATTGATGTGAATATGGAAATGACAAGTCCGCATCAGATTAGGAAACCATGTCGGAATTAGAAATGATAATTGAGATGTTGTACCAGCTCTGGCAGGGAAATCTACGCCTCTATCGACTTCGATACGCCCCAGAAACACGCAGGAGCAATCATAATGAATGAAGACAGCCAACCCACCTTCATGGCTTGCTGGCTCACATAACTGCTGCAACGGGTGACAAGTAATCCTTGTTTTGGGCAACAATACAGTGAAACTGATAAACACTGCAACATTTGCTATCGAAAAAAACTAGAAAAGCATTCACAATTGCATGGAAAGCTGTAACAATTTGGCATTTTCGTTGGCGTTGTCTTCACTATTATATGTTTGGGAGTTTTTGAACAAAGTCCGTGAAATAGCTTTTTTAACAATCTATTTTGGAATACAATATCACACATTGTTACCAGGTAACTACTGCTGTGAATAAGGTTACTAGGTAAATTTAACGGAAAAATATGTAAAAAAACCCTCTAAACACATCTACCAAATAATAAACAACCGCTGTGATGAAAGTAGATAATTTCAATGCGGATTTCTGTATATTTCATCTAAGAATTTTATTATGATTATAACCACATTTATTTAAATAAATTGTATTAGTAAATGTGGATGAAAAGTGCACATCTACTCAATAAACAACAACTATGATGAAAGTAGTTAGTTTAAATGTGGATGCCTATACATTTCATGTAAGAATTTTATTATTAGCATAACCACATTTAAATAAACCACATTAGTAAATGTAGATGAAAAATGCACATCTACCAAATAAACAACAACGATGATGAAAGTAGATAGTTTCAATGTGGATGCCTGTACATTTCACTTAAGAATTTTATTACTAGCATAGCCATATTTTCACTTAAGAATTTTATTACTAGCATAGCCATATTTATTTAAATAAACCACATTAGTAAATGTGGATGAAAAAAGCAGAATTTGTTATTATTATTATTAATTAAAAATATTAAAAATATTTTTTTTAACAGTAAAGAGTAGAAGGATTGTATTAATCCACCATTGAAAACCGGGAGAATTATAGATTGATTGAAATTCCATCCATATTTTCATAGTGTTCATCCACACCCAATTCTTTTCCAAAATTACAAAAAACCACATATCTACTTGATTAGCGGTATATACCCTACATAACTCATTCAAAAGCAAAATACATTTATATTTTGTCATAAAAAAAAACACAAGGGGCTAGCTAATCCTCCATTGCAGCTCAACAATTGAGATTAATTCCAGTAGTGTCTTCATCAGAGCGAGAGTTCTTTTCTTCTAGTTTGATTGAGGTCCTCAATTTGATTTCAGAGAGTGCCAATTTCATCCTCCAATTGACGAATCTTCAGGTTCTTTTCAATCTGCATATTTGCATAACCACCAACCCCTCCCTAAGTTCAACATGTTCCTTGACACGAGGGCAACGACGGCCCCAGGAACTTGAAACTAAGGCCACCTCATGGATATGACTCATTGCATCCATGAAAAGAATTGATGGCACTAATAGAAAGGATTACCATAACAGAAAGGATAAACACAGAGCCCATCAAAGACCACACAAAAAGGATAATCACAGAGCCCCTCAATTGTTTCACCCTTTTCAAATGTACTGAAATTGACCCCCTTTACAGATACTAGCTCACACTCCTGAGGGGGACTTCCCTCTAATCCCACTGCCATGAAAAACCCCTTGATACCCTAACTTCCCAGACCCTGCCACAGGGTCCTTGAGCCAATTACGACCAGGACTGAGATAGACCCACTCTTTTGGCAGAAGATCAAACCATTATGCCTCCTTATATATAATTTTTTTAGCCTTAGCCAAATGCGGAAGTGTGGGACTGTGCGCTTACCTCTTGCATCCCATTGTTCCTCCATAATGCACTTGATTGCTGAAACGACTTATGGCTTGTCCAAATTCACCGTCCCCCTCACAAACTGTCTACACCAGCTCAGATGGATTAAATGTCAATCTCGTTCAGAGGGAATTCACATGTTTTTTCCTTGAATGCCCCTGCTACGGAGCCTGATCTGAGAAGCGAGCACCAAAGCTCCCACACTTAAGTACAAGCCAACTCCAAGTGTTACAACCATCTTAGGACAGCAAGCACACGGCAAATGAAATAACATGTCACATTGAGGAGAGACACCACGAGGCGGGAGAGGGGGCATGAGATGAGAGGGTATATGTGACAATGGAGGGGAGGATACGAAGTAGGGTGAAGAGGGTTGAGTAGCAAAGGTGGTCTTGGCGGCCTAGAAAGGAGGGTGATGTGGCGGGGGAGGTGGAAGAGGGGGAGGTGGAGGGAAGGCGGAGGGTGAAGAGGCAGGAGTGAAAAAAGAGGGGGATGCCATGAGGGAGCCATGAGGGAGATGACAAGACTTATAAACCACTTGATCTCCCTATTTTTCATCTTATTATTTCGATTTATAATGCAAGATTCAAAATTAACTATCAAGTTTTGGATTTTCACATAAGTATTTAGGGGATAGGAAAATGTCCCGCTATACCGTTCACCTCACTGCTTTCTTCTTTCATCTTGCAGGGAAAGTTCGCTTGTTTATCAGCTTCCTTATTTTGACCTCTTAGGATGTGAAAAAACTTTAATTGTCCAAAGTGAGGTAGCATTCCCTGGGCTCTCCTGAGGATTTGATTCAATTTATTGTTCTGAGTTGTCGAGTTGTGGTTCATATGCTTTATGATCAGAAGGGAGTCCCCTAGGATATTCATATCCATGATTCTTTTTTTCTAAGCCAAGGTGAGACCGAGGAACAATCCATAAGCCTCAGCTTGATTATTTGTCTTCTTTCCCAATCCCCAGGCGTATCTATCTTCTATGATTCCTTCGGGATTAATGAGAATCCCTCCCCCTCTTGCCACCCCATAAAATTATTATCATTGTTAATATATTAATTATTATTATTTTTTTTTTTTTTGCTAAGACTAACCTACGCACCCACGGGGATTTGAACCAGTGACCTATCGCAAGGAGTGCCTTAACAACGCACCCATTCACCGTCAATCCAAAGCCCCGTGGGCATATTAATTATTATTTATTAATATATTAATATTTATTTAATATATTAATCATTATTATTATTACTATTATTATAAACTCTATGAATCAAATTAAACCCTACAAAGTTTAAATCCAAACGATTTATATTATAAACCAACATATATAAACCCTAATTATGCAACAATGCTCTGCCATGGTTGAGCACATGAACACAATCTTTTATTATATGTATAAAAGAAATAAAATAAGAACGACCCTGTAACTTTTTTTATCTATTTTTTCCCTTATTTTTGTAAATAGTTATTTTATTAAAAAATAAAAAAATAAATTGTAACATAAAAAGTAAAAAATAAAAAAATGATATAACTTAGAGGTCAAAGTGTTGGTGTCCAGGTATGAACAATTTATCCACCCCTTTTCCTACATTAATGGATCAATCCGGGTGCGTATTCTTTTTAAGGCAACACGCAAGGTATATGCAGGGACAAGGTTACAATCTGTCACTGACCAAGGGTTCGTGATTACCAATCAAAGCATTGCTAAAACAGAAATAGAAACTCAACTGCAGAACTTAAAAAGGTATTTACAGTTATCTAAAGAATCTGCAACCACAATCAAGAAATAAACACAGCAATAAACAATACACACAAAACAAGGAGACACGCAGCACCTGATCAGAGGAGCAGGCCCAACTCTCTGATCAGGGTTGCATTACTCACAGTGAATGATAGATTAGAAAAAAGGTTTGTATCTTATTAATATGAATAATGTTGTTACAATACAATGCAGGGTCTAACTAACTCCTGATACAGGAATGACCCGTCTTTTATACAGTACAAAGGGGAATAACATCTCTCCCCAAAACTTGGCAACTATATGCCCAAAGATATACATCAGTTCCATCACAGCACTAGCGCTGAGAGAGAAAGAACAGGAATGATCCAAAAACGGGTTGAGAATAGCTGCAAATCAGTTATGCTGTTTCATCGTGGTCGATCAGCTGTTGTGAATTGCGAAACTACTGCGATATGCCGTGCGGTCAACACCTGCGCTCCATAATCTGTGGTCATAACATGTTTTAGTGGTTCACATAGGTAAAACCCTCATGACTCTACTTCATTAATTAAATATCCCAAGAGACGATAAAGGGGAATTACCTCATAGTTTTACACAATAAATATATGCGAATGAATACAAAAGGGATGAAAAGAGGAGTGGAAATGCAGGGAAAAGATAGGCCAATTTGGTGCCCAACATCTCCCCCCAGCTAGCATTTTGCACGCCCTCGTGCAGCTCGCCATCTTCGCAGGTCTGGGTTGGATAGGCTGTGTTATTCCTGAAGCCGGGCAAGAGCGTATTCCTCGGCCATTTCTGTTCTTGGGACCTTAAACCCCTCTGAGAGAAGAACTTCCTTCCACCTATCATTTGGTACATTATAGGCTAGGGTGTAGTGCTCTGCTGGCAACCATAGTACAGGGTACTGAAATCGAATTCCCATCCACCGGACCCCACATGTTTGGATGCACGCCATATATCTTGGCACCCTGCTGAGTGCTCGTGCAAAATTTGGTGCTCCAAACGGTTCTCTGTCCGGACAGATGTGGGTGACATCATCCACCTTTTCTGACAACTATCTAGGGCCTCAACTTGAAACGTGACCAATTGTTTGACACAGAGATCGATGCACTAATTTTGTGTCCTCAGCATCTATTCCTTATTTCCCATAATTTCCAAAAATGTAGTGTGCTTATTATACATAGTCACTGATCTCTCGGGTTCTCCTCTTACCATAAAAGGCTTCGTGGCCTGATTTGACTCGAATGTGTTAGAAGCCTTCTGCCAGCTTATCTGATTAAAAGTGTAAGAGGTGAGGTCGCTTAAATGAATGTCCCCCACATATGTAACCAGATTAAATTCTCTCTCAACACTCAAGAGATACCCATGCATGTAAAGCTCACACATCAAATGCTGAGTTGGCACATCATGTGCTCTCAATATCTCGAGGAACTGTATACCGTCGTCAATATCGTGACTAATTTCTTTCTGTATGCTTCCAAACAAAAGAAAAGAAAGCGTTCATGCAAAAATAAAGAGTAACTAGAAGTGGGAGGGCGACATGCCATCACTTCCTGTGCTAAATGGAGCATTTTCTCTTAATCAGTTTTCAACTCTGCTACTTACCTTTCCAGCCACTCCACCTTGAGTTTCTGCTTTGCATGCCTCAATCAAATTATATCAATGTGCTCCACATATTCAAATATTGCTGTGGATGCTTGTTCTTGGGCTTTCTTCACTTCATTCCGATATCGCGCCGCGGTGGATTTCCAGGTTTGTACCTCAGCCGTCAAAGAAAACTCACGGCCTTCAAACAAATATTCTATCGGGTTTGTCTGAGTGGCAACAGAAGTTGTTGCCACTCCATCTACCTGTGTCCCTGCTTTGACCATCGTGGTTTTGGGCTTCTTAGCCCACCGCTTGTATTTCTTCACCTGTTTCTTCAACCGGTGCATCTGTTTTCTCAGCCTCTTAACCTCTGTTTTGAGCCGCATCGTTTCTTTGAATTGCAGCTGATATTTCTGCTTCATAGGCAGCCTTCATTGTTCACACAATTCTACCCATTCTTGTTTGACCACCACCTCATCTGGTACTGCAGCCGGTTCGACAGGTGGTGGATTACTCGAGGGAGTATCCACAGGGTTAATCGACGGGGCTTCTTTGCTTGGTCTCTCTTCCTGGGGAGCAGCCACTTCCTTACTGTCTCCTGCCTCGTCCTGCTGTGAAGCTATCTCAATAGGTGGCGGGCTCACTCGATGGATGTCCATTGGTGGTTCAGCCAAACTTTCCCTTCCAGGTTCCCTCGTTTCAAAAACATCTGCCTCTTCCTCTATTCTGGGTTCCTGGGAAAGGTCTCTGTGGAGATCTGCGGCCAATAAACCTGTGGCAGCTAGTTCCTTATTTGACCCATCATACTTCAAAATCGGTGGAACGACCACATCCTCCTCTGTGTGTCGGGCGGAGCGAGACACCCTTGCCCCTTTTGGAATGGAGAAGTAAGAGGAAAATTGAAAGAATTTTCCTACCTAATCTATCTCGGCCCCAGTTGTGGCCTCGGGCTCTTTCCCTCTGTCTGCAACGTCTCTGCTCTGGGTTAAAACCCCTGCCTGTGCAGTCCCCATGTTTTGAGGTTGATGCTAGTTCTTGTGGAACAACGTCAATCCCAACATCTAATTCCTCTGTAGTCTCCAGGGTCGAACAGGTTGATGGTGGTTCTTGTGTAACACCACCTTCCGTATCCAACAATTCTTAAACAGACGATGCTAGCACTGTTTTTTCCAGCACAACATTAATACAAATGGATTCTTGCATCATCACATCAATTCCATCCATTATACCCATAGCCTCTTCTTCTGTTGGCCCCACGGTTCTTTCAGCTTTGGGCCCCTCTCGTCTTGGTTCATCTTCCTCCATTGGTTCTACAGTCGAGGGTGGTTCTTGTGGGACACCCCCAGCCGCAATATTAACGAATTCCTCCACCTCAGCCTGATGTGGTCCCTCTTCGCTTATTATAGTGCTGCTGATTTGCTCCACTAGCTCCATGGTCGAGGCTGGTTCTTGAGAGACAGCCTCGGTCGTGGTGCTAGTGGCCCTTTCTATATTGGCCCCTTGCTACAACACTTCTTCTTCTATCGGTTCCGCGGTTGAGGCTGGTTCTTGTGGAGCAGCCTCGACTATCCTCTCTGGTTCACGCTCCTGATTCTGTTCCAGCCCCTCGGGTTCCATCTCCATTTCCTCTGGTTCCTCTTGATCTATGTATTCATCCTCTGCTCCAGTTCCTTCCTCCATCGCTTCCAGCTCTTCTTCTCTAGCGGCTCTAGTAGCTGCTATCTCTTCCTTTGTAGAATCCTAGAATGTTTCCCACGTGATTTGAAGTCGACCGATTGCATGCATGACTAACAACCGAACCAGACCATGGTTGGTAATGACTGCCGCCACTTGTCGCAAACGCTGAGCAGAGTGCGACATCTGCTGGAGACTCCTTAAACAGGAAGAAAGGCATATTCATTGAGAAGGCTTCCGCCTTTGGGAACCAGAGGTGAGCCAATATTCTGAAATGATATTTAAACATGGTGGTATACCTCCCCTAGTAGGTTATGTATCTCATTACAAAACCTGCTACCTCACCCCACGGGTGTGGTAATGAATTCCGGTCATACCTGTTGGCTTTGCTATGCAATGCTGATTTTCTAAGGACAGAAGAGATCTGGGCTGTTTGGTTGTGCTCAAAGAGGTTTCATATTCGGTCACTTTTCCCTTCTTTCTTTTCTATCTCGCTTTCTCTCCGCCCTCCATTCCTCTATTTTGCTGCTAAACCCTGCAAAATAAGCCCCTTTTGACTTTATCCTCGAGCGCAAACCCCAATCCCGTCATAGAACCGCACCCATATGACCTCACGTGATCATAAACCCATCGCGCCTCTTTCTCGCCATTGATTAACCCCTGCCGATCTAATGGCCCACATCACACTCGATAAAGTAACCTGTTTGATTACTCTCCACCGTCAGATCCTTCTCTACCACGATTCGACGCTTTTCGCTCTTCCTGCGCGTGCAACTCAATCGAACGATAGCACACGATGAGAGCGGGTTTTCTCTCTCATCTGCTACTACGTGTCGATCGCTGAGTGGAATTGCGTGATCTCAGGCTTTTACCACTTCATGCCCGAAAGCAATGTGATGAATACTGTTACCGCCCATCCAAACCGCCCGCGCCCGTTAAACGACCGCACAACTCCGTAGTCCGATGACCATCTAATCTGTCTGCCAAAGATCTAACGGCCCAATTCACCCCGCTCCCACCTCGGCCTGTAGCCTCCGTCGTCTGTTTCCTCGATCTGACGGTCATCCTTCCTTCTCATCCCAATTGATCGTTTTCCCATGCATTCCACGTCCTTGACCACTCTGTTGCGCGAGGAAGAAGATAACCAGTTTGTCAGTACTAGTCACAGTTAGTTCCCAACAACCATATTTAACAGAAGACATGGCCAAGAGGGAAAATGATGCAGCATGACCTTGTAACTGAATTTATCAGTTATGGACTCCACTTGTACGAGCACTCCAACGGCCAAAAGGGACAGTGCAGCACCTGAGCAGATCAGATTCATCCACTGAAGCAAGCAAGCATGATTAGAGACTCCATTAGGCAGTTAAATGTGGTTAGTGGTCAATTATGACCCCTCCATATATAAAATGGCCAAGTGCCCTTGTAATGAAATCTATAAATACCCAAAAACAAGATGTAATCAGGGTTGGCATTTGATGTAAAGTTCAACTTCTGGAGACTGTAGATATTTTGTCAATTGCAGCGTCTCATCTTCATTTTCAGCTAATACAAGCTTCTTTTGCTGTTAACTGCTCACTTTCCATTTTCTTCTGTTCTAAAATGTGCCTGATATGCTATGTTCCTGATCTCTTGATGTTTAGCACTAGATAACTGTCATCCTGTCTCTGTGTTAGAATCTTGTATGCATTATTGAATAGGTGGTCCAGGTTTCTTTCTATCTAATGCAGGAGAGCCGTCATCTTGTCTTTGCATTAGTAGATTAGATTTGCAGACTTCTTTACTAGTTGCAACCAAACATCATATGGTCTTGTGCATCTGCTAGTGTGGTTAGTATTCTCCATATTCACCTTATACCTCAAACTGTGAGCAGTTGGTGGTCTAAAGCCTTGTAGTCTGGGGGTGTTCACGCATGTCTGGAGTGAAACAAAGTAGAAGTGGTTATCTGGCTTGAACCAAACCATCAGTCCTTCCATTAAACCTACAACAATAGTTGAATTTACATGTTACTAGGCATTTCCGAGCTACAACCTAAGAGAGTTTCTTGGAATCCTAACATAATTGGCGCCGCTGCCGGGGAGAGGAGATTGAAGCTCAGCTTCCCTAGGAGAACGACACAGATCCTGCTTTGATGATAGACAAAGTATGGACACATTATTGGTTGTAATAATCTATCTGGCGACTCTACTGGAGGACCAACCTTTTGGTGACTTCACATCACAGTTCTGGCTCAGTTTGTGAGGCCTACTCGGAGAAATCCTCAGAAATCACCAGCTGACCCAGTGCCTGACCCTGAGAAGATTGTCCAGCAAAGGAGAAAAAGATCATTAAGAAAGGAGCATCAGGATCAGGTAAGCCTAAACAATCTTATGTATCTCTGCAAGAGAGGCTTGTAACTAAGCATGTTCATTTTGAAGATATAGAGCCTAGCATTGTCAGTGAAGAAATACCCTCAGAGATTCATAAAGCTCCTTGTTCAATAAGTTCCCCTTTGGATCTCAGTCTAAAGAAAACCTCCCCTATAGTCCATCATATTCCTTTATCCTCGTCAGTCATTTCTCAGCTCCCTAGCTTTCACATTGCCAGTACCCTTCCATCTACCCCAGTCATGGCAGGCCCACAAGCACCCACTAAAATGGAAAGAATCATAGTTGCTAGGTATGGACCCCTGGTTTTGCCTGTTCCTTTGAATGCCATGCCTACAGGAGAATATCGGAAATACATGCCTAAGTTCACTGGAACAGAGGAAGTAACGGCTGAAGAACATCTTGAGTCCTTTTATAGCTATGCTGATAATCTAGATATCAGTGAAGATGATGTGTGGATGAGGGTTTTTGTCCAAAGCCTAGATGGAGAGGCTAGAAAATGGTTCAGAGAATTGACCCCTAGGTCTATAGCAGACATTAAGGCCTTAGATGATGTGTTCCTAAAGCATTGGGGGGATAAGAAAGATCTGCTCTACTATCATACTGAATTTGGGAACTTGCAGAGGGAAAATGGTGAGCTGCTGTCTAATTTAAATAAGAGATTTAACCGCATGTACAGCAAGATACCAGCTGAAGTGAAACCCACCCCTACCTCTGCTAAGCTCACCTATGCTAACTCCTTCGATTCTTATTTTTGTTTACTATTGAGAGAGAGAAGATGTGCTTCTTTGGATGATATGCAAGATGCAGCCCTGGAAGTAGAATCAAACATCATGGCTGTAGAAAAGCTCAGAGGTAATGCTGATAGAAGAAGACAGAGGGGTGAGCCCTCATCATCCTCAGATCCTAAGATCGATAAATTGGCCGGGATGATAGAGTCATTAGCCTCTAAAATTTCCAAATTAAAGGTTGCGCAACATTCAGGGAAAGGATGATCTCCTAATACCTTTGCTCTTCCAAATCCAAATCCATATAGAGGAGCAAGTGAGCAGTTGCAGATTTTGCAAAGAAACAAAGATGCAAATGAAGATCAAAGGGTGAAGACCCTTTTTCAGCATATAGTCATGGAAGAAGAGCAATTTGAAGAAGATGATGAGATCCACGGTATGGAAGACAAGGGTAGTGCCCCTTTTTTAACCAAAGCTGCCTATGAGAAGTCATTATTCAAAGGCCAGATCAACCAAGAGTGGGACAGAGAAGTTGCTCTGCAAACTCAAGATCAGTAGAAAGATAATCTGAGGTCTTTGATGAATAATGTCCAAATAGCTCCTGCTCATAATTTTGTTATCCTTGCAGAATAGCATGCTTATAAGCAGAAGCAACCAACAGCAGATCCCATCATCCTTAAGGTTCCAACCATAGAGGTAAGAGGCCTTGACAGTTCCCCTTCTTCTTTCAGTTTCCAATCAAAAATTCAGAAGCCAAGAATACCCATGCCTCTGATTAAACCAGTGAAGAAAGAGTCCTTCAAGAAATCTATCCTTGAAGATCCTGAGCCTAAAGCCATCCAAGCTTCTAGTGACTATGAAAATCTGCAAATGGACCAACCTGCTGTTATCCTCAGCTCAGTGGTAAAAATTTGTGAGGTCAGCCCCCCATCATCTTATGTCCCTCCGTCTGTTCAAGATAAAATCCCTCATGATTGCCCCCGGGCACTGGAGCTAACCATAATTCAATGCCCAAGGTTGAAATGGGTAAGCTCAGCCTCGAAATTACAAAGCCTGCCCAGTTGCCCTCCACACAATTTGAAAGGGCAGTTTGCTAGATCACAAAAGAAGAAGGCTCACAGATTTGGGGCACCTCCTTTGATGGGGCTTGTTCTAAGAAAGCCACAGGAGCAGGTGAAGTCTTTGTGTCCTCCACACAAGAATACATTGATTCACCATTTATATTAATTGTTCAGGCCACAAATGACACAGCCAAGTACACAACAGCCCCTGTTATTCAGCAGGTGTACAAAAGCTTCCATGAAGGACATCCAAGGATGAGAGCATACAATAGGGGGTGAAATATAAACCATCTCTACCTGGCAAGGTCAAATGCCCTAAAATTTTTGAGGTAGGTGATCAAATCAATAGGCTTTTGCAAGTCTTTGGCGAATTGGTAGACATGCTCATTGACCAAGAGAAAGAAACCCTTTGTAGAAAGGTGATCAGGGTCAATTCTTAGTAGGATGACTATTTTCTCCAATGGGTTGCATTGAAGGAAAGGCAGGGAGATCCTGGTAAATTCGATGCTCTATAAACATGATCATTTGTCATTTCTTAGATCCAGGGGAACAACACTTTCATACTACAAAGTGTGGAAGGAGAAACAGTTTTTGATGGCCTAGTCAATGGGCGGTTTTTGAAAATTTATGTTGTTTAAGGCCTTCAGGCCTCAGCATTGTAAATATGTTCTTTTTACTTGTTTTAGTGTAGGCTTAATTAGACTCCATGCCCAATGGAACACTAGGAATTCTTGTTGATCTGTTTTGTAGGAAAGGCAGTGGTCTACAGTTCTTGAGACCTCACAGGGAGGATCTCATCCCCAGAAGGAGCCAGTGTTAGCTCTGCTATGCAATGCTGATTTTCTAAGGACAGAAGAGATCTGGTCTGTTTGGTTGTGCTCAAAGAGGTTTCATATTCGGTCATTTTTCCCTTCTTTCTTTTCTATCCCGCTTTCTCTCTGCCCTCCATTCCTCTATTTTGCTGCTAAACCCTACAAAATAAGCCCCTTTTGACTTTAGCCTCGAGCGCAAACCCCAATCCCGTCATAGAACCGCACCCATATGACCTCACGTGCTCATAAACCCATCGCGCCTCTTTCCCGCCATTGATTAACCCCCGCCGATCTAACGGCCCACATCGCGCCCAATAAAGTAACCTGTTCGATTACTCTCCACCGTCAGATCCTTCTCTGCCACGATCCAACGCTTTTCGCTCTTTCCGCGCCCACAACTCAATCGAACGATAGTGCACGATGAGAGCGGTTTTTCTCTCTCATCCGTTGCTACGTGTCGATTGCTGAGTGGAATCGCACGATCTCAGGCGTTTACCTCTTCATGCCTGAAAGCGGTGCGATGAATACCGTTACCGCCCATCCAAACTGCCCGCGCCCGTTAAACGACCGCGCAACTCCGTAGCCTGATGACCGTCCGATTCGTCCGCCGAAGATCTGACAGCCCCAATTCACCCCGCTCCCACCTCACCCTGTAGTCTCTATCGAGCCATCTCCGCCGTCCGTTTCCTCGATCCAATAGTCATCCTTCCTTCTCATCCCGATTGACCATTTGCCCATGCATTCCACGTCCTTGACCACTCTGTTACCCAAGGAAGAAGATAACCAGTTTGTCAGTACCAGTCACAAATCAGTCCCAACAACCATATTTAACAGAAGACATGGCCAAGAGGGAAAAGGACGCAACACGATCCTATAACTAAATTTATCAGTTATGGACTCCACTGGTATGAGCACTCTAATGACCAAAAGGGATAGCGCAGCACTTGAGCAGATCAGATTCATCCACTGAAGCAAGCAAGCATGATCAGAGACTCCATCAGGCAGTTAAATGCGGTTGGTGGTCAATTATGACCCCTCCATATCGAAAATGGCCAAGTGCCCTTGTAATGAAATCTATAAATACCCAGAAACAAGATGTAATCAGGGTTGGCATTTGATGTAAAGTTCAACTTCTGGAGATTGTAGATATTTTGTCATTTGCAGCGTCTCATCTTCATTTTCAGCTAATACAAGCTTCTTTTGCTGTTAACTGCTCACTTTCCATTTTCCTCTGTTCTAAGCTATGCCTGATATGCTATGTTCCTGATCTCTTAATGTTTAGCACTAGATCGCTGTCATCCTGTCTTTGTGTTAGAATCTTGTATGCATCATTGAATAGGTGGTCCAGGTTTCTTTCTATGTAATGCAGGAGAGCTATCATCCTGTCTTTGCATTAGTAGATTAGATTTGCAGACTTCTTTACTAGTTGCAGCCAACCATCATATGGTCTTGTGCATTTGCTGGTGTGGTTAATATTCTCCATATTCATCTTATACCTCAAATTGTGAGCAGTTGGTGGTCTAAAGCCTTGTAGTCTGGGGGTGTTCACGCATGTCTGGAGTGAAACAAAGTAGAAGTGGTTATATAGCTTGAACCAAACCATAAATCCTTCCATTAAACTTGCAACAATAGTTGAATTTATATGTTACCAGGCATCTCCAAGCTACAACCCAGGAGAGTTTCTTAGAATCCTAACAGTACCCCTGACCTTTCTGAACAACATTTTCTCCGGCTTGCAAGAATGCTTCAAGGAACTCCGGGAGGGCGGTTCTTCGTGAAAACCATTTCTGCCCCTGCTGGGGTAGTCTGATGACCTCTACAATGGTTTCTTCTGTAATAAGGATTTCTATCCCCCGGACTCAAGAGCTCCCTTCCTCTAAATTGAGCGCAAAAATTGCAATCACCTCGTTAAACCCTTGCAATCTATCGAAATAGACATTCCACCCTGCATTTTAAAAAACCTGCCATACTTTCTGATTGTTTCGGACCATTGTCGTGCCCTCCGCTCATGGTGCACAGCCAACCCAACCATCGCTGTAGGAACTGGATCAACACGATGGATACAGTTGGCTGGTAGGGGGAGAGTAACAGCAACCCAACTGACGATGACAATATTGTTAGCATGGTGGCCGTGGGGTAAAAGAATGATAATAATGGCTGGCACACCTTGAAAAATACAGCAAATAATGGTAGGGTATGGCAGTACAGGTGAATGACTATGGTGATTGAATATAGCATATTGGGGAAATGACCGGTAAAGTTCTTGGTGTACGATTTCAAATTCCAATGCGTAGGAATCATGATTACAAAATTGCACAATTTTTGGTTTCTGTTCTCATTGGATTTGGTAATGATGTGATATGATTACGATTTTAGGTACGCCGTCATTTCTTTATGACGGGACCCCCCCAACTTAAATGCGGCCGTCCGCGGCACGTACTAGTCTCTTCTTTGGAATATTTTAATTAAATCCGTAAGAGTCAATGAAGGTGTACCTGGCGACCTACCTGGCGGTGGAGTAACAACAAAAATAACTGACGGAGTAACGACAATGGCGGAGTAACAATGCCGATGGAGTAACAACACCGACGGAGTAACAACGCCAACAGAGTAACAACACCGGTGGAGTAACAACAACTACGGATTAACAACACCGATGGAATAATAGCAACGACGGAGTAACAACATCGGCGGAGTAACAACACCAATGGAGTAATAGCAATCGGCGGAGTAACAACACCGGCGGAGTAACAACACTGATAGAGTAACAACAACAGTGGAGTAACAACACCGACGGAGTAACAACAACGACAGAGTAACAACATTGATGGAGTAACAATAACAGTGGAGTAACAACAATCGGGGGAGTAACAACAATCGGTGGAGTAACAACACTGGCGGAGTAACAACATCGACGGAGTAACAACAACAGTGGAGTAACAACACTGGTGGAGTAACAACAACGATAGAGTAACAACACTGATGGAGTAACAGCAATGGTGGAGTAACAACGCCGGCAGAGTAACAACAACGACTGTTACTTGAAAAATTTCTCAGTTTCTCCTTGTCATAATTCAGTTCTTATTCCTGCAAAAAGACAAACAAGTAAGTAGTAACAACATATATATATATATATATATATATATATATATATATATATATATATATATATATATATATATATATATATATATATATATCAGAAGGTAGAGGGAGCATTCTCTGCACCAACAACCATCAAACCAGATGTATCAGAAAGATGTTTGATGAAGGAATCTTTAGAAGTTGGACGGTGGTATAACTTCAGATGGTGTCCATTCACTAGGAAGGAAGTATGATTTTCATCTACTGTAACCAATCTAATTGTGCCATTGTCAAATACATCGTCCACTTCATAGGGTCCCATCCAACGAGTGCAAAGCTTTCCTTTAAAATATTTGAACCAGGAGTCATATAACAATGCCCAGTCTCCTGTATGAAACACCTTATTCTTGATAAATTTATCGTGCCATTTCATTCTCTGCTGTTGGATAGTAGTGGTTCTCTCGACAACTACTGAACGAATCTCGTCTAACTCATTGAGCTATTCCAGCCGGTGTTTCTGGGCCTCTGATAAGTCTAATCCCACTTCCAAAGCTGTTCTGAGCGTACTGATCTCGAATTCTACCAAAAACAAGGGGGATTTCCCATAGACTAGCTCAAATGGTGAAAACCCGGTTGTATTTCGCCATGTCATCCTATACGCCCAAAGAGCTTCTGGAAGTTTCTGTGACCAATCCCAGCAATGACTTGCTACAGTTTTTGTCAAGATATTTTCCAATACCTTGTTTGTGCTTTCTACCTGTCCATTCGCTTGGGGATGGTAAGGAGTTGTCACTTTGTGTTTAACCCCATATTTCTACATAAGCCTCTCTATCATGTGGGATGTGAATTGTGCTCCTCCATCTGAAACAATTTCTCTCGGGGTACCATATCGGGAAAAAATCTCTTCAAAAAGAAAATCTGCCACCACCTGTTCTATTGCTTTCGTAATCGCTTTGGCTTCTACCCACTTAGTCACATAATCCGTACAGACCAGGATGTGAACCTTCTGATGGGAAGGTGGGTTGATGGGTCCAACGAAATCGATGGCCCACTTCTCAAAAGGTTCAAGGACTATCTGGGGTTGTAATGGAATTTCATCCGATTTCCCAGGTTGTCCCATCCGTTGACAGCTGTCACATCTTTGGACATAATCTCTAGCATCACGAAAGATAGAAGGCCAGTAGTATCCCATTTGTAGCACCTTGTGGCCTGTTCTTTTATTTGCAAAATGTCCTCCACAAGGTCCACTATGGGCGGCCTTCAATATCTCATAGATATCATCATCTGATACACAATGCCGAATTTGTTGATCAGCCCCTATATGAAAGAGGTATCCTGCCATCCATGAATATCGGGTACTATGATGAATAATTTTCCATTGGTCCTTATATGACAAATGACGAGGTACCTTCCTTGTAACAAGATAGTTAGCAATTTCTGCATACCACGGAGTGTTAGCGGAAATTGAAAAGAGATAATCATCTGGAAAGCTATCTTCGATAGGTGTACCTTCGACATTATTTTCTAATCTAGACAGAAAATCAACAACCACGTTGTCCTTCCCTGGTTTATCTACTATGGTAATATCAAATTCTTGAAATAACAAAAACCATCTTGTAATATGACCATGAGTAATGGGTTTATTCACCGATACCTGATGGCTACATGATCCGTGTGTACAAAGGTAGGGTAACCAGTGATATAGTGTCAGAACTTGTTGATGGTGTAGATGACAGCAAGGAATTAATTTTTATTGACTGTGTAGTTTAACTCAACATGATCCAAGTTCTTACTAACATAGTAAATTGCATATGGTACCTTATCCACTTGCTGCCCCAAAACTGCCCCAACTGCTATCTGGGAAGCATCAGCATGAATATGGAATAGTAATGCCCAGTCTGGTCCTCTAAGGACCAGAGCACTACAGACCAGGTCCTTGATCTTCACTAAGGCTGCATCACAGTCATCTGTCCACATAGAGTTTGCATATTTTGTTAATAATTGAAAATGCGGATTTGCTGTTTTAGCAAAATTTTCTATAAAGCACCTGTAATAACCAGCACAACCGATAAAACTACGTACTTGAGTGGGTGTTCTGAGTATTGGAAAATGCTGTATTACCTTTATCTTGGCTGGGTCCATCCGGATTCCTGCAGCCGAAAGCAAGTGTCCTAGGACTATTCCTTTGTTCATCATCATATGGCATTTCTCCGTAGTTAAAGAGACATGCGCCTGCTTGCATCTTTCAAGAACTTTTTCTAGCTTCCCCAATGATTATTTGAATGAATCTCCATATGCTGTGAAATCGTCCATATAAATCTCAACACTATCATCCATCAGATCATAGAAGATCCCTAAAATTTCCCTCTAGAATGTTGCAGGTGCATTACAGAGACCAAATGGGGGGACTCTGTATGTGAACGTTCCCCAAGGGCATGTAAATGTGGTCTTATCCTGATCTTCAGGAGCTATCTAGATCTGGTTGTTCCCACTAAATCCGTCTAGGAAGGAGAAAAACTTCTTCCTAGCTAATGTGTCCAAGACTTGGTCAATGAATGGTAATGGAAAATGGTCTTTCGAAGTTGCCTTATTTAATTCTCTGTAGTCCACACATATTCACCATTTACCATTTTTCTTAGGGACAAGTACCAATGGAGAAATCCATTGGTTTTCTGAAATGGGTTAGATAAATCCCACGTCCAACAACTTTTGGAGCTCTTCCTTAATAATGTTTTTCAGAGCAGGGTTCATTCTTCTCTAGGGTTGCCTCATAGGACGACAATCCTCCTTAATGTATATGTGATGGGTGCATATATTAGCAGGAATTCCCTTCATATCTGAGTAGTCCCAGGCGAAGGCTTCTTTGTGTTTTCGAAGAACATCCAAGAGTTGTTTTTTCTGGGAATCTGACAGATCTGGATTGATATTCAGGGCTTTTCCTAGTTCTATTTCCACGGAAATACTGTCATGGGGCGCAGTTGTAGGTAGCTCATCAAATCCATCTGCTATTCCAATACTTTCCTGAGTCTCACAGCTCAAGACAGACTCCAGGATTTGCTGATTCAAATCTAAAACAGAACAAGGATCACTGATAAAGGTAGTAATTGCGTCATCTTCCATTTCAGCTTTCAACTGGAGGGCCTGTCCAATAGTAAGAACTGGTCTTAACTCCTCATTTTCTGATTCAGACTCTTTCCTGTATAAAGATTTCTTACGGCCTGCTGATTTTGCTGATGGGTTAGGTTCTGCGGGAGGATATAACACTAGATTCTTAGTGTTTTGCCCATTCGAAATGATCATATGTCTAGACTGACACCCAATATAAGCGTCTGCGGTTGCCAGCCACAGTCTTCCCAGAATCAGGGGATGGCCTCCAGCTGGAGATTGTGTTTGGAGTACTAGGAAGTCCATAGGGTAGTGCCATGAATCAACCGAAATTGTGATATCTTATAACTTCCCTATCGGTTTCACTATAGATTGATCTGCCAGTTCTAACACTGTAGGTGTGTGTTTCAAGTTACGAAGACCTAATGCACACATGGTTTCAGCAGTGATGACATTTATGGCAGCACCCAAATCTACCAGTATGTTTGGAATTTCTACCCCATTAATTTTCATGGTTAAAATTGGGTTCCCGGGATCCCCATACTTTACAGGCATGGACCTTCCCATCATGAAATCTGATAGCTTCCCCATTACGTGAATGGTGAACGGGTCTCTTGATTTCTTTTTAGGCTTCTTAGCACAATATTCCCTAAGAGTTTTCGCATATATAGGTACATGCCTCATGGCTTGCAACAGGGGAATCTTGACAAATAAATTATGTAACTCCCCTAACAGGTCAAAATCAGCTTGAGGGGTTGGTTTACTCACGTCCAACCTTTCTGGATAGGGCGACTCAGCTTGGTGTTTTTGAGTAACTGGCGGTTGAGGAGGTGTATAATTTTTGTTGACTCGGTTTGGTTCCTATTCAACCATTTCTGGTTCCTTTTTCGCACTGTCAATCTCTTCAACGATAACTAGTGAGGGTTGAGCATCTACTGTCCGCCCAGATCGCAAATTCATCTCATAGAATTCTGTGGTATGGATGCTGTATGAAGGTAGGTTGAGGGTGTTAACTTGTTGAGCCCCTTTATTGTTAGGATTCGAATTGGGTTGGATAGGGAGTTGGGGACGAACAGGCTGATTACCAGGAGGCACATTAGAGGGAAACTGAAGTTGCTGTTGTGGCATTGACTGGGGAAACTGACCAGGAGGAGAAGGTCCCCGCCAGTTCAGAGCCCACGAGGAACTTGAACTAGCTTGAGGAGCCCACTGCTGCCAAGGTGGAAACTGGTATTGGGGCCACATGGGTGGATAAGGCATGGTCTGGGGACCCATATTAAAATTGCTAAAATATTGAGATGGATACGGAAACATACCATGATTTCCCATTGACGGCCGAGGTTGCCATGGCTTTTTAGGTCCCATAAAGTACAACTGCTCCATCTCTTCACCTGTCCCTTAAAAAACTACTTTTAGTCCTGGAAAGGATGGGCATGAACTTGTCACATGATTCAACTCACAGATTGCACACTCCTCTACAGAGTTTAATGGACATTCCCTTTGTAGGTGTTTCTTCCTGCATGTTGGGAAAAATACGACCATAATTCTTTCTAATTCTAGCTGTTTCTATTTTACCTGCAGCGCGTCTATCTGTTCAGACAAGGTACTCAGGATATCAGTGCTCAGGCTGTCCAATAGAATTCCAATTTCTGCTTTTGTAACACCTCCACCAGATACTTTTGTTGATCGAATCCCTTGTTTATTCCTTGCAACTCCTCTTGAGCATTGGATACACAACTCACAGATGGTATCAAAGTTCTCCTTTGATATATCTCCCTTTCCGACTATATTCAACAATTCCAAAGAGTCTTCTCGGAAGACTCGAAGAAGGATAATTTTTAAAATGTCCTTATCCTGGTAAGAGTGACCTAATCTCTGCAATTTGTATTTAAAGCATTCCACACAGTCTTCCATATTTTCGTCCTCTTTCTGTGTAAAATCTCTTCTTTAATATCCCGTGATTTACAGTAGTCCTGGTACTTCTCCAAGAAAGCAATTCTCATCTCCTCCTGTGTGGTGATAGACCTTCCCCCAAGACCCATGCACCACCGCAGTGCTGTCCCTTTTAGCATAGTAGGGAAGATTTTCAATTTCTGAGCATCCGTTATGTAATCATACCCTCGACACACAATGTCAAATTCAAAAAAAAATGTGTTAGGGTCTTCTGAAGTAAGCCCATGGAAACTAGGTAAAGCTGTTAGAGGAATGGGCTTTGTTGGTGCGCCAGTCCCTAAATCCCCAATTGGGAAGTCAATAGTAGAGGTTGTAGGTGCCATGAATATCCTCCAATACTCACTAGGGATTTCAGCAGGCTCCGCAGGAAGGGCTTTTATCACAGGGGTTCGAGTTGCCTTAACAACACTCCCTCTATCCTTTGGTGATAGAAATGTCTCTACAATCTCTTCCTCCCTGTCACAGTGGCTGGACCCTTCAGATCTCCTCTCTGCAACTCCTTCTTCCCTACTGGGATGGACCGTTCCTTTGGACGCTTTACTTGCAACTTCTTCTTCTTCTGTTACAAGCAACGAGATCCCTTTAATAGGCGTACTGTTGCTTGTCTCTCTGGCTGCTGGAAGGGTCTGTTGTATTGAATCAGCAGGGGGTGTTGTGGAAAACACAGATTGTCCCTCAGATTTTGTCCGCGCACTTGGCCTCACGGCTGCACGGGAAGACGCCCTTGCTTAGCTTTTGCAATGATTTGCTGGATATAAGTGTTCCTTCCCAAATCTTGTCCTCCCTTCTTTGGGGCTCTCCCTCTGCCCCTTTTTATTTGGCTCTCTGTTCATATAAGTTGGTGTGACGACAGATGTTGTGATCAAACCACAATGCTTAAGGCCTGGAGTAGGGCGTCAAAAGACCATTCCCTCCCTAGGACAAGATATCACGTTGAAAAGAGGGCAGTTAATTGAAAAAAAGAAAAGAAAACATGAACCTAGGGTTCAGGGCCTGGTGTAGGGCGTCAAAAGACTCCTCCCTCCCCGAGACAAGAACCCAATCAAGAAAATAACAGACACATGAGAAAACATAACACTTCAAGACCTGAAGTAGGGTGTTAAAGGACCCCTCCCTCCCCAAGGCGAGAGATTGGGTTTCTCAAAATCGAAACAACATAAATGCTAGGGAAATCTAAGCTCAGGGCTTGAATCAGGGCGTCAAAGGACTCCTCCCTCCCCAAGGCAAGAGATCGGCCCTAATAAAACAGGAAAATAATAAAAGCGGGAATAAACGAAATACCTACGCTCAGGACCTGGGGCAGAGTGAGAAAGCTCGTTCTCTCCCCAAGACGAGAGATTGACCCTTTGGTTAATACAAATTGTGTCTTGCACCTCGTTAGCCTCCTCGAAAATGGCACCAAAATGTTGGTGTCCAGGTATGAACAATTTATCCACCCCTTTTCCTACATTAATGTATCAATCTGGGTGCGTATTATTTTCAAGGCAACACACAAGGTGTATGCAGGGGCAAGGTTACAATCTGTCACCGACCAAGTGTTCGTGATTACCAATCAAAGCATTGTTGAAACAAAAATAGAAACTCAACTGCAGAACTTAAAAAGGTATTCACAGTTATCTAAAGAATCTGCAACAACAATCAAGAAATAAACACAATAATAAACAATACACACAAAACAAGGAAACATGCAGCACCTGATCAGAAGAGCGGGCCCAGCTCTCTGATTAGGGCTACGTTACTCACAATGAATGATAGATTAGCAAAAATGTTTGTGTCTTATTAATTTGAATAACGCTGTTACAATACAATGCAGGGTCTGACTAACTCTTGATACAGGAATGGCCCGTCTTTTATACAGTACAAATGGGAATAACATCTGTCCCAAAAATAAGGCAACTATATGCCCGAAGATATACATCATTTCCATCACAACACTAGTGCCGAGAGAGCAAGAATAGGAATGATCCAAAAATGGGTTGAGAACAACTGCAAATCAGTTACGCTGTTTCGTCGTGGTCGATCAACTATTGTGAATCGCGGAACTGCTGCTGATCTGAAAATGGGGTTCTTAGGCTTCTTGCCTAACCTACAAGAACCTCTCCCACTTCCAAAGCTCGAATATTCCCAAGTCTATTTGATTAACCAATGCGGAATTAAGAAATGCTTGAAAATATGGGTGTATGCTTGTATTTGTTTTCAACTGATTACTTGCCTTAATTTATGTTGTTATGATGTAAATTAGTGTGCTGACACTGATGTATAAATACATATAACAGTAAATAAAACAACATGATAATGCAGTAATAAAACACACACAGAAACGACAATTTAATTAGGAGTTCATCCACATTTCTTGGGCTACATCTCTGTGAGCTCTAGTAACTCAACTAGGCTGTCTGGGATTATGGTATAAGTCTTTTTACAAGATCTTTGGCTCAACTCCTAATGTTCTACACATAAACAGTGGGTTCAAACACCATTTAATCCCTGGCTCTTGAAGCTCTGACTCTTGGCTCTGGGTCTTGGCTCTTGGTTCTGGCTCTTGGCTCTTGGTTTTGGCTCTTGGCTCTGACTCTGGCTCTTTGGCTCTTGGTTCTGGCTCTTGGCTCTGACTCTGGCTCTTTGGCTTTGGCTTTGGCTCGCTGGCTCTTCAGCTCTGGCTTCTGTCTACCTTCTATCAGGTTACAATTCTCTCTGGGCTTTTCACTTCGACTCCAAGTGACTCCCTTGGCTTCCTTTTGCTTCTGCACTGCCTCTTTCGCCTTGGCTTCACTTTCAACAACAAAAACCCCCAACAATCAACAAAATCAACCAACAGTCTTCTCATTCTGTTGTTCTGTGGCTTTTTAAGCCAAATCGTCGCTGCCTGTTCATTTTCCCTTTCGGGGTCTACAACTTCCGGCTTTGGTCCGCTCAAATCCCTCTTCTAGCGTTCAATAATCATTGCATAATTCGTTTAGGGCAGGCAGCCACTTGTTTCGTAACGGAATGGACCCATCAGCTCTTGAAATCATTAAAAAATAGTCGCTCTGTGTTTACACAAAGAACGCTATAAAACACGGGAAAGTCCGTAGAAAACACAGTTCCAGACTTCAAGGTTTCATAACTGTGTCTTATTTTCCTATCGGGTCCACTCGTAAGTCGCCATCGCATGTCGCAATGCTTGCTCCCTAGTTTTCCCCTTTGCATTTAAAAATACACTAAAACATGGAAAAATCCCGCTTATCGGACTTGAATTTATATGCAACAGTGTTAATAAACCCTTTTGGGTCCGTAATATCGCATCGGGGCTTTATCCCTTTGTATTTCGTTTAATAAACGAATTACGCAATTACAAAGGAAATTGATGTTTTTTGAATTTAAAAATATATAGAATACAATCTATATTTCCATTGAGTTCAGCCATCGCCGATACCGATTCGTCGATCCGATCATTGACGATCGGCATATCACACTGCATATATACATAGGCCTCGCTCCATTGTGTTCGCAGATTGCGATATGCCGATCACGGTATCACATTGGCCTGGTTCCATCGCGTTATGCCTTTGACTGCCTCTGCCTGTCACCGCCGATTGCGGTTGCCGATCGGATTTGGACTGTTGATTTGCCAGATCTGACGGCCCCTGTGCAAACACTGTTCAAGCCTCCAATTGCCTCATTTTCACTGTTTTCTCATGTTTTTAAGGTTCCGATAGTGTAATACGATATCCTTAAGACTTCCCCTTTTTTGGTGGTTTTGACCTTTTAGTATATTGGTGAAGACTTAGATGGTTTTAGGACCCATTATCAAGGGATTTTGCCTCTTTTTTCCTTTGAAAAAGGGTAGCTTCATTTTATGATAGCTCTTGCATGTGAAGTCCATTTTCGCCCATTCAAGGTGCATTGGATTCAGAATGAAGGGATCTCTGCAATGAGACTATTTCTAACAGCAGCCAACGATTTTCACTTACCTCTGATTTACAAAGGATTTGTGCCATTTGGCACCTTTTACCTCTTATATGAAGTCTTTTAGACTTAGAGGTTTATCCAGGATCCATTTTTGGATCACGTCTTCCCAAAGAACTTTTGGTCTCCAAAAGATTGATATACTGATCTGAACAGTAATTGAGAGTGACTCGCCCTCTTCTTTCACCCTCCCTACACTTGCTTTGCATAGTGTCTCTAAACCAAAGTTTCTAAACATTTCCCTTCTTGGATGGGTTGGTCTTCTTGGGAAGAACTGTCTTTCTCCTTGCCTTCCTGCAAAACTTCTGCTGAATTGGTCATAGAAGGTGGTTTGAACTTCTTTGCCTTGGTCATTCATCCAAGGTGGCTCAAACAAATGTGAAGTACATCTGCTCCACAAAAATTTCATTTGTACCTGTTGGACAAGCTGTCAACAACAATAGAAACACAGACAACAACTCGATAGCCTAAACTCCTGCTTCAACAAAAGAAGCAGATTTCACATCTTGTGAACACCTCCATGCCTTACATCTGCATACAAATGATGGACTAGATAACAAGCCCACAAAACATGCTTTTAAAACAAATGACCCTTCAAGTCAAGCATGTAGAAAAAGACCATTAGGACTCTTTTTCAAAAGATGAAGCACTTCATCATTATCTCCATTTGGAGACCAAGTTAACTTCTCCCAAGTCAACATGGCATCACATGCATGTCAAAGCAATCAACCCTGCAAGTTAATTACACATACATGTTCAAAAACAAGGAAATCATCAACATCCCTGTGTTCATGCATATGAAGCTTATGCATGCATTTCATCCTTCAACTTTCGCTTAAGCACACTTACTTTCGAGGCTGAAATGAAATATAATGTAGATGCATCAATAAACATGCAATCTCTATCGGATAAGAACTCTAACTGTTCCTTACCAATACCTTTCAAAGGTGCTACCTTTGTTTGCACATCAGCATCATCATGTGAATCATTCTGAGACACATCATTCATGGAATCTTCACTCCCATTTCTACCATCTTCTCTTTCCACTTTCTTCAGCTTTTGTGGAAGCATTTCTGGATTCAAAGTCCAACATTTTGCAGCAAGATGTCCTTGCTTATGGCAGTAAGTGCACTGCATGTGCATCCTCTTGACAACATGATTTGCCTTGTCCAATGGACCTTTGGCTTCTTTCTTCTTTTCCTTCTTCTGCTTCCTGTATGTGGCTATTCTCTTCCAACATCTAGAAACATTATGGTTATCCAACCCACAGAAGGAACATGCAATTCTTTTCCCATACATATGTGGAAATTTATCACGCTTTGCAAAATCAAAAGGAAAATGTTTAGAACCAAATTTATGCCTCTCTCACCTTTATTGCCTTCATGAGGAGGTGAAGCAAATGAAGAAGTGGCTCCCTTTGGAACACCATCCATCTCTTCAAGGCTGTTAGAGTCTCCCCAACTCTCTGGTTCAAGTGTGTGCCTCTGGACACTTGCATCCTGCAACTGATGTTTCAAGTTATTGCATTCCTCTTGAATAAAATCTTCAAACTTAGTAATACAACCCCTCCTTGGAGCTGTTTCAATGGCCTTCATGGCAGCTTTGGAACTTTCTCCATAAGCTTGTCCATAGCTAAGACCCAAATACTTAGGCCTTTCCTCAATCATTATTGGTTCAACAATACCTTGTGCATGCTTTCCCAAGCCCTTTCCTTCATAGCCCATCTTGGACATTAGCTTGGAACCTATGCATTCAATATGTTTTTCGAAAGAACCAATATAAGCATTTTCAGAAGAATTTGAAGACAAATTGGAATGGTTTACCTCTTCTTCAAGCTAATACTTGACTAAGGCTTCTTGGGCAACAAAGAGCTACGTTTCCAACTCATGCATCCTTTTCAGGTTCATATTTTCAATATGAAGTTGCCTCTCCATTTCCTGCAATTTGTCAGCAAGCAACTACTTTTCTTCCTTCATGGAATTCAACTGCTTTCTAAGCATGCTGCTCTTCCTTCCATCCTCATACATTTCTCTCACTATATCCACCATGGTGGACAATTCTTGCTTCATGTCTTCATCAAGGAATCTTGTGAAGAACGCAGAATTTGAGGACCCACTTGTAGAAGTTGTCATTATGCCAATGAACAAAAAAAATTCAACAAGATAAATAAAGATCTTATTTAAGCAACCTCTTACAACAAACCTTTTGTGCTTTGGATTGCCTTGAAGTCCTTGGGATAGAAGAATGCCTTCAGCCCTTCTTCCTATTTGTCCTTCCTGGACTGAGCTATCAACAAATTTCCCTTTACCTCTGCAAACTCAGCAAATAGTCAGTCTACAAAAAAGCATACAGTCAATCAGACAATCAATCCTTGACTGTCCAAATACCTTTCAGACAAGCAATCTCCACTTTGTCAATCAAGCATTCTGATATAACCTTCTTAAAGGTGTGGTTAATCAATCTTAAGCTCTGATACCACCTACTTGAAAATGGGGCTCTTAGGCTTCTTTTCTAACCTACAATAACCTCTCCCACTTCCAAAGCTCGAATATTCCCAAGTCTATTTGATTAACCAATGCAGAATTAAGAAATGCTTGAAAATATGGGTGTATGCTTGTATTTGTTTTCAACTGATTACTTGCTTTAATTTTTGTTGTTATGCTGTAAATTAGTGTGATGACACTGATGTATAAATACATATAACAATAAATAAAATAGCAGAGATAATGCAGCAATAAAACACACATAGAAATGAAAATTTAATTAGGAGTCCACCCACACTTCTTGGGCTACATCTCCGTGAGCTCTAGTCAATTCAAATAGGCTCTCTGGGATTGTGGTATAAGTCTTTTTACAAGCTCTTTGGCTCAACTCCTGCTATTCTACACATAAACAGTGGGTTCAGACACCATTTAATCCCTGGCTCTTGAATCTCTGACTCTTGGCTCTGGGTCTTGGCTCTTGGTTCTGGCTCTTGGCTCTAACTCTGGCTCTTTGGTTCTTGGTTCTGGCTCTTGGCTCTGACTCTGGCTCTTTGGTTTTGGCTCTGGCTCATTGGCTCTTCAGCTCTAGCTTCTATCTACCTTCTATCAGGTTACAACTCTCTCTAGGCTTTTCACTTGGACTCCAAGTGACTCCCTTGGCTGCCTTTTGCTTCTGCACTGCCTCTTTCGCCTTGGCTTCCTACCTTGGCTTAACTTTCAACAACAAAAACCCCCAACAATAAACAAAAGCAACCAACAGTCTTCTCGTTCTGTTGTTCTGTGGCTTTTTTAGCCAAATTGGCGTTGCCTGTTCATTTTCCATTTCAGGCTCTGCAACTTCTGGCTTTGGTTCGCTCAAATCCCTCTTCTAGCGTTCAATAATCATTGCATAACGCCTTTAGGGCAGGTGGCCACTTGTTTCATAATGGAATGGACCCATCGGCGGTTGAAATCCTTCAAAAATAGTCACTCCGTGTTTACACAGAGAACGCTGTAAAACACGAGAAAGTCTGCAGAAAACACAGTTCCGGATTTCAAGGTTTCATAACTACGCCTTATTTTCCTATCGGGTCCGGTCGTAAGTCACCATCGCATGTCCCAATACCTGCTCCATAGTTTTCCCCTTTGTATTTAAAAATACACTAAAACATGGAAAAATCCCACTTAGTGGACTTGAATTTATATGCAATAGTGTTAAAAAACCCTTTCGGGTCCATAATATCCCATCGGGGCTTTATACCTTTGTATTTCGTTTAATAAACAAATTATGCAATTACAAAGGAAATTGATGTTTTTTGGATATAAAAATATATAGAAAACAGTCTATATTTCCATCGGATCCGGCCATTACTGATACCGATTCGCCGATCCGATCATCGGCAATCGACATATCACACCGCATATATACATAGGCCTCGCTCCATTGTGTTCGCCGATTGCAATCCGCCGATATCGGCGATCGCGGTATTGCATCGACCCAGTCCCATCGCGTTATGCCTCCGACTACCTCCGCCTGTCACCACCGATTGTGATTGCCGATTGGATTTGGACCGTTGATCGGCGATATCCGACGGCCCCTGTGCAAACACTGTTCAAGCCTTCGATTGCCTCATTTTCGTTGTTTCTCATGTTTTTTAGGTTCCGACAGTGTAATCCGATATCCTTAAGACTTCCCCTTTTTCGGTGGTTTTGACCTTTTAGGAGATTGATGAAGACTTAGAGGGTTTTAGGACCCATTATCAAGGAATTTTGCCTCTTTTTTCCTTTGAAAAAGGGTAGCTTCATTTTATGATAGCTTCTACATCTGAAGTCCGTTTTTGCCCATTCAAGTTGCGTTGGATTCAGAATGAAGGGATCTTTGCAATGAGACTATTTCTGACAGTAGCCAATGACTTTCATTTTCCTCTAATTTACAAAGGATTTGTGCCATTTGGCACCTTTTACCTCTTATATGAAGTCTTTTAGACTTAGAGGTTTATCTAGGATCCATTTTTGGATTAGCTGCGATATGCTGTGCGGTCAACACCTGCACTCCATAATCTGCAGTCATAACATGTTTTAGTGGTTCGCATAGGTAAATCCTCATGACTCTACTTCATTAATTAAATATCCCAAGAGACGATAAAGGGGAATTACCTCATAGTTTTACACAGTAAATATATGCGAATGAATACAAAAGGGATGAAAAGAGGAGTGGAAATGCAGGGAAAAGATAGGCCAATTTGGTGCCCAACACAGAGGTCGGCCCTATCTATTACATAAAAATGTCATTGAGTTTTTCAACATTTCAACTCTTGTCTAAACTGAGGTTGGGCTCCATACTCAAAGAAAGTCAAAGAACATTCTTCGAAACCGACCTCCTAATTACCGACTTTCATCTTACCCTGACTACGTTGCACATTACCGTCGCGGTCTTCGCTGGCATAAACTCTCTTTTACCACCGTCTCAACTTCTGATGACTCAACTGAATATCGTTATCCATCTTCCAACTAGAATACCATTGGCTACCTGGCTGGCTTCAATTTAACACCGTCCTTAATTCCGACTACCCAGCTTGGAAAAAAAAATTGTTTTGCGCTTTATGTACAAACCATAATTTTCTTGTAGGTTCCTTTATTTTTCTATAAATTAACTTCCAAATAGAAATCAGTTATGTTTGAATAAAACATTCCCCCAACTCTGACCATGCAACCTCACTCAATTATATAAATATTTGAAACCCATGGGATTAGTAAACCCGGGGCATTCATAATTAAACGCATTGAATTCATATTATAAACCCTGCGAATAATATTAAACCCTCAGAATTTTTTTCTAAACCTAGTGAATAATATTAAAATGTACAAATACCAACCCTTATATTAATAAAGAGAAGGAAGTGAATAAGAAGCATTGTATATAAAAGAAATCCTCTATTTTCCCCTTCTTTTTTGTAAATAGTTATTTCTTTTCAAAAAAACTAAAAAAAATTGCAACACAAATATTCAAAAAAAAAAAAAAATTCATATGTGCAAGTTGGAGGTTCGCGGTTGGGCCTTTCTATTTCATAAAAACATTTCACAGGTTTTCGACTTTCTGACTCCCGACTACAACGAGATGGGGAAACATAGTTGAATAAAATGAATGAACGTTCTTCACACCCGACCTCCTGATTATCAGTGTCCATCTTACCCTGACTATCTAGAGGTCAGGGTCGTCATTAACATAAACTTGAATTTAACAACATGGCGACTTCTGATTGCCTGACTGGCTTCCACTGCGACTAGCAATAAAATATTTTATTTATCAGCTTGTGTGCCGACCATAAGTTTATTTTAGCTTTCTTTACTTTATTTTTGAATAAACTCTCAAATTCCAATCCATTATGTTTAAAAAAAACATTCCCAACTTCGTCCATGCAACCTTACGTCGATTTTTACATGCAAGTGGTTGTAACATCTCATCACTTGAATGAATAACACATTTCATGTGAATTTATTGTTGTACGTCTTGAGCGTTTAAAATTTTTTTAACAACTTTCTTTCTTTCCGCTCTCTATTTTGCAATCTCTTCTCCGCACTCTGTTTACAGTGGTTCTCTGAAACTTATCTCTCATTACAAACAAACAAGTTCAAATTCACTGCAAGGATTCTAGTTTCTGGTAAACATTCATTGTCAAAGAGAATTGCACTAGTAAATTTGATATCTCTTATAGAAAGTGGATTTTTTTTAATTCATTTTCAAGATACAACATGGGTAAGAAAGGTAAATCTATGACGTCAAAACAAATTATTCAACATATTAAAAAATGCCTAAAGAAAGCTGAAAATCTAGAAATAGAAGATTGCAATGTCAACACAACTCTCATTTCTGACACCACCTTCGAAACCGAGATGGTAGGTATGATGAAGTGGGAAGAAATTTATAATTTCTTCGAGAATATAAGCTAGTTAAATTCTAGAACTACGAATCAGGACAAAAACACTCAGTCTAAAAAAAGTAGAGGTATAGAACTCCACAAAGTTGTTGTTAGAGTGAAAATTTGTCCTTATTATGACATGGTTGCATGGGCCATGCGACATCTGGATTTTCCTACCCACACTATAGTAGACTACAACAAAAATGTTATAGCCTCTTGGAATTTTCAAGTTCTTTCAGCAATTTACAAGCTTAGTCCTCCTGAAGTTTTCTTAAGCACTTAGTTTCTGGATAACTTTGAAAACTCAGTATTTAAGAAGTGTGAAGGGAATTATAATAAAGTTTCCAAACATTGGTTACAAGAAGATAGAGAAGGCTTCAAACTTAAGCCATCAAAAGAATATTTGGTTGCCATTTTCAAAAGACACGTTAGGTTCCTCATCAAAATATTGTCCTATCTATATGGAGAGAAAGACCCTGAGCATTGCAAATTGCAATGGATGGATTTAATACACAACCTACTCAATGATTCAAAGTGTTTCAATTGGGTTGATATTCTTTCTTAGAATTTAACAGATGCCCTTATGTTTTCCATTTTTTCTCCTCCAGGATATGATCAATAGTTTTGCATGTCAGCCTATATTATGGATATTATAATTGCTTTTGTTTTGTTTCCTTTGATGAAATGGAATTACCGAGTTGATCAACAATTGCGTATTCAGAATTATGCCCCTATTTTGTGGAAAAGCAATTTCAAATTCCATTTTTATGACATTTATGATTATGTGATGACTCCTTTCCATCAGATTCTATTTGGAGAAAACCCTCCTAGGGTTAGTGAAGGCCTTAAAGAGGCATTAGAAGAAACATGAGACTAGTTTGTGGAAGAATTATTCACATATATCAGAATTTATGGAAGTGAAGTTTGCCCTCATATTCTTCCTAGATATACTCTAGAGAGAATCAATTTAAGAGAGGTAACCAAACAAACTACCTTGAATGGTCAAGCTCGGAAAATGAGCAAACTTTAGAAGAAAATCTGGCCGGCCTTCCCAATTAGATTTGGAAAAGTTTGCCTCAAGGAATGAGGACATGCATTTAAGGAGGCTAAAAAACTCAACCATGTTTGGTTTTATTCATTGCCCCTTCATGACTATGACCCTCAAGGAATCATCAATGACCATTATAGGGATGTTCGCTACATCAAAACCTATACACACCAGTAGCCTCTTTTTGATGAAATTTTAACTAATATTGGCAATTTTCACTAATATTTTGAAAGAGGACAATTATTGAGTAGGGAGGATAGAAGTAAAATACAAGAGTTTAGACAAACTCTTTATGAGGTCTTTCTTAACCATAAGAGTCTTCATACTAACATTGCAATTGAAGAGATCAAATGTGTTGAGATTATGAAATATGATTTCAATGACATTATTTTAGACCCTATTTCCTCTTCTCCAAAATAGAAGAATCTCAAGTTGAAAATGTTCTTAATGTTTGTTTTACAACTCGAGAGTCAAGCACAAGAAAAGCAAGCACTCTTAAAGAAAAAGAGCTAGATATCGAGATAAATCAATAGGCTTAAAGGAACCTAGAAGTCAAAAGTTCATAAACAATAGAGACTAGAGAAAGAACTGGTAACAGAAAAACAAAGTTCCTCTAGTGACAATATAGTTATTATTGATGGCCCAGATGACCCCAGCAAGGCACACACATATTCGAAGAAAATTAATGAGGAACCGAAATATATGCAAATTGATACAAATAAACATGAACAAATTACTAGCACCCCTCTGTCAACATTGATCACTTTCTCTAGCAGATAAGAAGGGTTTCTTGACCAGTAAGGACAAAGTACTGAGATATCTATTCCATATACTTGTCATCACACATGCATGACTCCAATTTCTATGAAAATCCCTCTCGATTCTTTTTTATTTAAACCTGTCACTAATGTAGCAATTGTTTTTGAAAGTGTTCCATCCTTGAATAATTATTACCTTAATGCTCAAACTACGTCAGTTGTTAGAAGAACCAAGAAAATAAAGTTTGAAAGTTTTGAAACCATTTCAAAATTTAGTTGGCAAGCAACAAGAAATGTTGAGGAAAAAGCTTAAGAATCCTCCCAGACTCTAGGATCCTTTGTGAATTATAACCAACACCATGTTGGTGAATTTTCCACCTAATAAAAAAATAGTCTACAGAAGATAAAAAATCTGTAAAGTGAAATAGAGAAAATCAAAGCTTTCAGTGAAGAAAGTTGGCAAAACCATTCCACGACGCTTGTAGGTGGGTTTTTCATTGAAAGACAAAACTTACAGAATCAGTACAAAAATCAATTGAAGGAATTGAAACTTCAACAAACCGCAAATATCTAGAAAATAAAAAAGGTCCATGTACAACAAATTAGAATATTAAACGAAGAATGTGACAACAAAATTCTAACCTTGACAACAACAATGAAAGAATAAATTTAAACTCTTAAGTTTCAATCAATTCAAAGTCATGAAGCGGAAAATAGTGTCAGGTACTTGTAATACTAGTGTATCCCCCTTATTGTTATTGTAGTGTAGACCCTATTATTATTGTTGTGCCCATGTATCCCCCATATTGTTGTTGTTGTGCCCCATATAAGTCCACTATTGTTATTGTTGTGCCCTTACATTATTATTGTTATGCCCTTACATTATTATTGTTATGTAGGCTCTGATTATATTGTGACCCCTTAGAATATTATATATACCAATAAGATCTTATCATTTGTATCATCTACGAATTGTTCATTTATGTAATGTAAAGGAGGTTTCCCTCTCAAAGAGAATAATTTTTAAGTCATTGGTCTATCTTTTCTTCTGTTTTGTGAACTAGCTGCATAACATTTGGTATCAAAGCTTTGGATTCTAGGGTTTTGCTTCTTCAAACACGTCATCTTGGAATTTTCTCTATTACTTTTTTTTTCTATGAGGATTCAAAAGATGAAATTGAAACCACATGGACCTGTAATATTTGTGAAATTTGTGTACTAATTTCAAATATTGGTTCACAATATTTTCGGAGATATGATCCGAAGAAGTTAGGGTTTTTGCAGGTTCCATAATTCCATCTCAAACAGGTGACCTAGGGAAATTTGTCATAAATTTATCTCCAAGCATTGGATTTGAATTTCATAAAAAGTGACTAAAGTGCATGGACTATAGTTTTTCATGTATCATTTTCAGGGCTTAAGGTCGAAATAGGGACATGTAGCATCCCATACAAATTCACTCTACTGAGCAAGCCCATAATCAGGTCATTGTGGGATATTTGGCATAAATTTATATTGAAGAATCCAATATTGATTTGAATTGTGCCATCGAAAACAAAACTCAGTGTGCTACCACAAGACCAAATTTCAGACTTTGGAGAGCTGAAAGTATAGATATACAATAGTTTCAAAATCAAGCTCCCAAAAACAAGTGAAAAGGTGTGTATTTTTTAAATTTCCATAACTTTTGTTTGAAAAATCAGTCTGAAGCGATTCAAAGGGCATATTGAAGAATATATATCTTTATTTCCAATATGCCTCACAACAAAAAAATGGATACACCTATTAAGCAACAAAAAATCTCTAATATGATGAATGAAGAAAAGGAATAAATGCAACATGATATATCAAAATTACGAGATCAAGTACAACAAATTTCACTCTCACAAAGAGAAACCAAAAATGAATTGGAAGTGATGATGAATGTAAAAACACATATTTCATTAAATATGGAAGTATTCAGTGGATCTAGAATTTAGAACTTTAACTAAATTAAGTTTTTTCAAAATGAGGAATTAGAAAGTCACTTAATCCACTAATTTTAATGTAGATATTCACCATTTTTGTGTAAAAATTATCACGATAAACTTTATAAAACAAATTTATATAAACTTGCTAAAAAAATATTTCACATTTTAATCTTGGATTCCTTACATTATCTATTTTAATATTTTTTTATGGTTTATAGTAAAAAATAAGTTTGTTAAGGTTATTTTATGAAAATAATGATGCATATGTTACTATTGTTAATCCATTTAATTATAATCTGATATAGTAAATATCATGTATGTGAAAAGTCATGATTATTACTAAGGCAGTGTTGGCACAATTTAAAAGTCTATCACCTTTGCAACACTAGTTATATTATGGTTGAAGATTAAAAAACCCTCAAAGCATCGAGTTTATACTCGTATTAGAATTAAATTTCAATATATTTGTGACGGTACCAACCTTTTTGATTGTTTAACTAAACAAAATTATGATGATATTGAAACACTTCTTTTAATGCTTTTTTCAGCATAACAATAAAATTCGAAATAACTTTTAATAATATCTTTTTATCTCCTTATTTAACATAGTTGGTCTTAGTGGATGATAATCATCATTATCACCATCATAATTACATACTATTGTAGAAAGTTTGCACCATTTTAGAGTTGAGGAGAAAAATAAATTTATGATCAAATTAAATGTTGAATGTGAGTAGTAGCATAATTTATTTTTATTTATTAGTTGTACACTTATGTTAATAAAGAAGTTGATTGAGGCTCGCTTTATGAATAATAGATTAATATGCAAGATATATATTAAGTATAAAGTTATTTAATGACAAATGAAATTTTTGGTAATGTGTCCAATATATACCATTATTTAGAACTTTAACTAGATTATATTTTTTCGAAATGAGGAATTAGAAAGCCACTTAGTTCACTAATTTTTATATAGATATTCACCATTTTTTGTGTAAAAATTATCATGATAAACTTTATAAAACAAATTTATATAAACTTGAAAAAGAAAATATTTCACATATTAATATTGGATTCCTTACATTATCCATTTTAATATTTTTATGGTTTATATTAAAAAGATAAGTTTGTTAAGGTTATTTTATGAAAATAATGATGTGTGTGTAACTATTATTAACCGATAATCCGATATAGTAAATATCATGTATATGTTGATTTACGATTATTACTAAAACAATGTTGGCACAATTTAAAATTCAAAATAACTTTTAGTAATATCTTTTTACCTTCTTATATACCATATTTGGTCTTAGTGGATGATAATCATTATTATCACCATCATCATTACATACTATTGTAAGAAGTTTGCACCATTTTAGAGTTAAGGAGAAAATATTTTTTTAGGATCAAATTAAATGTTGAATATAATTTATTTTTATTTATTATCTGTACTTTTATGTAAGAAACGAAGTTGGTTCAGGCTTACTTAATGAATAATAGATTAATATGCAAGCTATATATTAAGTATAAAGTTATTCAATGACAAATGATCATAGTAATGTGTCCAATATATACCATCATAGATCCATTTTAAGTGCAGATGTAGGGATCAAATTTCAAGTGCAAACACATTTAGAGTGAAAGATACAATGTGTTATTTTTAATTGTTGAAACTATATTTTTGAATGCTAAATAGAGTATATATACGAACAAATAATAATTTTAACCATATTTTTTTTTTTTTTTATATATATAGATATATATGAAGTTGATATTGACATAAATTAGTTAACATAAATCTTCAATAGTTACTTTTGAAAATTATAAGATTTAAACCTCTGATTCACACATTTTTTTTTACTTCTAATTACTTTACAAAATATTCTTTTTTTATATTTTTCTATTTAGAACATAATTTTTATTTTAAACGGGCACAGACGGATAGACAAACTTACACATCCCCCCATATTGGGCTGTAAAATGAGCCTCTCGTCTCAATTACTAATCATTTTAATGATCAAAATCAATCATGAATTAGAATAGTAACAAAGTAGTACAATTTGATTATTTTCAAATACAACAAGAAAGAGAGAAAAATGATTAAGATATTTATTACACATGTTTAGTTTTTATCCCTGTAATGTTTAAGGATACTATATTGAAAAGAACATATTTTTTTTTTCTCGGCAAAGCTAGCTAATCTATTATATTATATACAGGTAAACATTACATTCAAAAAGACAGGCTGCCCAGGGCCAACTGTGGCGCCTTGGGTAGCTGTGCTTGACTCAGAATTCGCCCTCGCAGGGGCAGCACTTCCAGTTTATACCAAAACACATGACACAGAGATGTTCCCAGGTAGTAACAAAACGGCCCGCGCAGGGGCATCCAACAAAAAGACGCATAACAGACTTTGCCTGGCCTACTGCCCATACTATAGTAAACGTGAACATGAACAAGAACTGAAAGGAAATAAACATAGATATTTAGCATAATCCAGAAACCAGCCGAGACCCCTAACCTATACCAGACCTGAGAGAGAGAGATGCATGCCCGAGAGTGCCTCTGGGAATTAATCTTCAGGTTTTTCCTCAATAATTCTGCACCAGCCTTGGCCTTCTGGGATGCCTGCCCACATTGCCATAGGATCCTGCGCGGGGGCCGACAGCTCTTGCTCTTGAGGTCGGGTTGGGGCTTGCTGAAGCTCCTTCTTTGAATTACCCTCTGCATTTGATGGCTGCACCACTGGGCGTCTCTCCCTATTGCCCTCTGGAAGTACCTCAGCGGAGACCGGTTGCGGTCCTTCTTCATTCTCCTCAGGAACCTTTGTAAAAAGAACTGAGATGTGTGCGTTAATGCCCGCATTATCCCGCGAGCTTCCCAGGGTAAAAATGACTGAACCGAACGCTGGAAGCATGGGCGCTCCATCATTGGAGCTGCCGGCCTCCAAAAACTGACTGGCTGGAATTGGTGTGGCTCCCGCCCTCCTATAGCAATAGCAGCAGCAGCAGTGATGGTGGACATCCGCTGCAGGGGGACGTGAAGACTCACCACGCCCAGTACCTCTTCTACACGGCATTCTTTCACGCAGTCGCACCATGGATTCAACGACGCCCTCAGCTTGTTCCAGAGCAGTGCTTGAGGGCCTGTTGTTACTGCGTTCACTCCCAATTGTGTGTTGTCCCCAAATTGACTCGAGGCAGAGCTCAATTGTACACAAACAAAGCCCAGGATAAACAAGCATGGAGAAAACCTCGTCCGAATGAATGTCGTCGCTCTCAGCATCAAAGGCGCAATACTTTCCCTCAGAGATTTGAGTAGCTTGCTCGGCACTCTGAGCCCATAACACCAACACTCCATCCCTCTTAAGCCAGCTAACATTCCCTTGGATTTTTCCCACATTGAATGCTCTCTGCAGGCTCGCCATCGTTCCCAGCGTCCTCATTAAGGATTCCGCTATGCTTCTCCCGTCTTAACGTCTCGGCGGCGAGGGGCTCCCCATATCCTGGCTCGATGACACCCGCATCCGGGGAGACAGCTTCTCCTTGGATCAGGCTTTCACATTCCTGGAGCTGTTGCCTGTTAGGAATGATATTCGTGCTTCCGAATAGAAGGGGGAGATCAGTCTCGACCCCAATGTTGGCTAGGAGGTCGGCTATTTTGTTGCCTTCTCTTTTGGTGTGTATAAAGGAGATAGCTCTAGTGTTGCTTAGCTTTTGTGCTATGTCATTTAGCCTTGCTTCTAGTCTCCAGCTGGGAGCTACTTTCCTCGCTTGCGAGCCATTCTGTATACGGGTGGCCATGTTGATAAGAATCCGGGAGTCACCCTCTACAATCAGGGGTAGAAGATTGAGATTCCAAGATATTGAAAAGAACATATTAAAATTCATCTAAAACTTAAATTCCTTACATTATTTCTATTACCATTAACATTTATATTTATGTATTAAATATGACCATGAATACTAGATTGTGTAAAAAAAATCTTAACTATAAAGTTATTTAACAATATATTAATATTGTTTTTCTTACTATTATTGACCATTTTAAATTGACACTAACTACTTTTCCTAAGTTGAGTACAAATTAATTATACTAGTATAATGTTGGCACCACTTCAAAATCTATAAGTAGAAATATTTTACAATTCTAGTTGTGTTGTTCAATGATCAAAATATTTTTTTTATAAATTAACATGCAACAAAATAGGGAATTTGATTATATCAATTATAATAAGGAAAATTAAGGAAAACTCACCTCAAACATTATATCAAGCATCTAGCATTTATTCATTAAGTGTTTAAATGGTTTATATTAAATATAATACTAATTAGGTACCCCACTGTTGTTTTAATATAACAAGTTTAGAAGATGTTTTTAGGTGCATTATTGAATTTTATTACGCATATTTGATATGGTGAGAAGTCATGCTGGTCAAATAAAGCTTTGAAAACTTAAATATTTTATGGCATTGTCATGTAATTTGTATAACACATGATTACATTGAACTATTAAATAATATAAAACTCCTTCAAAAAAAATATGAAGAGAATATTTATACAACAAATATGGGAAAATGTGTCTGAATGTATATTAATAGATCCTCCAAAAAAAAATTACATTTATGTATCATATAAACCTACTCTTAAGATAATCGCTCAAGTAGATCAAGAATGGCTTCTACACCATATTTATTTATCTTGGTCTTCTTGCAATGTTCTTTCTTTGGCATCCATGCCCACACTATGGTATTAATTGGAATAGAGCCAAGTTCTTTGTCATCAGGATTTGGTACCCAATATTGCTCTAAAAATTTTCCATTGTATTTCCCTGACATAGGCTTCCACCAGTCAACCTTTACATGAAGATTCTCACTTTCATTATCCCTAAAGATATTTGAGATGGATTTTGCCATCCAAATCATCTCACCTGCATCCTCATTTCCTGATCTAACTAGCAACATCTTTCCTTTCTCAACATCAATCATCGGATTGAATGTTGGCTTTGGCTTGTTGCATTTGGGTCCAACATATATTGGTTCATCTATCGCATTATCAAAATCTCCATCCATAATACTTGAGATTACTTGGAGTGCATTACGGTCAACATCAACAATGTGCCTTGTCTTGGGCCAGAAATCCTCAGAAGATGAATCATTTCCATCTATTATTCTATGATCATTATAGATTCCATCTAATGTATCAAGAACTTTTTCCCAATACACCACTTTATTTTTCCATTCCTCTGTAACAATTGGTGAATCCTCATTCCCAATAGTGTCTTTCCACATTTTTATGTATGATGTTATCCCTTCCTTTAGTTCTTTTAAATAGACATCATTCTGTTTGGAAGCTAAGAAAGATGGCTTCCCTATGGGAATTATAGGTCGACCTTCATCATCTATATTCCATAACTCAACTGGTTCTGACCACTCAGAGTCTCTAATTGATTCTTTATACCTTAGTACTGGAACATCATTGAGTATAAGAAATTGGAAGCATTGAACATTAAGATGTCCAACTAGTGCATTTTTTCCCTCCTTAATGTATCCACTAAGGAAACTTTTGAAGTCATAGACCTTGTCAATAAGTGTAGGTGGAAACACTCTATTTTCTTCAATTATGCGATATGTATCCATCATTTCAGGTAAAGAATAAATATCTTTAATTTTTAGGTTGGAAGACATTCTTCCATAGGTTCCATCTATATCTTCATGGGTGTGCCCCACAGGCAAGAATCCAACCTCAATAGTGATGAAGACACCAAGTGCAGTTAAAAGTGATAGAAACATGAAAAGATAGCGATTCTTATTATCACTTGCTGCATTGTCCAACTGTAACAACAAATGTGGAGGAAGAGGTTTAAAATCAACATTTTGACTTTTTGAACTTCCATGAGATATAAAATCATCCTTGTACCCTTGACATTTTGGGTAAATAGAGGTGTCAAGTAATGCATTTGTAAGTGGGTTTCTTGAAATTCCACTTTCATAAAGTAGATCACCATACATATCCATTTGTGGGTCTTCAAGGTCCCTTAAGCACTTTGCAAGGGATGTAATAGTAAATTGTGATCCCATATGGACAAATGGTAAGGAGAAATGACCAAAAACTCCTGCCTTATGCCCATGTGTAAGGATACCTGTCAATGACAAACCCAAATTTGTTCCTACAACAGATTTTGATTTGACACGTAGCCTTGGGATTGATGTCTTTGTTTTGTCCATTTTATCATGGATAATGCTCAAATACTCCTTTGGAAACTGCTCTGACATAATTCTATGGGCATAGTAGCAATATCTTCCACACATAACAATCTTGTTATGTTTCGTCAACCTACCTCGTGCCTTTTCTTCCAACTCTTTTGTAGTTGCTGACTTCATTTGTGCTTTCAACACAATACATTCACTGCATTTACTGAAGTTGGTGTTCTTTGAAAATGCCACATCTCGAAACTTAGTATTCCAGATCTTGCTCATTGTTGGTTGTGATATTGATGGGTAATTGAGCTTTTGAAGAGCCTCATTGATCTCTTTTAACAAAGAATTTTGTGTGTAAGTCGAAGGAAGCAGTCTTAAAGGAGCAGATGTTCCATCTTCTTCAACTTGACGTGTTTGATTTGGTGAAAAATCTGAATTATCGATTACAATTTTGTGCAATATTTCTATAGCTGCCACTGTGTGAGCTCGTGCTTTGCATGTGTTGGTGTTACCATGAATAGCTTTGATCTGTCCATGTTGGAAATAATGCTGGTAGTTATAGAATGTGCTTTGAGGAATTTTATGTATCTTATACCATGCTTTCTTACAAATAATATTCCCATTAAATCTCATGTCCTTTACATTTCTAGCAATAGGTGGTAGGCCATGGCCATGGCCATGGCCGCTTGACATAACTGTGTTTGACATGAGTGAATTCAAGACAAATTCTCTAATACCATTTGTATTTATTTGTCTCATACCCCTTCTAGCACCTGCAATGGCCTTCCTATCGACATGTTGAAGACAATCTTTTCTACAACATACATCTGCTGCCAAAAGTCGAATTTCTTTCTCTTCATCTATTTTTGTTTGACATTTTGCAGTTTTTTTTGTAGCCATAACTCGTTTAATCCTTTTATATGGCCTTGTTACATTCATATCAATTGAGTTTCTATCTTTTTCATTACAAAGGTACCCATCCCATTTGTTTAAGAGATTTGTGCCCTCTATACATCCCATATCACCATTTCTTTGGTTGGTTCCTTGAACTTTTCCTTGACCCTTAATATCACACCTTTGTTGTCCACCAACTTATTTATTGGCCATCTAACCAAACAATGTATAGACTTATCTCCAATTTTGCATATCTCACAATTTCCATCTATCTCTTCTAGAAAAACACCAAAATCCATTTCACCTAGTGTTTCACCCTCAACAATGTCATCCTCGCGGACATGAACTAACATTCCTTTGGCAATGCACATGCTTGTTCCCATGCATTCATGTGTAAGAGAAACCTTTGCACATATGAATTTAACCCTATCTTGGGCAATATTTATGGCATGATCATGACAGTGAGGCTCCAAATCTGATTCTGGCCAAATTTCATAAGATTCTAATGCACCCCCAAGTGTATGCTCAAACCCTGTTGGATGTGGTAGAGGAACATTATGTTTTAACACCTTTTCAATTTTAACCACTATGCATCCTTTCTTTACCATCTTTCCATGCACTTTATGCCCAAGCTCTGTATTGAATATGGAGCCCTCGCCCACCTTCACTCCATGTTGTAGAAGATTTACCTTGTCTCCAATAGAAAATGTAGAAGAAACATTTGTACCTATAAACAAATGTAAATAATGTTAGTATTTACTCAAAAAAGAACATTTATTATAGTATCAAAAATATATAACACATGCTTCAATATTTTGATTTACCTATGTGGTGTCTCAAATCCACAATCTTCCATGGATGTATGTCCCCTTCATTAACATCATCATCAATCAAATGTGGTTGAATGAGATCAATTATCAAAATTGCAACATAACCAACATTAACCTTTTTTCCAACATAATAAGTTCCAGACTCTGCAGATTCAACCCTTGCTAGCCCAATGACTTGATCATTAATAAGGAGATCAACATAGTCCCCTTTTGCCAAAATTATATTTTCCATTGTAGCTTGCATCAATTCTGTAACAACAATTACATCGTAACTTGTAATTAAAAGAATGAACCGTGTAAAGTGTGACTTTATATTTCCCCAAAAACACACAACTTCCGAAAAAGTAATATAAATGCAAAAATAAAAATATTATGGTTGTCATGTTGTATGTAATGAAACATTGTTTCCTCAAATGAAAGCTAACAATCAATATCATTCCTTCTACTACAAACATAAGCATATTGCTAGAAGCAACATTACATGGTCAAATAAATCTAGAACATGCAAGATTTCCTTCTAGCACAAACACAAACACATTGCCAATAACAATATTCTAAGGCGAAGGAAATCCACCACATGCTAAATTTTCTTCTAACGTAAATAGAAGCATATTACTCACAAAAACATTTCAAAGTAAAAGAAATCTTACACATTCTAGAGTTTATTGTAGCACAAACACAATCACATTGCCAAAAATAACATTGCAGTGTAGAAGATATCTAGCATACGATTGATTTACTTCTAGTACAAACAGAAGCACATTGGCAACAATAACATTGTAGGGCAAACAAAAGCCAACAAAATCCAACAACTTCTATCACAAACACAATCACATTTCCAACAACAATGTCGCAAGGTAAAATAAATTTAACGCATGCTAGCTTTACATGTAGCATAAATACAAGCATACTACCAATAACAACATTTTATGTCAGAAGAAATCTAGTGCATGCTATACTTCCTTCTAACACAAACAAAAGCACATTACCAAGGTGAAAGAGATCTAACACGTGTTATATTTCCTTCTATAATAAACAACCGAATTGAAAACAACAACATTGCATAGCAAAAGAAATCTAACACAACTTCTAGCCCAAACACAAGCACAACATTTCCAATAACATTGCCAAAGTGATGGAAATCTAACACTTGCTAGATTTCCTTTTATCATAAACAACCAAATTGACAACAACACTATTGCAAAGCAAAAGAAATCTAGCATAGTTTCTAGCCCAAACACAAACACATTTCCAATAAAAATATTGCAAGGTGAAAGAAATTTAACGCATATTAGCTTTACATGTGGCACAAATACAATCATACTACCAACAACAACATTGCATCCCAAAAGAAATCTATTGGGTGTTATGTTTATTTTTAAAACAAATCAACAAAGTGTAATGGTGATTATTTGTTGTGAAGACCCATATGAAAAGTGGCGTAATGCTAATAAGACCAATGCAGCTACTGCAGGATACCCACTCACCTTTCCCTTTATCCTACAAAAAAACTCCGAGGTGTGAAATACTTTTTTTGTCGAGTGTTTGCTTGTAAGAGGGGAAAGTAATGAATAATTCTTCTTGCTAGAATATATTTATTTGGGGAAAACAGGGTGAAAAACATGAAGCCTCATCACTTCAAAATTTGTGTTTCCTTGGGGGGGTGGTTGTTCCTCTAATGGTTGATTTCCCGTACTAATTAATGTTTCCTTTAGCTAACACATTTTTCCTTCCACTAGGTTGTCAACAGGAAGCTTATTATAAGAGAATATTCATCTATTGTGCTCCTTCCAAATTTCCCAAAGGATGAAACTTCGAATGAAATTTCAGGTAAGGTTCACCACCTCGTTTTTTGTATAATGCACCCGCCATTTCTTTATTGTTTCTTGTATGCTCTCTCGACTTTGGTTTCTTTATCTAAATATTGAGGCTAATTAGTCCCATAGTGCCTCCATATAGTTACAGGTGTTGAGTAAATGATTAAGCCTCTCTTTTGTGTTTTCGGAGAGGAAACACGAAGAGGAACCTATAAATCCTCTCTTTATAACTTTGTCCTGAGTTAGGACCTTCTGGTGTAAAATCAATGACATGAAAATTTAAATTTATGGCCAATGTGGCACCATCCAGTTTTCTCCACGATGGATCATTTGTACCAGTATATCCCTCACTAAGATAAGCTTTGACTTCCTTGAGATTGAACTCCACATCTTCTTTTTTCCCCCATTTGAGTTGGTCTTGTTCATTATTGAACATAATTCTTAATTTTCTTAGTTCCTCTGTTAGATACTGAATAGCTAAGTCATTCTGGGTTGGCCGTTGAAAGATATTAAAATTCCATCGCCTCCATTTGTTATTTTCTAGTCCTTGATCCTAGAATTGGTAGAATTCTCTATACTCTTATATTTCTGTGCTTAGTTTGAAGGGATGTCATTCCTCCCTGCATAACTTAGCTTGTTTCTACCACGCATCATCCCAAAATAGGGCCTCCTTTCCATTTCTGATTTCCCAGAATAATGTTTTTGCATTATACCTCTTTTATTCCATGCTAAATTCCAAATTGCCAACCCCTGAGTGGAACTTGATAACCAAACTAACTTTTTTGTATGGAAATTAGGTGCATATTTTGATTTCCAAAGCCTTTCCCAAGGTGATGACCCCCCTTTTAACCATCTCCACCATAATTTTGCTCCATTTTCTTTGTTGGTTACCTCTGGATCTTGAAGACCTAGCCCACCTGCATCTTTTGGTTTGCACTCTATTTAAGGCCACTAGCGCCCATTTTCGTTTCACCTCTACCCCTCGCCATAAGAAGTTCCTTTGGATGTCCCAGATCTTTTGGGAGAAGGGAGGATAGATAAAATATACCTTGGAATAGCTTGTAGCACTGTGTTTGTTAGAATCAGATGACCACCCAGGTTTAGGGCTTTGACATTCCATTGTTTCACCCTATCCTCAAGGTTTGATACAAATTTTTCCTAATTGGAGTTCTTCTAGGCTTGCACCATTAGAGGGACCTCAAGGTACTTTGATGGGAGGGATTTAAACATATATGCCCTATTTTTTTACCTCTGCATGGTGTAAATATCTTGAAAATATGCTTTTATATATTCTTTCGGAGATATTACTACATCGCAGTAATCCATTTGTATCTATTTTGCAAAATATTAAGCATTATATTTTGCTTAAACGGAATATATTGTGGTAACTTTCTATACAAATTGATGAGCATTTTGCACAGCACGGCTAAAAGAGAAGCCCTTATGATCCTAACCTCTACTGCAAAGATCAAGGGGGGATATTGTGATCATCGTTGTGTATGTCGATGACTTAGTAATCACAGGCAGTTATGAGAAGAGAATTTTGGAAAGATTTGAAAAGGTCCTTTGAAATGACCGATCTTGGTCTATTGCATTAGTGTCTTGGTTTGGAGGTGTGACAAACACATCACCGGATATTTGTATATAAAAGAAAATATGCCAAGACACTTATTGAGAAATCCCATATGAATGGTTGTAAGCCCATGCAAACTCCCATGGAACCAGACCTAGTAGGAACCGCACCTCTTATCATTCAAGTGACACGTAAGTTACAATGTGGCACACAAATAAGTAAAGTAACATGGAACTGGCACTTGCCCCCATTAATCCAACGCATTCAAAAACATCTGGAGGTGTTGAAAACCATGGAATTCACCTTAGTTCAGTGGTTTTCAAATGTGTTGGTGGATAGGGTGGAAAATAAAGGGGTAGATAATGTCCATTTGCTCACCGACGTGATGTGCAAGTTTTCAGAGGGCTAGCTAAAGGAGGAAAGCCAAAGGTTGGTAGAGAGAGATCACTCCACGCCATTAAGGTAGGTTGATAGAGAAGGGGTGGGCCCGAATCAGGACAGTGATCTACCAGTTCATACGAACAAATAATCCTTCATTATGGACATACTTAGGAAACGAGAAGGGGTATGTGTCTGCAATACAAGGATAGAGTGATGGTTAATCATGGGAAGGAGAGGATTTCCCCCATAATAGATTGTTAGTGTGATCGTCTCATTAATAGGAGATGTGGCAAGAGGAGTGGGAAGGTACGAAATCAAGAGGGGAAACATACAAGAGCAAGGTCAGGGTGATTATGATTTTGAACAAACCACTGGCAAGGGAAAATGAGAGGAAGGACGTCCACAAGTACACACGAATGAACAAAAACATCGCTAGCAGGTCAGAGTTACTAAAAATTTCAGAGGGAAAGTACTCAAATATCGGCGAGGCAAGTCTCATCTGGGGTGTCATCTTTAAATCATAGCTAGGGAGCAAGCTTCATCGACATAAGGCAAAACACTGAAAGGTGGTGTAATTGTGAGTTGGTGATAGTAATTTCTATGAGGGAAATTCAGTTATCAGGGAGTGCAATGAGTAAGAGCTAAAGTGATGCTAGTAGGCCAAGAGGTAGTTCCCGCGGATGCTCAGGGCTTTGAGTTTTGCAAACAGACATGCATGGAGGAAGCAGCGGAGGTTGTTGCTAAACAGTCACACAAAAGGGAAGGATATAGTGGAAATCTGGGAGAGTGAGGTTCGAAGACATTGTAGGGCTATCTTTGATGGTAGAATAGAGGAGGAAGGAGATTGGAACATCAACACAGGGAAATCCAAAACATAGATGACTGTGTACCAAAAGACCTTGGAGACCGCTTGGCATGTCAAGACTCTAGTGGAAAAGCTGCAAGCAGAGGCAGCAGAGTAGAGGAAAAAGAGGCAACTCGAGACAGAAATCGAGTTAAAATCTATAGACCAACGCCTAAAAGGAATTGAAGAGGCTCTCAAGGGTTTGGTTAACATAGAGAAATTGCATGTTGGCAGAATTGGGGATCTTAACAAAATGTTCTCAATCTATCTAAATTATATCGATAATGTGGATATATCGATGGGTGTAGAGATAGGAGATTTCGCCCGCTTGAGGAAGTATCGAGTTCGAGAGGCTTGCGCTGCAGGCGGCTGTCCACTGGCAACCCTAGAGGCTCCAGCGACAACCCTTGTGGAGGACCCAACAATGGGGCCAACGACGATAACAACTCCAAGCAAATAATATTGAGTTAGTTGATCATGGCATCGACCAATCTTTTGTTTAGTTTTGTGTTATGTTATATAGGTAGTATTGTAGTTATTTTGTCAAGTTTAGGTCTGAAGATCAGAGCTATATAGCTATTCAGATAGGCAGACCTACATATAGTAGTAGTGGGAAGGGGAAATTTTTTGAACTATATAAGGGAAAGTAAAGACAAAAAAATCTAATGGCATGTCTGGTTAAATGTGTGACAAAGAGAATCTTCTTCTACAACTGGTTTGGTAAACCAACTACTATTTTTGTATTGTATGTTTATTTAGTAATATATTGAAACTTTACTAACTTACAAAAAAGTTATCTTATTATTTTTCCCTTTAATATATTGTCTATTAAAAATATATGCTACATATTAAAAGATATTAAAAATATATGCTACATATTAAAAGATATTAAACTCTTAGAAACTTAATCTTTCTTATAAATATAAAATATTTGATATGATAAACATAAAATTTTATGTAAAAAAATTAAAAAATATATATTGTGTATTAAAATATATTGAATTCTTCGATATATTTTTTACCACTGGATGATGTGGAAAGAAATTTGATGAGGAATTTGATACCATATAAACCTAAAATTTTAATTACTAAGTCAACTATATGGGGTTATCGGGTTATCTTCCTTTTCAGTATGTTCTGTTCAAGCAGACATGTTTTGTATGAAAAAAATCTAATTTAAAAATAATTAAATTTTATCACTGAGTCAACTATATGGGGCCTATCTTACCTTTCAGCTGTTTTTTATTAAAAAATATAAAAAATTTACAAGAATATTTGTTTACGAGGTGTTTGGAGAAATTTGATCTCTCTTTCAAGGCCCAACAAGGTTCAAATGGATTTGCTCTAATGCAAGTGAGGACTAGCTTCATTTCGAGATAAGGTTTCCAAGGTGAGAATATGCGAGGAGCGTTTACCATTCCACCATAGCTGCTGTTATCGCAGAGGAAGATGTTTCTCTACTCCTTTACTGTTTCCATTCTCATCCTCTTTTTAAGTGTTATAAGTAAAACCAGATAAACATAACAATAAAACTAACCGGGTACAGTGGCACATAGAGTGAATTCCAAACAAATGCCCATATTTCAACTCTTTTTGTGCCTTTGTGTAAGAAAGGTTGAATTTTTATTTTGTATGAGCACAATGATGACTCGGAACTCTGTCTTGTGTGTCAGTGTCTGATCTATGGAAAAAGATAAATATAGATTTTAATCACTCTTGAATAGACTGTAATTTTTTTTTGGCATTGCATGATGTTGAAAATAGTTAGGTGGATTAGTGCAGAGCTTAAGAACATATTGAGTTTAATGGCACAACTGACACCATGAAAGAATCTTTGGAACAAGTGGTGGAGTAGATTGTGCCTGAGCAAAGGGTTGCAACAATGTATGTGAATTTGGAAAAGGCCCCCATGTAATGGTGGGTAAGCACATCAAATCAAGTTTCACTCATGGCATGATATGATAGAGGTACTTAATGATAAAGGCCTACCAGAAATTGGGGCTCCACTAGGTAATGACATTTTGGAATCCAGTTCTGTCAACCAGCCCCTGCAATTCGGTGGTACTTCCAATCCAATGGGATACATGTATTACTGTGAAGTCATTAGGAGATATAGGAGGTTCCTATTTAACTATGGGTTCATAATTTTATGCAAACCTTAGAGCCATTTCCAAAGAAGTGATATCTTGAGGTAAAAATGCAGTGGCAGACAACTAGCTAGGTTGAATTATGAGAAAGGTTCTACAACACATTATATAACTCTACAAGGAGGAGGCACAGATTGCAAGTTTGATAGAGTTCATTTGGTGTTTCCAATAAATGGACCACCCACAAAGTCTAATAATAGGATCCCCAAAGGAGTACCCCTTAAAGGAACTTTGCCATCTGTGGTATAAAGAAACTGATTCCCTTTTGAAACTATTGATAATGTGGTAGGTGGTATTTCTATGGAAATGAAAAGTATTGATCTCCTTGTTGTTTTGCGAGTTGTTGATAGTGTATGGGAAGATGGTGAAAATAGTGGGGAATAAGATAGATCTGCATTCTATTTAAAGGATCATTTTTCAGCAAGGAATGTGTTGTAGTGTAATTAAATCTGCATGTTGTTCCGAAGATTTCTCAATCAAATAGATCTGCAATCTTTTTAAAGTTTATTTCCTTCCAAACTCAGTGAATATCCAGTGTTGGGTTGTGAAAGTGTGCTTGATATCTAACTTGGACAGATCCTATCTGGTGTAGAGTATCCAGTGTTGGGTTGTGAAAGTGTGCTTGATATCTAACTTGGACAGATCCTAGCTGGTGTAGAGTCCCCCTGAGGGTCCACTCAAGCTCACTACTATGTTATTGCTAATTCACTAATTCACTAGTTGTATCAATGGTGGAAATATTCAAAAAAATCTTCATTTCCTCTGTTTATCACTTTGTCATGTAGGAAAACAGAGTACAGGAATATGGGTTAGTCTGACTCGTAACTGAAAAATTGCTGAGTCTCGTAACTCCTAAACACCAACCCTTTTATAGGGTAATATTTTCTAGAGAAGATAAATCATCCTTTTCATTAAGAAAGAGGAGTACATTTACATATATATGACCCAAAAAACCTCAAAGGTATGCACATCACCAATGCCAACAACAACATCCATCACAAAATTAACTAACAGGGACCAAAAATGGACATGAAAAGAACATCTATAAACTTTGTAGAACATGGATAAAATTACTAAAAAAGATAAAAACCCGGATAGTATGGAACATTAAAATCCTAGTTACAAACAAGAATAACCAGTTCAAACAAAAATATTTTATTCATAAGATGACAAAAAGGATAGAATTTCTTGACATATCAAAAGAAGTGAGCCAACTGAAGATCACTGGGGATATGAACATATCCCCTTCTCAATAATTGTAAGCCTCCTCGTTCTTCAAATAAAAAGTGGCCTTCCTCCACCCGTAGATATTTTTTGGACATATAGTCCACATGTTGGTTACATTCCCTCAAAATATGCTAGAATAGTAGATTATGAAAGAGACCCTTAAGAATTTAAATATGTTACATCTAGTGCTTGAGGGAAAGAACCTTAAAATTCCCCTTCTCCATTATCCAGTCCATCACACACTTGGAATCTCCATAAATCTGACAGGAGATAATGTTCAATGATGTTTCAATATATAAAAGGGCCCAAACTACAGAAACCTCTGCCTTGGTATTAGACTCTGAACCAATATTCAACCAAATATGATAAGACCCATTTCTAGGGAGGAAACTGATGGCACCCCCTCCACATACACCTAAATGATATGCATCATCAAAGAAACCTACATTTATAGATAGAGGACTATGAGGGAAGCATAAGGAGTGACTACGAGGAGGATTCAAAGGCTTGACATACAGAGAAGAAACCCATAATATGAGGCAGGATGTCAGAGATCTCTGCTTTCAAAGATATGTTTATTCTGAACCTTCTAGACACCCCAAGCGATGAAGATAGGAAAGGATTTATAATTACCCATGTTTTTCTCACATAAGAAAAGGAAATGGTCAATATGATACATTGGAACAAGGTCCAAAATATTAAATAACGTGACGGTTGCAGTCCAAAGTTCCATGGAAAAATCACACAGAAAAAATAAGTGATTGACATATTCAAAGTCCTTTGAATAGAGGATACATATATTTGGCCTAGATAATCCTTTGCACAATAGAGGGTCCCATGGTTATATCTAATTCTCTAAATCCAACCATATGAATAATTTCATTTTTGGAGCAATAAGACAGTCCCGGAACTTATTATACCACCAATTTACCATGGGAAGGGAAGAACATGCTGATATAGAATTATAGGCATGGAAAGAAGTTATTTTCCCAAATGAGGTGTTCCAAGCACAAGCAATTGAACCATCCTCCTATGATAAGATTAGACCATTGAGAATAAGATTCTTAACAAAATTGTCCCATTCATATGCTAGAAGACCATGTAGACCCAATTCAGAAGCACATTTCCACCTGATAATAAAAGATTGCAATGAGGAAGACAAGAAAGGATGACACAATATATAAACAACCCAGAATTTGAGATGAAATATGAGCTTTGGAAATAATTAGTAGAAGGGAGATCCCCTAATAGAAGGAGCTCCAGATGTTATTAACAAACGGGGTTTATGTTTTGCAGGTCAGGCATTGTGCTATTGAACAAAATCTATGGCCATTTTGACTACTTATGATGGGACTTACAGTTCAGTCTTTCCACTACTTGTAAGCATGGATCATTTGCCCTAGTAGTATACCTAAGAGCATATATATGCATACGTAGCAGCAGAACAAACAGAGTAAGTATATGAACCTTGAACCAAGCTAGCATCATGATCAACCTCTGTTAAGGAAATATCTCCACGTGTTGTGGGGGTCTCACCACACCAAACGCATCTTAGAGACCCTTGTCATGACCAGGTTAGCCCTGTAACTTCACTGCCTTCTAACGTGTTTGGAGGTTGTTGTTACCACTAGATATTGGTTTCATTCATTGTTCACAGGTAGCAAACTTTCACTGCTATGATGATAGTGACTGTTTTATCAATAGCCTCTGTTCTGTTTATGTTTATGTTGGGTATGATGATGATAGTGACCCACAAGATGATGTGCTTGGTTGAAATACTCCTTACTTTAGTAGTTATTGCAATTGTTTCTTAACTTTATCTCCTTCCAAAGTAAATTCGTTACACATTCACCAAGTCCCATCCTTATTGGGAACTATGATGCTATGTGACCCATATGATGATGTGTTTTGTCTAATTACTCCCTACTCTAGTAGTTATTGCAAATGTTTCTTCACTTTATCTCCTTCCAAAATAAACTATCCATACAACCCAATATTTGGTAATGGGGAATTAGGAAACAATTGTATCTTGTGCCCCACTTCCCTTTTAGTTGGTAAATATTTAGGCTCTTCGAGCACTTCTCTATACACATACAATAAATCCTCTAACTATTATTTCTGCTCTTCATTACATCTCTCTATGGATTCCTTTTACTAATTCATCCCTTGGTTGATTATCTCTCAAGAAAAATAATACAAATTTTCCACTAAAAGTGATCGATTTTTGGCTTGGTTGGAACTTACTAGAGAGACCTTCTACTTACCTTTTTCCACATTGATGATGAAATACTTCCCCATCCTTGATCAATAAGTGCTAGTTTTCCCTGATCATGAAGATCAATCCCTTGTGTACATGTAAGGGCTTCCAAACACTATACCACACACATCAAGGAGTATTATATATAAATCCATTTCATAAAATATGCACTTATAGTAAACTTGACCTTACACTATTTAGTGACTTTGAGCTCTACATCTCTATTCACCCATTCCAATGGATAGTGGTTCAAATAATCATGAACATCTAACACAAGCTTGTTGACTTGATTTTTTGCTGTGAGTTTTTCCAATGAATCAAAATCGAATAGAGCATCCACCGTGGTATTTTTTACTTGAGTATTAATCTGGAATAATTTAGTCATCTCATTCTCTTCCTTGCTATGAAGGATATTCATATTCAACTCCTTTTGCACTGAGGTGTAGACAGTCTTCTCATTTACATCCATGCTACACTCTATTAGGTTGAATGAATCCATATCTAATATGTTATTCTTCTTGGAAAAACTATATTTATTTGGATTCAACCCTAGATGTAGCTTTCAACACTTATATCCAATGAAACCATCAATATTACAATTGTTGCAATGATTGTTTGGATCCTTGCACTAATGTGTAGTAATTGTATTTTTTTTAAAAGGAACCTAACATAAACAGAACAGAGGCTATGAACAGAACCCAATTTATGAAGGTCCCTTTTATTCAAGCATCACAAAATCTTGGCTTTCCAAGGATTCAATCACTGTTCCTTATGATTATAGGGGTTGCACAAAGGGGCTGGTTCTCTCTTAACTGAAAAGAAAAGAGACTTTCAAGTTTTCTCATATTGAGACCGTTATTACCAAATTTTAACTGCTTCAGGACCTACTAGAGTAGCTTGCTTCAAATTTGATTATGTCAGGGTTTCTTATGTAATCCTGATTTAAAGTCCTGGCCCTTTCTAGAATTGTTCCTAACATCATCTTCCATACTCTAGAATCTAGATAGTCTAGAGAGAATCCAATATGTACCAAGGATCAAATGTTCCACAAGCATAACTCAAAATGCCACCAATATGATTGATGCTCAACTATAGATAGTATCATAGATTGGTAGACTAATGTGCTGCAACAAACCCTAACATCAACATGCTCTACTTCACTGTACCAATTTTTCAAGTACCCTCTATTCAACCTCAGTTCTGACATATGTAAAAATCAATAGGTTAATAACTGCAACGACACTGTTGTATTCAATGTTGTCAATGAGACCCTTTAATGCTACACTTTGTGAAATAAGTATCATGCCACTTTCAAATGTTCAAATGATGATCCTCTAGACCCTGCTGCAAGATTATGAAACTTCTTTACATTGTCTAAACACTCTGCTCAGCAGTAATCAGTATTCACTGGCTCTGAAGGTTTTTACATATCTAAGGAAACTTTTTTGTTGTTGTCAAACCAACATATTGTAATAAACCAGAGCCTCAAATCATGATTATATCAATTTCGATGGCTTTCATTCTAAAGAAAACATATCACTGCATAGTATGAATGGTAGTAAGAAAGGGACTTGTCACAGTTAAGAGCTTCAAGGGAATCTTCACAATTCAATCTCATGAACCTCAGTTCTGTTCTGTGCTTATCCCCGCCAATGTGCCATTAAGCGCACTCATTCCTGCAAGCAAATAAATTCTATGCATATTCTGTCTCAAATCCCTCTACCATATAAGGACCTTACACTTTCAAAGAACAAGAGAACCGATATCCTTGTGACATTAGTAATTCTAGAAATTTGTCCCAAAACTTGATTTGAATGCAGTCAATGTGTACATCAAATAAGTCATGATATTCATATTCTCTCCCCACTTTAAAGTAAAGTTGGGGTTGTTAAGCTAGCCAATTCATACATATAATGTGGGAAAATGATGCTTTGAACCCAGGTCATTATTGTGGCTACCCCCACTCTTAACTTCTAGATGGAACCTCGACAGAGAGCTTGATCAACCAATTTCAATATCTTGTTTTTAATTATTTGTCCATGTATTTTCACCATTCTTCATCTAGGCAAAACATTTATGCTTGTCATGTTGATTATGTGGCTATTTAATTTTTTTTTCATATTAGGCTTGATTTCTTGATCTTCATTCAATGTAGTTTATGGCTCTTCTTAATTATCCTTTTCCTCACTTAGAAGCTGAAGGATTAAAGCTTGCTCAGCAGTAATCAACATTAAAGCCAGTTGGATATCAACAAATCACACCTGGATTCATGGGCATGCAAGCTTGCATGTTTGGCATGTGTCAAACAGTCTAGCCCCAGCTACCCCTACATATACAACAGTCGAGGCACCAAAAAATTTCAAAAATCTATTCAGATGCGTTTGATGTAGCTCCTTATGTCTGCATGTCTTATTTTTCTGTAATTTTAATATTTTTTTATTTCATATATATAAATAAATTTATATATTTTCACATCCCCTATGTCTTATTTTGGGGGTTCTATGTGTCCTTGTGTCAAAGGATGTAGCTAAGAAGCAACAAAGGTAACCATGCTAATCCAAGAGCACTTCATAGTGTTTTTCTTGATTTAACAGTAGGGGATAATGTATTTAGAGGAGGTTGATGGATCATTTAGGCAGGATAGATCATATTTGAAAGCAAGCTTTAATCCATTCACTCTACTCAGCAGTAATCAACATTCATTGGCTCTGAAGGTTTCTACATATCTAAGGAAACTTTTTTGTTGTTGTCAAACCAACATATTGTATACCTAAAGATAAGATTGTTTTTAAGTAAGTAGAAGAATCCAATGTTGTTTTGAAACCAAAACCATCTTATATGTCATCATCAACTAGAGAAAAACCACACAATGAAAAATCATGTGAGTAAGGTCTTCTTATTAAAGCCATACAAAGTTGGATATCAACAAATCAAAATCCCCAAAAATTCACATGTTGTACACCTGGATTCATGGTCATGCAAGCTTGCATGTTTGACATGTGTCAAACAGTCTAGCCCCAGCTACCCCTACATATACAACAATCGAGGCACCAAAAAATTTCAAAAATCTGTTCAGATGCGTTTGATGTAGCTCCTTATGTCTGCATGTCTTATTTTTCTGTAATTTTAATATTTTTTTGTTTCATATATATAAATAAATTTATATATTTTCACATCCCCTATGTCTTATTTTGGGGGTTCTATTTTTCCTTGTGTCAAAGGATGTAGCTAAGAAGCAACAAAGGTAACCATGCTAATCCAAGAGCACTTCATAGTGTTTTTCTTGATTTAACAGTAGGGGATAATGTATTTAGAGGAGGTTGATGGATCATTTAGAGGAGGTTGATGGATCATGGACTCCCAAATAATCATAAACATGGCCTTAAAACTTCTGCAGGGATCCCCGGTTCACAAGGTCAGTAGCAGCTGGAGAATGGCAACTCGACTCGAGCTACTACAGCAATGGCTTATTCACAATCAAGCTATTTCTTTTAAACACATCAGAAGGGAAGGGAACAAACTGGCAGACTTTCTTGCTAATTTAGGAGTGGACAGTGGAAGGGAATTCTATGAAGGCTCTATATCTTGCATAGCTTCTGAGAACCAACTTTCCACCTTCCATACTATAGTAACAAGTGATATGCAGTCGAAGGAAGACTCAAACCCAGATGCGGGTGTCCTTAAGAGGTGTTAATGCTGGAGCACGCAGAGTCGGCAACTGGCGAGTAATTAAGAAGGGTAAGGCGGTTCGTGGCAGGTAATTAATCTGCATTAATGAAGGCCCGAGCTCGTATGCAGATGGAAGTTTTCAAGATGGCGCGCATTCTCCAGGGTTCATTTGTTCTGGTCTTTTCAGGCATCAATGTAGTGTTTCCGATTTTTTCTAGCAGAGGTCTCCTCTGGTGGTCATGGTCTCAGAGTCTTAGTGCAACACAACGAATTTGGAAGCCTCCTTGGTCTCATAACTGCTCCCATTTGGTCGGCTTCAGGTATATAGTTCTGCCTCTTTTAGACAGCGTCGGGTGCATTAAGTTTGTTTTCTCCATTTGCGTCTGGTGTCTTAAGTCAGTCCTCTGGTTCATTTCGGGAAGGGATTTGGTTTTTGTCCTTGTTAAAGGTGTCTGGGTTGGGTACTGGGTTTTCTCAGTCATCGTTGGGTATTTTCTTGACGCCGAGTCTAGCTTATGTGTGCTGGGCTTCTGGGTCTTTCATTCAAAGGTCTGGTTTTTAATCTGGTTACAATTGCCCAGCATGTTGCTTCTCCCTCACACCCGGTGCTTTAGCATCCTCATTCCGCTGTTGTATTCTGTTATGGCCCGTCGTCGGGGTATTCCAAGGCGAGGGAGCAACTCGGGATCCCGTGGAGGATCTGGACAGCGTGGTAGCTCTGCGCCTCGTCGTATATCTCCGTTAGCTACTGCTTCACCTTCCTCTCCGCCCTCAGACAATTCTGGACCCTCCCTAAACAATTCCCTTCATACCTCAAGGTTTAAGTTCAAAAGCAGACTTAACAGACCGCTCATCTCAGCTATAATTACTGTCATCTTCTCGGAGGAAGAAGATGAGCTCACAAGCTCAAACGAAATTTCCAAGGAACAGTCGCTTTCTCAGAATTCCAGTGATTCTCAGAGCAGCTTGGCTGGTGCTGTCCTCAATGTTTTTGCTGCGGTGTACGAAGAAGGTCAACAGGAGGCTTCTCGCCCTCCGCCGGACTCTCCTCAAGAACAGACCATAGTTTGTGAGCCAGCGCACCTCTTTGGCAGTGTTCTGCACCTTGTGCCTCCTACAGAAGGCAACTTGATGGAAGCTGAAGATGAGGTGATGGTAACCTGGGCAAGCTCCCCTAATCAGGTTAATGAAAATGCTACGGATGCGCCACGGCAAGTTTAATAACCTTTGGTTTCAGCTACAGGACAGTAAGTCCGTTTTGGTTTTCTGGATCTCGTGTGTCATTTTCAGTGTGCATGGCTTCTGATACCAACAATATGAATTTGTTCATTCTCCAGGGTACAATTTTGGATTTCCTTTTTTGTAATTATGGTAAAGAACAGTTTTTTGTAATAGGGAAGCTCACTCTGGAGCGTTTAGCTCTGTTTAGTCTTGGTCCATATAGTTCTGTTCAGTGTTGAGGCTATGATTATCAGTTTTGTAAACAGAAGGAAAAAAGCTACCTGCAATGGTTCTTTGACAGAGGGCAGGCTACGGCCCCCTCAGAGGTTCAAACCTCTTTGTAAATATTTTTTCTCTTTTTAATCCTAATAGAATAGTCTTTACTCAGAAAAAAAAAGATTAGACCATTAAGAATAAGATTCTTAATAAAATTGTCCCATTCATATGCTAGAAGACCATGTAGACCCAATTCAGAAGCACATTTCCACCTGATAATAAAAGACTGCAATGAGGAAGACAAGAAAGGATGACACAATATATAAACAACCCAGAATTTGAGATGAAATATGAGCTTTGGAAATAATTAGTAGAAGGGAGATCCCCTAATAGAAGGAGCTCCAGATGTTATTAACAAACGGGGTTTATGTTTTGCAGGTCAGGCATTGTGCTATTGAACAAAATCTATGGCCATTTTGACGACTTATGATGGGACTTACAGTTCAGTCTTTCCACTACTTGTAAGCATGGATATTTTCAATTTTGAGGGTTTATATGTTGCTTCATTGTGAAGGAAAATGTGTTTTTTAATGCTCCAGATGTTATTAACAAACGGGGTTTATGTTTTGCAGGTCAGGCATTGTCCTATTGAACAGAATCTATGCCCATTTTGACGACTTATGATGGGACTTACAGTTCAGTCTTTCCACTACTTGTAAGAATGGATATTTTCAATTCTGAGGGTTTCTATGTTGCTTCATTGTGAAGGAAAATGTGTTTTTTAATGCTCCAGATGTTATTAACAAACGGGGTTTATGTTTTGCAGGTTAGTCATTGTGCTATTGAACAAAATATATGACCATTTTGACGACTTATGTTGGGACTTGTTACAACAGATAGTCCATGCCCAATGATATCAAAATCTTCTATTTATGAAAAAGAAAGAGGGTGGTTTCGTATAAAGATGGAAGCCTCTCAAATTAGTCTTCCTGAGAAAAAGGTGAAAGTTACTGTTGAGAAACTGGCTAGGGATAGGTCACTGAAAGAACCACCAATTTGTATCTTTTCTGGACGTAATCTGGGTATCTCTCATCTCAAGCGTTCTTGTGGTAATATTCTATTGAAAATAAGAAGACTTGTGGTAATATGCCATTGAAAATACACCAATTTGTATCTGTTCTGGACGTAATCTGAGTATCCCTCATCTCAAGCGTTCTTGTGGTAATATGCCATTGAAAATAATAAGAAGTCCTAACATTTCTACCCAGAAAGTGCATGGTGAAGATGTTTCGGAAGCGATAAAGGTTTTTCTGCTTATCAATGTACTTAACACAAAGAAACAAGTAATCAAATTCCATTAACATGCACTTAACGTTACATATGCCCAAAAGCAGAGGAAATAACTAAGCTAGAATCCGATCCAAGAAAATGCAACGTTTTATCATCCTATGCTTAGTAGATATGTGTTTAAAGTCTGCAAAATCAAAAAGATATAATCTAAAGGTAGCCCCAACAATCTGAACAGGCAACAGGATATGATAATAATTTATCCAAAGAGATATTTTTTAATAAAACAAACAGAAAGCCTAAACACATACCTGTTTTAGGCAAAAACTATGGAAGATCGGCCTCACAGAAAAAAACGGAATTAAATGCAGAGCTTATAAAAATGTCTTGGCCGTCCGAAAAGGTTGTTGACAGATGCGCCTCACCTGTTAATGCTACAGGATACCCCCGACCATATTGGATATAATGTGTGCATCCGCTTCTCAAAGCACACGGATCACGGATTGTCAAAGCACACAGATCACTGATTATCTGTCTGTTCAAAAGTTTCCCAAATCGTTGAATCACGGATTATCTTATGTTTCGTGTGAATTTGGGCAAGCTTGGAAGTCGGGTTGCAAACTGCTACAGGTGTCCTTATTTTTCTACAAGAAACAGTCTAATGTGAAGGTGAATATGCTAAATGTGGTATTGGATGGCAATGATGCTAATGAGAAGTTGGAAAATTAGAAAGTGAACATATCCAATGCATTAAAACAATTTGTGGTAGGGTTAATGAATAACATATAATGAACCAAAAAAATTAAAAATAGTAATGGAAATGAACTAAATTCAAAGTAAAAATTCTATCTAACTAATGTAAGAGTGCTACAACTATCATCAACAAATGTTAAGATAAGCTGTAAGAAAAAAATGCTCATAAACAAATATGTGAACATAAATGATACAAGAGGGATATTGACCACCTAGGTCAATGGGCCAAGTTAACACAAGGAAACTTAAAAACCTTAGAAGAAAGCTAAACTAAGCGCTGAAATCAAATATCACTTCAATTAACAAACATGTTGTTTGTAACTTTGAAGATGACAAAGTTACAAAAAAATCTTGGAATCTGAACCTCTCGTATTATTCACATGTTTTCCTATGATTTTCTTCTAATCCTATTATCTTACTCAAGCCTATTGTTTGTACAAGTGGATAGGAGGAAAACTCCTTGAGTGGAGGAATGCTTTCCCTCCGATAAGCAATAAAAACCCAGATCTTGTTTCCTGGATCACCACGCAGCAGTAGTAAGGAGGATTTACTATTCTTAGGTAGTCGTGTTGGGTTACTAAACCAACCAAAACCACTCGTACGCCTTGGATGATAATGGTGTTTCTCCTTAGATGATGTCCAAGGCCCCAAACAAAGCCATCCTTGTGGGCAAAATTATCCTCATATTAACACCCATACAACATCTATATACCTATGGTTTATAATGATGGCAAATAGTGCTCCCCATCACCTAATTGTGCAAAAAGACCCAACTAACCTGCCTGCCATGTCAAACTTGTCCTCGATATTAGCATATCATCCTACATTATTCATTAGCTCATCGAGATAGAGGGATCAAGGACTCTCACTCCATAGTTGGGGACTATAGTCCATCAAGTCTAGGTCAAATTTCGGGCTAATTGTATCATGGACACGTCAAGGTCAACCAACATTAATGCAATGTATTAGTTGTTGGTACATCGACCTATCAAAATGTCGCAATATTGGGTAGTAGACAATAGTAAGTAGGACACTAGCCACCAACAAGAAACCTTGATGTTGTTTAGATAATCTTCGGCAAAATCACATAATCAATCATTTGTCGACGCGTTTCGAACCAACCAGTGTGGTTCATCGTCAGGACAAGTTGAAGAACTAATCTGGTTTAGCTTGATTAAATAGGTGTGCAGAGACTTCCAACGGCTATAATGCAACGGCTAATTTTGACTTGATGATCATAGTCAAACCCTTAATTTTATTATTAATAGAAGTATATAATTTATTATTACTCGTTAATTGAATAATACAATAATTCTTATTGATAAAATAATGGTCAATATATCTTCATATTTAATAAGTAATCTATATTTCTAATTATCCCAAATTATTAAATATAAATAAATAGAATTAAATTATTATTATTGTTAGAAATTAGTTACATAGGTAACTTGTTATTTATTTATTAATAAATTGTTTAAAATCTAAGGTCCAAAGTAATACTAGATTTAATGGTCATTATGGGTAAACTAAATAATGGTAAACTAAATACAAAGGTCAATAATAAATATATCTTCATCTAACCTATATTTATTATTATTCCCAAATTAATTTAAAATATAAATAAATAGTATTAAACTATATATTCATAGAATTTATTACACTAGGTAAACAAAATTCTATGAATAATAATAGTTTAATACTATTATTTATATTTAAATATAATGGGATAATAATACATAAGGTAGATTGAAGATATAATTTTATTATTGACCATTGTATATAGTTTTACCATAATGACCATATATCTATATTACCTTTGGACCCTTAGATTTAAACAAATATTAATAAATAAATACACAAGTTACCTATTGTAACTATTTCTAACAATATAATAATTTAAATACTATTTATTTATATTTAAATATAAATGGGGAATAATAATAAAAAAAAATATAGATTACTTAATAAATATGAAGATATAATGACAATTATTTAATCAATAAGAATTATTGTATTATTCAATTAACGAGTAATAATAAATTATATAACTTCTCTTAATAATAAAATTAAGGGTTTGACTATGAATCATCAATCAAAATTACCGTTGCATTATAGCCGTTGGAGTCTCTGCACACCCTATTTTAATCCAGCTAACCCAGATAAGTTCTTCAACTTGTCCTGACGATGAACCACACTGGTTGGTTCGAACGCGTCGACAAATGAATTGATTATGAGATTTTTCCGAAGATTATCAAACAACCTTGATGTTGGCGATGAGCACCACTAGGCCAACATTCATCTTAGAGGCACTGGAGGTGGTTTTGTACCATGTGCACAGTCTATATTATTACTAAACCAACCAAAACCACTCGTATGCCCTGGGATGATAATGGTGTTTCTCCTTAGATGATGTCCAAGGCCCCAAACAAAGCCATCCTTGTCCAGGGGCAAAATTATCCTCACATAATACCCATACAACATCTATATTCCTTTGGTTTATAATGATGGCATATAGTGCTCCCCATCACCTAAATGTGAAAAAGCCCCAACTAACCTACATGCCATGTCAAGCTCAATGTCCTCGATATTAGCATATCGTCCTACATTATCCATAGCTCATCTAGATAGGGGGTTCAAGGACTCTCACTCCATGGTTGGGGACTATAGTCCATCAAGTCTAGGTCAAATTTCGGGCTAACTGTATCATGGACATGTCAAGGTCAACCAACACTAATGCAATGTATTAGTTGTTGGCACATCGACCTATCAAAATGTCACAATATTGGGTAGTAGACATTAGTAAGTAGGACACTAGCCACCAACAAGAAACCTGATGTTGGCGATGAGCACCACTAGGCCAACCGTTCACCTTAGGGGCACTGGAGGTGGTTTTTGTACCATGTGCACAGTCTTTATTATCACTTAACCAACCAAAACCACTTGTATGCCCTGGGATGATAATGGTGTTTCTCTTTAGATGATGTCCAAGGCCCCAAACAAAGCCATCCTTGTCTAGGGGCAAAATTACCTCACATTAATACCCATACAACATCTATATTCCTTTGGTTTATAATGATGGCAATAGTGCTCCCCATCACCTAAATGTGCAAAACGCCCCAACTAACCTACATGCCATGTCAAGCTCAATGTCCTCGATATTAGCATATCGTCCTACATTATCCATTAGCTCATCTAGATAGGGGGTTCAAGGACTCTCACTCCATGGTTGGGGACTATAGTCCATCAAGTCTAGGTCAAATTTCGGGCTAACTGTATCATGGACATGTCAAGGTCAACCAACACTAATGCAATGTATTAGTTGTTGGCACATCGACCTATCAAAATGTCACAATATTGGGTAGTAGACATTAGTAAGTAGGACACTAGCCACCAAAAAGAAACCTTGATGTTGGCGATGAGCACCACTAGGCCAACCGTTCACCTTAGGGGCACTGGGAGGTGGTTTTGTACCATGTGCAAGTCTTTATTATTACACTTAACCAACCAAAACCACTTGTATGCCCTGGGATGATAATGGTGTTTCTCTTTAGATGATGTCCAAGGCCCCAAACAAAGCCATCCTTGTCTAGGGCAAATTATCCTCACATTAACACCCATACAACATCTATATTCCTTTGGTTTATAATGATGGCAAATAGTGCTCCCCATCACCTAAATGTGCAAAATGCCCCAACTAACCTACATGCCATGTCAAGCTTGTCCTCGATATTAGCATATCATCCTACATTATCCATTAGCTCATCTAGATAGGGGGTTCAAGGACTCTCACTCCATGGTTGGGGACTATAGTCCATCAAGTCTAGGTCCAAGTTCGAGCTAACTGTATCAAGGACACCTCAAGGTCAACCAACACTAATGCAATGTATTAGTTGTTGGTACATCGACATATCAAAATGTCAAACATGTCCTCGATATTAACATATCATCCTACATTATCCATAATTTAGCTCATGAAGATAGAGGGTTCAAGGACTCTCACTCCATGGTTGGGGACTATAGTCCATCGAGAGGTCAAATTTCAGGCTAACTGTATGAAGGACACCTTAACAAGGTCAACCTACACTAATTCAATGTATTAGTTGTTGGTACATCGACCTATCAAAATGTCACAATATTGGTAGTAGACATTAGTAAGTAGGACACTAGCCACCAACAAGAAAACTTGATGTTGGCGATGAGCACCACTAGGAAAACCTTTCACCTTAGAGGCACTCGGAGGTGGTTTTGTACCATGTGCATAGTCTATATTATTACTAAACCAACCAAAACCAGTCGTAGCCCTAGGATGATAATCAGATATTATTACATGCCATGTCAAGCTGTCCTCGATATTAGCATATCGTCCTACATTATCCATTAGCTCATCTAGATAGGGGGTTCAAGGACTCTCACTCCATGGTTGGGGACTATAGTCCATCAAGTCTAGGTCAAATTTCGAGCTAACTGTATCAAGGACACCTCAAGGTCAACCAACACTAATGCAATGTATTAGTTGTTGTACATCGATCTATCAAAATGTCAAACATGTCCTCGATATTAGCATATCATCCTACATTCTCCATAATTTAGCTCATGAGATAGAGGGTTCAAGGACTCTCACTCCATGGTTGGGGACTATAGTCCATCGAGAGGTCAAATTTCAGGCTAACTGTATGAAGGACACCTTAACAAGGTCAACCTACACTAATGCAATGTATTAGTTGTTGGTACATCGACCTATCAAAATGTCACAATATTGGGTAGTAGACATTAGTAAGTAGGACACTAGCCACCAACAAGAAACCTTGATGTTGGCGATGAGCACCACTAGGCCAACCGTTCACCTTAGAGGCACTGGAGGTGTTTTTGTACCATGTGCACAGTCTGTATTATTACTAAACCAACCAAAACCACTCGTATGCCCTGGGATGATAATGGTGTTTCTTCTTAGATATTCCAAGCCCAAACATACCCATCCTTGTCCAGGGGCAAAATTTCCTCACATTATCATCCTACATTATCCATTAGCTCATCTAGATAGGGGGTTCAAGGACTCTCACTCCATGGTTGGGGACTATAGTCCATCAAGTCTAGGTCAAATTTCGGGCTAATTGTATCATGGACATGTCAAGGTCAACTAGCACTAATGCAATGTATTAGTTGTTGGCACATCGACCTATCAAAATGTCGCAATATTGGGTAGTAAACAATAGTAAGTAGGACACTAGCCACCACAAGAAACCTTGATGTTGCCGATGAGCACCACTAGGCCAACCATTCATCTTAGAGGCACTGGGAGGTGTTTTTGTACCATGTGCACTGTCTGTATTATTACTAAACCAACCAAAACCACTCGTACGCCCTGGGATGATAATGGTGTTTCTCCTTAGATGATGTCCAAGGCCCCAAACAAAGCCATCCTTGTCTAGGGGAAAAATTATCCTCACATTAATACCCATACAACATCTATATTCCTTTGGTTTATAATGATGGCAAATAGTGCTCCCCATCACCTAAATGTGCAAAAGCCCCAACTAACCTACATGCCATGTCAAGCTCAATGTCCTCGATATTAGCATATCATCCTACATTATCCATTAGCTCATCTAGATAGGGGGTTCAAGGACTCTCACTCCATGGTTGGGGACTATAGTCCATCAAGTCTAGGTCAAATTTCGGGCTAAACTGTATCAAGGACACCTCAAGGTCAACCAACACTAATGCAATGTATTAGTTGTTGGTACATCGATCTATCAAAAATGTCACAATATTGGGTAGTAGACATTAGTAAGTAGGACACTAGCCACCAACAAGAAACCTTGATGTTGGCGATGAGCACCACTAGGCCAACCGTTCACCTTAGGGGCACTGGGAGGTGGTTTTGTACCATGTGCACAGTCTGTACTATTACTTAACCAACCAAAACCACTCGTATGCCCTGGGATGATAATGGTGTTTCTCCTAGATGATGTCCAAGGCCCCAAACAAATCCATCCTTGTCTAGGGCAAAATTATTCTCACATTAACACCCATACAACATCTATATTATTTTGGTTTATAATGATGGCAAAATAGTGCTCCCATCACCTAAATGTGCAAAAGCCCCAACTACCTACATGCCATGTCAAGCTTGTCCTCGATATTAGCATATCATCCTACATTATCTTTAGCTCATCTAGATAGGGGGTTCAAGGACTCTCACTCCATGGTTGGGGACTATAGTCCATCAAGTCTAGGTCGAAGTTCGAGGCTAACTGTATCAAGGACACCTCAAGGTCAACCAACACTATTGCAATGTATTAGTTGTTGGTACATCGACCTATCAAAATGTCAACATGTCCTCGATATAACATATAATCCTACATTATCCATAATTTAGCTTTGAAGATAGAGGTTCAAGGACTCTCACTCCATGTTGGGACATAGGTCCATCGAGAGGTCAAATTTCAGGCTAAACTATAGAAAGACACCTTAACAAGGTCAACCTACACTAATGCAAATGTATTAGTTGTTGTACA